>CM053624.1:216663492-216680818 GCA_028646595.1 Phalanger gymnotis
GGAGCCCTGCTTCCCTCTGCCATTTTGTGGGTTCTGCAGCTCTAGAATTGGTTCAGAGCCATTTTTTTATAGGTTTTTGGAAGGACTTGGTGGGGAGCTCACGCCAGTCACTGCTTCCCAGCCTCCATCTTGGCCTCTAGGACGGTCCATTCTGATTTTCAAGAAGTCTCTTGTTTGGGTAAGGGTTTACACTTCTTTTGCCAAGCTGCTAATTGTCTTTCCGATTATTTCTTCCATAGCTCTCATTTCTTTTCCAGTTTTTCTTCCTGCCTCTCTTATTTCTTTTCTAGTTGTTGTATTTATACAATCATTTTTAGGTCTTTTTCAAACTCTTGCTTCATGTCTTCCAGGAATTCTAGCTAAACTTGTATCTTAGCTCTGTTTTTCTTTGAGACTTGCTTGTAGATATTTCGGAATTACTCTCTTCTTCTGGATGTGTGTCTTGAGCATCCCTGTCACCATGATAGTTTTTTGTGGTAAGATTTCCTTTTTTGTTTGCTTATTCTTCCAGTCTAACTTTGGACTTTGCCTTAGGGCCAGGCTCTTTGTGCTTCTGAAGGGAATGGCTGGGCTGTTCTGCAGCTGCTTTCTTAGGTTATTGGGTATTATGTTATTCCAGGATGTCAAGAAAAGATCAGGCTAGGGACCATCTAACTTTGAGGCTCCCAAAATGGTCTGATTCAGAGTCTGAATGCTTAGCCCCTTTTCTAAGTTCTGCACATTCTTACATTGACTCGAGTAGAACCATTCAGCTGTGGGCCTGCTTTGGTTGCAGTTCCCTGCTAGATTGTATTGTCAGCCAACTGGAAATCTCAGAACTGCAGACTCGCCTTTGGTTTGGGTTACTGACCTCATTATTCAAGGCTTCACACTGGGTCTAAGATCCAGAGTCATTTAGCTACTCCTTGCTTTTTGTGCTTGCTCCACATTCAGTATATAGCCTAGATCCTGTAACTGCTTATCCTGGAAAGCCACCCTTGGATATAGATTCTCTCCTCAGTCTGCCCTGGATCCTACTTCTATTCCTTCTTTCCCTGGTACACAGTCACATGCAGGCCTTCCTCCAGGATCTAGGCTGTAATGCTCCTTGGCCATTCCTGGCTTCCCCATCCCCATCCGCAGACGTCTCTGCCTGTTTCCAAGTGACAACCTGGGCTGGAAAAATGACTTAAAATTATTTTTGTTTTTAAGTTTTTTTCTGGATTTTCCATTCAGTTGTCAGGGAGAGCTCAGCCATATGACTTCTTACTCTGCCATCTTTGCTCGTCTTCTGACCATTTCTCAAAAAGATCCGCTGTGTTCTTCTGATGCAGATTCTATAAAAATTCTTTTAAAGATGCTTGGAGAGATAATAATAATAGTTCCTATTAATGCAAAATACTTGTCTTGCAATAGCGCATCAAAATGGGTCACTATCATCATTTCATAGAGGAAGGAATTGACTTGAAGAAAAAATACGTTGCTCACAATCACACTTCTAGTGAGTATAAAGGCCCTGACTCCAACCCAGGCCTTCTGACTCCTAAGTCCAGAGTTATTCTCACTGTTCCATATTGTCTAGAACACATGTTGTGCTTGGCAACCCAAAGGCCCTTAAGATTTTGGTACATGAACTTTTGTAGAAGATTGGCATTCCTTAGCCCCGGATCCTATGAGCCACTGCTTACACCCAGACTTTTGATTCATTTTTGTCTTAACACAGCATCTTCCCTCTATGGATATCCTCTGAAGGATCTTTATGAGGAAATGACTGGAGAAATAAACATATTTGAGGAAGATCCTTACTGGAAGATAATGATTGACAATGTTACCCACAGAATGCCTCCTTCTCTCAGGTTCTCTCAGGTTCATTTTATACACAGTCATATTTTCTTGCACTCCATAGTATGGTTGATAGTCCTTTGTGGAGGAGGGGAACTTCCTGCTGAAAAAAGTAATTGGCTCATGCAGATGTTTATAAAGTAAATTATTGCTGGTGGCTTTTATTTTATATCACCTGTATTTCCCAGTATATTTTCCCCCTCGTATTCCCAAATAGCCATCCATTATGACTGGTTAAAAGAAAAAAACAGTTCACTAAAACTAACTAGCACATCAAAAAAGCCTGACCTTATAATAAAGTGTTCCATACCCCAAGTCTCTCCTTCAGAGAAAGAAAGTGCCTTCTCATAGACCTTCTTGAGAGTCAACCTTGGGCATTACAATTCCGCAACATTTAATTTTCAATGTTTGGTTGTTTTTTCCTCTTTTCCTACCAGTTCATATAAATCTTCTAGTCATCATATTTATTTTTTTTACAGCATAATCATATTCCATTACATTAGGGGTTCTTAACCTGGGGGTCCATGAATTTGGATTTTTTGATTGCATATATACATATATGCACATATATATATATACACACACACACACATATATATATATAATTGATTTCCCTTGAAATCCTTTGTAGTTTATCTTAATCATTTAAAAACATGATTCTGAGCTGTTGTCCATAGACTTCACTAAATTGCCAAAAGGGTAGGGTCCTTGACCCAAAAAAGATTAAGAGCTCCTACTTTATGGTATCTCCATGTACCATAGAGTGTTTAGTCATTCCCCAGTTGATGGGCATCTCCTTTGTTTTCATTTCTTTGTTACCACAAAAAATGCTGCTGTATTCCAGTGTATATGGAGGCCTGTGTAAAAGCTTGAAAGAAGCAGTTTAAAGGGAAGAGGTTTGGTGTTATGTATCATATTCAAGGCTTAAGGAATAAAGAACAAACAAAAGTAGAGATAGAAATCAGAAGACAAGAATAAGGAAGAATTGCCCATTTAGTAAGTGCCTAGTGTATGTAGTACTAGGTACAAAGGAAAATACAAAAGATGTGTTCCCAGTGATCAAGAACTTACAGCCTCATAGATGTTATAAGGCATGATGATACATAAATCTAATATGAATAAGAGGAGTATAAAATGCTGTGAAATTGTGCGAAAGGTCACACCCAGCTGGAGAGGTGGGGTACAGAGACAGAGGGCATTATAGATTTTGGAAAAAATGAGCAGAGAGTACTGAAGGAAGAGACCATAGAATGAGAAGTGAAGCAGTGTTGAGGGAAGGATGGAGAGAAGCCCAACAAGAGTGAAGAGCCTCCAATCCCAGCATTCAGAGCTTGTCTACAGGGTAAATCCCATGCTGAGCCCAGAAAGGTCTGGAATGTGGAGTTCTGTGATCAGATCCTGTGCTGGATCTGTCATGTAGTAGATACTTAATAAATGTTTATTGATTGAAAATAGTAGTTGAAGAGGGAAAGGAATATAGAGAAGAATAGTGAAGGGGAGAGAAGTACCTTGTTTTCCATATAAAAGCAAGTTGTTTTTCTTTTCCAAAATGAACTGGCAAGGCAGTATTTGCAGGTCAGAACTGCAGTCCAGCAAGGTCGGGTGAACTTCTCCCCAGGGTCACAGAGGTAATTGATATGGGTTTCAAAATCTAGGTCATCCTCCTCCTGACTCCAAATCCAGCACTCTTTTCCCTTACCTTATACTAATAAGAAGTAGTTAACAGCGATTTGTCTGTAATCATTCTATAAGGTGTTAATCTTGTCTCAGAAGAATTTCAGATTAAATGTTATATCTCTCTTTGCATGGATAATTTGACTGTATCTTATAGAAAAGAGTTTAATCAAGAGAGAAATTAAATCCTTCAAGAATTGAAATTGAAATAAAATCCAATTTCCAACTAATATGTCAAGTATTTTAAAATATATTTATTGTGTTCTAAGTAAATGAGAAAGTATCCAGAAATTACTTGTTTTGTGGAACCAAAAATACACAGATCTGCCTTACTTTACAGAATAGATGTGCTCATGAGAAAAAGTTCACTATGCCCATTTACTTATTGGCTATATTTTCTCAATGGATGAGGAAAGCCTTCTGCCCATAGTGAATCCCATACGTAGCAATGTAATAAATTAATTTTTTTTTAAAAAAGAGCACAGTTTAATAACTCTTGGGGCCTCTGCCTTTTGACTCAAAAATACCACTACTAGGTCTCTTTCCAAAGATGATTAGGGAAAAAGGAAAAGGACTTGTATGTTCTGAAGTATTTATAACAGCTCTCTTTGTGGTGGCAAAAAACGGGAAATTTTGGGGATGCGCATCTATTGAGGAATGGCTGAACAAGTTGTGGTATGTGATCGTGATGGAATACTACTGTGCTACAAGAAATGACAAGCTTGATGATCTTAGTAAAACATGAACAGACTTGTAGGAAATAATGAAGAGCAAAATGAGCAGAACCAAGAGAACGTTGTATACAGTAATAGCAATGTTGTTTTAAGAATAACTTTGAGTGACTTAAGTCATTTTGACTAAATACTCAAGTTAACTACAAAGGACCTAAGAAGGAAGACATTCTCTGCATCCAAAAAAAGAACTGCTAAATAGGGGTGGGTGCGCATGTGTGTGTGTGTATTTGTGTCTAATGGTGGCCAGGTGACCCTCTCAAGAGAGGTGGGGGGGTTAAGGGGGAAAAAAAGTTACATGATCATTTTATTATATGTTTAAAAGGAATAGTAAGTTGTACACATGTGCAGCCATCTTTTTTTCTATTCTGTGTTACGGCAATGCTTGATTTATTTCTAAAGTTAAGAATAAGACAAAATTTTTAAAGAAAGGAGGACAGTGTTCCAGATGGTTTAGAAGAGGAGTAACTAAAATAAGTAGGTAACTCTATGATTAGAGATAATATAGACAATCACTTCCAGGAGCAAACACAGAAGAGCTAAATTTCCACTTGTCTCTGGTTGGCCAGTCCCTCTCATCCTTGCCTTTCATAATTCAGTTTTGTCAGAATTGGAAACATTTTGATCTAGTTACAGAACTAATGTGTTTTTCCTCCCAAGAAACCTTCACTCTGTTGTCTTATTGGTCCTTTTCTCTGCGTTTATACTTAGCATGGGAACCATCCGTTACCTATTGAAAGTACCTGGCGATACAGGGGAAGACATACTCCTTGTGAAATCAGATGCATGTGAGCTGCTTGATGGGCAGAAGCTAATTTCGAAGTGGACCCTCAACATATCTGAAGTTGTGAGGTATCATTGGCCTCTAAAACAAGGGATTGGTATTCTAATTATGAGATTGATCAGAAAAAATAGGAGCACTTTCTTATGCCAGGGCAGCAGGGTGGTGCAGTGGATAGAGTGATGGGCTTGGAGACAGGGACATCGTAGTTTAGTGCTTACTAGCTGGGTCACACTGGGCAAGCCACTTGACCTCTGTCTGCTTCCATTTCCTCAACTGTAAAGTGGGGATGATGATGATGATGATGGGATAATAGCACCTACCTCCTAGGGTTATTGCAAGAATCAGATGAGATAATTTTAAAGCTTAGCTCAGTGCCAAGCATGTAGTAAGCGCTTAATAAGCGTGCTTATTTTCTTCCTTTCTGGACAGAGGGGCAGTTTAGATTATTAAGAGGAGACCTTATACGATAACAGTGTCAACTTTTGTTTATTCAGCACTTCTGTTACAAACATTTTTAGGTAATTTATCCAAACAGAAAGGAGACTTGTTCAGTGTTAGGCCACAGATCACCCAGCTAGGAAGTGGCAGTGGTGGGATTGAACCTGGATCTTCTGAACCACCGCCCTTTCTTCCATTGGACTGTGCTGCTCAGAGTGGGGAAGGAGGAACACTGTCCATTAAATCTGCTGCTGCCGCAGGGATATACTATTTGCTTAGGAATGATGAAGAGCCTTGCACTGCCTTTCCCAGGGAACTGCCACTGCAGGGAAAGCTGTGACCTTCATTGAATTTGTTTTAAATTGCTGTCTGTGTACAGTACAGGCTGGCCGTAAGAGTCAGCTACTGTGCTTGTTCTGGAATGTTACTCCAGTGACTTTCTTTAGGAATCTTCTCTTATCTTTCCAGAAAACCAGTCCTTGGCTACTACAAACCAGGTTCAATTGCTATAGTCTTTGAAAATGGAACCGGTGTCCAAAGAAAGGTTTGAACGAACTCCTTTGCTCAGTCTTGTCTTTCTCTGAAGCTTGAGGCAGATAAATTTGGGCAACCAGAGTGTGCTGGGACCCAGTATATTCCTTGGATAAGGAGTAAGAGACTTGCTTCTGGGGTAAGAGGGGCCTGAGTGGTGAAGGGAGGAGGGTGCGAGGCAGAAAGAGCAAAAAGCTGGCCAGCCAGGGTCAGAGAAGGTAGGATTTGTGGTACCTTGTCTCTTGGGATGAGCATAAAGAGTGGCAGAGAGACAGCCAACTCTGTTAGAAGTACTTTCCTCTGGCTGGCTCATGTGTCTCAGTGACTGTCAGTGCTGCCAAATCATCATTTGCACATCCATGGAAGTCAGGTGGTATGGGGATTCTTCTGTCTTTCATGCTGCCAAGTTGGAGAAACAAGAGGACTAAGACACAGGAGTGGATGGCAAGTACCATAAGGTCTCTCTTTACAAATGCAAAGAATAAAACAATATCTATTAGCAAGATGTGTCCTTTTAATGAAGAAATAATGAGTACACACTAGCTGTGTGACCCTGGGTAAGTCATTTAACTCTGTTTGCCTCAGTTTCCTCATATGTAAAATGAGCTGGAGAAGGCAATGGCACATCACTCCAGTACAGTTAGACATGACTGAAAACGACTAAACTGCAACAAAAATGAAAGTGTAGTAATATAGGAATTTGACCTGTGTTCTTATTGGTATAGGATATTCTCTCTACCATTTCAGATGGTAGAACTTCTCTGAAACTCACCACCTTAGAGAGGTGCCTAGGTAAGTAAGAGATTAAGCGATTTGCCCACAGTCATCTGGGCATCATGTATCAAAGGTGGGATTCAACTCCAAAATACTCCTGGCCTCATAGTTGGTATTTTATGCACTACAGCACATTGCCTCTGTGAATATACATAAATATATGTGGAATAAATACCAAGTCATTAAATACAGGCTTGTTTGGAAGGGAGAGGGCAGTAGAAGTTTGGGGGAATCAGAAAAGGCTTTGTTCAGAGGATAACCACCTTCAGACCCATATTGAAGGAAGAAGAGCCTGGTTCTCTGAGGTGATGGAGGAATGGGATGAGCTGGAACAAAGACATGGAGTCAGGAGAGATCCATGGCGTGGGAGGGAAGGACCGAGAGAAGGAACACTGGCCGCAATACAGAGGAGGAGTGATGTCCTTAGATTGAAGCCAGGTAGTAAAGGGCCTCTCAGGCTGAACAGAGGACTTTGTGTCTGCTTCCAGAAGCAGTAGGGGGCCTGTGGAATTTATTGAGTTGGGTAATTCATCATTTTGGTAGCAGCATGTAAAATAGATTTGGGTAGAGAGACACGTGGATTGGGCAGACCAGCTAGGAAGCTGTTATAATCATCTAGGTAAGGGTGGTGTATAAGTAAAGGGAAGGACCAGATGCAGAGGGATGGTGTGGGGGCAGAAAAGACAAGACAACTGATTGGATAATATGTCCAGTGACTGAGAGTGAGGAGTCATGGGTCACACCAAGATTATGGACCTGGGATACTAGAGGAATTGTAGTACCTTCCACAGAAATAGGGAAGAATGTGGGACTTTAGCCAAAACCTCAGGAAGGTGGGAGATGAAGATGAGGAGGGAGAACATTCTGGGAATGGGAGAGGGTCAGTCTCTGAAAATGCCCAGAGTTGGGAGAGGAGCATGCTCTGGGAATGACGACAAGGTAGCCAGAGTCATTAATCACAGAGTATGTGGAGGGGGTAGTGAACTGTAAGAAGACTGGAAAGGTGGGAAGGGGCCAGGCTACCAAGGGCTTTAAAAGCCTCACCAAAGATTTTATAATTGATTCTGGAGTTAATAGGGAGCCACTGGAGTTGAGTAGGAAGGAAAATGCCCCAAAGCAGCATTTATATAGTGCTTTAAGAATTACAAAGCACTTTACAAACATCTCATTTTATCCTCACAACAACTTTTGGTAGGTAGTTTGCTATTTTTATCCTCATTTTACAGATGAGGTATCGCAGGCAGGCAGGTTAAGTGACTTGGCTAAGGTCATACAGCTGCTAAGTGTCTGAGATGGCATTTAAGCTCTGGTCTTCCTGATTCTAGGTCCAGGTTAGTTGTGGCCATGTTGACTTTGAAATGTCCAGTAGGCCATTGGTGATGCAGGGCTGAAGCTGGAGAATTCTTCAGAAGACCATTAGTGGTTCTCTGTTGCTCATTGTATAAAATAGAACCTCCTTGGCCTGGCCCTTCCCAGCCTGGCATAGCCATTCAGATCACTGCTTTTTATGATCTCTTCTCTAAATATAACCTTTGCTTTGCCATGCCTGGCCTTTGCGCAGAATGCCCTCTTCCCCATATTCTCCTGTGGAATTTCTGCCCATTATTTAAAGCCCACTTTTCCAAATGCTGCTTCTTCGAGGAAGCTTTCTTCTCCTTTCTCCTTCTCTGTCCCTTTGTTCCTAACTCTGTAATTCACAGCCTTACTGAAAGGCATCCCAGAGTAGCAGAAGCCTCAAAGCCTGAAGGACCTTGGTTCAGGACCCACCTGGGACATAGACAACTGTGTGACCTTGAGAAATCGTTGAACATCTCGGTGCTCCTCTGGCAGCTTGCTCAGATTAAGCGCAGAGAAGCCACTGACCTGTGTTAGTGGAGGAAATTCCATCTACCTTGTATGAAATCACAAGTCCCTTCCTTGTTCCCCAGGCTTCACTTACCATGTTATTTTATATTATTTGTGAATGTATCATATCCTCTTTATACATATTAAACCAGATGAGGGCTGGAGGCTGTGTCTTAACTTATGGCAGGCAGCTAGCTACTAAGTGGCATGGGGATAAAGCACTGGGCTTGTGTGCAAATCTAGCCTCAGGCACTTCTTACTCATGTGACCCTGAGCAAGTCACTTCATCTCTTTCTGCCACAGTTTTTTCAACTGTAAAATGATGAGGAGGATGAAGATGAGGATGATGATGAGGATGATAGCACCCTCCTTCCCAGGATTGTTGTGTAAAATGGAGATAAATATTATCCAAACCTTTTATCTACCTCAGGGCTCTGCAGTTAGTAGACAATAGATAAAAGGAAATGCGATCTCTAATATGCTCCATACAGGCAGTTGCTGGGACAGGCCAGTAAAATCTCCAAGTAGAAGCCAGTCAGCAGCTGCACCTTGAGCCCTGAGAGCTGCCCCCTTCCCTAGCATGTCTCCCTCTTCCTCCAGATCTTGATTGTGGATGCTGCCTTGGGAGCCATCCTCTGGAGCTACCCCCTGATGGCATTTGCAGGGACTCCCAAGTCAGCCACCGTAAAGACAGCCGACCGACGTTCTGCTTTCTTCTTCTGGAGCAGTAGTAACCAGACGGTATGAAGAGAGACTGTGCTGAACGCGAGCTTTGGAGTTGGAGGACCTGGGTTCAAGTCCCAACTCTGTCTCTTCTTCTGCAAAATCAAAGGGTTGATGATCTTTAAGGTTCTTTCTGACTAAATTATCTAATCTCTTGGGGGGGGCATAAGAGTTGTCGCGAAGTCTAGAGCCTACCAAGATGTACACCAAGCTCATTAACTGTCCATGGTTTTTGGTTTTTGTTCTTTGTAGGAAACTGTTGACTCACGGAAAAACCTGTATATGTTCCACCCCACTTTTCCTGATATCTTTTTGGAATTTACCAACGTTACCAAAAACATTGTGGCCTTTAAAAGTAAGTAAAAACCCTTACTCGAGGGACTTGGATGCTCATCTCATCTCCCCTTTGGTTTTAATTGGTGACAGCCTGGGATGGTGGGCTTTCCAGGATGAAAACATCGGTATTTCCGTGCAGGGTTGGTGGGAGGGCTGGTATTCTAGGGACCCGAGAGAGACCCTCGACCCCTTGTGTCTCCCCCACGATAGTGTTGTTTGAGCAGAACCACCATGCCTCTTATGTGCTGCTGACTGGGCCTACGAGTCAAGACTGGCCTGGCCTGGTGTCTTTATCAAAGCAGAAGGTGAAGGAGAATGTCCTAGATGCAGAGGTGATCTGGCTGGGGCAGGCAAGGCCTGAGAATGAACAGACCATTAAGGACCGGTTTTATGAGCTGAGATACAAGAGGGAAGCATGAACTCCTCAGAAGACAGTATCTTCTTTTTCCTGGTTTTTCTTCTTCCTCCCTAAGAAACCAACTGAAGAAATTAAAAATCTGAGAAATCTCTGCTTTCCACATATTCTCCAAACTGACTTATGCATAGGCCAGAAATGCAGTTTTCTCCTCTTGTGGAGACAGAATTCATCCCAAATCTTTCTCCAGGTGCCTTGCTCTGAGACTCGAGAGTTTAGATGGCATCAAAATGCCATCCTCTGTGTTCCTTACAAATAAGGAACAATTAGGAACCATAACTTGAGAAGCCTAGCTCATTACGCTTTTGATAGCACTAATCTCACTTTCTTGGTGTGTCTTCACTCCTTTGCCCTTGGCAGGGGGAGTGGGGAGGGGAGCCTCACCTTGTGATTCTTTCTAAGGCAGGCCTGTGCAACATAGAGCCTGCAGGCCACTTGTAGCCCACCTAAAGATTTCTGGCAGCCTGTGAAAAATGTAGGGTTGCCACCGTGCACGCTCCTGTGCGTTCTGGCAGCTTGCTCAGACTAAGCGCAGAGAAAGCACTGACCTGTATTGGTGGAGAAAATTCCATCTACCTTGTACGAAATTATAGGTCTACTCCTTGGTCCCTAGGATTGGTCACATGACCTGTAGCAGCCAAACCACCATCTGTCTCTAGTCTAAACTGTACCCCAAAGAAGTTTAGCTTATTTTAATTTTGGCCCCTATCTACTGCCAATTTATGCAAGTCTGATTTAAGGCTTAGTACAAGGAGCCTATCTGAGTTCTCCAAACAGGTTCTGCCTTGGCCCTCTTTTGTGTTCCCAGCCATGGACAGATCTTCTAGAAAGACAGCCTTACTAGGCCTTGCCCAGCCCTCCAGGCTAAGCATGAGGCCATGCACTTTACTGTAGGGCCAACTTACTCATTCTGTTGAGATTTCCTCCTTGAAGGCATATGGGGTATGGGGCTGCTGAGTTAGGCCGAGGGAGGTGTGGGATGCTTTCTTCATGATTTTCCTATCTCTCTCAAGGAGTGTCTCCATCTAGCCAAGCTGATGGGCTGAGTGAGAGATGCTGACACTTTCAGAAAATTCTGTCCGTGCTCCAGTTCTACCTAACCTCTGTGGAAACACTTCTGTTCCTGGTCAGAAAGTAGCACCTCTTTGATTAAGATACTAACATCCAGCTCTAGTGAATATATGTCAGCAGAGACACTGCCGGTCTAACCTTTCCTCCTGCTTGCAGCTGCTTAGATTGTACTCATCTCTAGGCTGCCGCTGGACTCTAGGGGTGTCCAGGTGACTGCTGCTTTGGCTCCTCTGCCTCAAAACCTCATCCACCCCCAAATCCTAATTCAGGAAGCTTTCTTTAGCTTGGTCCAGTAGAGATTTTGGCCTGCAGGAGCCCCTTGGACTCAGTCCCTGGGAGGAGCTGGGCTTCAGACTCTATGGAGCTATAATTTGAAAGCCAAAACACTGTTCCCAGCAACTTTCTGATGAGTAGGAGGTGATCAGTCCCTGTGTGTGACTATGGAATGACGTGGGGTATATTGCTTACAAAATTTGGTGGTTTTAAAACCATACACGTTGGATACTTGTGCCATAAACTCCAAAACATGCCCAGCAGAAATTCTTTACACCAGCATCAATAGGAAACAGTGGGTTTCTTGGGTGTTTTACTCCGGCCCTGTTCTCCTTTATGGAATCAAAATGAACTGGACTAATGGCCTGCTAAAGTCAGAAACATGAAGTCAAAGCCCTCCTGCTTAACACCAGACAGCCACGCCCCTTTCAGGGGAGCCTTGGGATGACAACATTCCCCCATTGCTTGATGACTTTAGTGAGAACTCAGCAGTAGCTTGGCTTCCTTTACTAAAACATTTATGTAAATTTCCGTGTTAGTAGGAGGGCCATGGACAGCATTGGACAGCCCTGACTTTGGTAATGGAGGACTTGCTTTAGTGCCTTATTGCTCTTAAACCCCTCTCAGGGCAGATGCAGCTTAGGACCTGTCTTAGATCATAGAGCTTAACCTTTATAACTTAATACAAATCAATTTGAACCCTGCAGTCTCCACTGGTCTTTTTCAATAAATGTTTTTGTGTCGTTTGTAAATGCCACCAGTGTGTGCAGTGTGCTTCAAGCTCAGTGTGGCTGATAGGCTGGTCCTCCCTGGGAGTGTTTTGCAGTGGGACAAGTGTAAAAATTACAGGCCCAGCTCAGACTGCTTGCAGTCTTAGTCAATGAGGGCACGACAGTTTAGTTGATCTGAAATCTTAACAGGATCTGTGGGTGTCTTTACTTCAGGTTCAGGGTGTCTTTACTTCAGGTTCTAGCCCTTGAAGATGAAAGATAGTAAATCCATTGGAGTAGCCATTAACAATTTACCATCATGTGGATAGCACAGCTCTGCTGCCCAGCTCCAGCCAGTCCAGATGGCTTACACCTTACTCCCCTCTCCTTAGAGTAATGAAGAGGGAGTGTAAAGACAGAGGCCAAAAGGCATGTGTGGGAGAAGACCTTGTGTAGTCATACCACAGGAGTGAACCACTGAGAACAAAGATGTGAAAAATAGGAATGAATCAAGAGATGGTTACTGAGGTAGTTGAAAGAGAGCCTCACTGATGGGAAGTCAGCAATACAGGGCAGCTATATGCCCCAAAATTGTACATCTCTGTGCACCCCTGAGCTTGAAAATGGTTTTCCCCTCTGCTGCAGCATAGGGTGGGAAAAGAGCTCTGACACATGCCTCTGCAGAATGGAGATAAAATCTGATCTTGTTCAGAGAAATTGGAGGAGGACATGCCTGCAAAACTTTTTTCAAGAGAACTCTTGAGGATAGACATGGGAAAAATACGGACTAAAGCTTTGATTACTAGCTTTAAACTACTAGAACTCTGGGCTTTCTTGGATTTAATTTTTGCATTAATTAAACCTATAGTAATCATCTTGCATTCTCTGAGTACACTCTGGGTAAGGAAGACATTGACCTATAGCAAGAGTACCTGTTCATCTCAACTATAGAAATAGCAAGAAATGATTTTAATGAAAGGCCCCAGGGGCAGCTAGGTGGCTCAGTGAGTAGAGCACCAGCCCTGGAATCAGGAAGACCAAGTTCAAATTTGACCTCAGATACTGGACATACTAGCTGTGTGACCTTGGGCATCATTTAACCTCAATTGCCCTGCCTTCCCCCCCTGCAAAAAAAAAAAAAAGCCTCCAAATACCCACATATAACATCCACTTTAGCAGAAGTTTCCTCACATTGGTCCTCTGCTTCAGAACCTTAAGTGGTTTCCTGTTGAATAAATTTGGATTTCTTTGTGCTGTGGCACTCAAAATCTCTGGCATATCTTTCTTACCTTGCCTCACACAATTCTCTTTTACGTTCTCTATGTTCTAAAGACAAAGTGGCCCACTCTCTGCGTCCCCCTCCTCCCATTGCTGTCCTGCTTTCTAGCCTGGATGAATTTTGATAGTCTACCTCCTGAAAACACCCAGGCCCAGGTTCCCCATCCTCACTTCCATATCAGACTATTAAAATCCTCCCTTACCTTTAAGGCCCACCTTAGTTTTGTTCCCTCAGTGCAGCCTGCTGTGATCTTCCTTGCTAAAGATCATCTCCCTGAAGTGTCTCAGATCACTGACCTGTCCTACACCTATATCAAAGTATAGTTCTTTGTGTTCATGTCTCTTTCCTACCTGTTAGACTGAAAGCTCTTTGGATCACAGAATTTGTGACATTTACAGAAGGACTGTTTTCATCACTTATACATTGCCTGCAAAATTGTTGAGCAGTGAAATTATCCTGCCCCCCACCATAATTCTCTTCTCCTGATAAGAGACCATCCCTTAGGAGTGCGCTAGCCGCATCACCCATGCCAGCCAGGCTCTAGGAATTCCCATTACTGCCTTCAGTCCAGGTGTCAGTAGGTGTTAAAGGACCTTGTAGAAGTTGTCCAGATGTTGCAGCTGCTTACCTGAAACAGCTGCCTTGTGCCTCCCAGCCACCGCCCCTTCCCCTGGCCCACCTTGGCTCCTGCCCATTGTACTTCACTTGTCACATCCATGAATCCTTTAGCTAATTTTTATGAGTCACTTTGGCTTCTTCCCTTGCTGAGCTTTATGTACTTTATATCCATCAGTATGGGCAGTGCTGGAAACCGCTTTGTCTCAAGCTTTGCCCTTGATCTTGCCTCTTAAATGCAGGGGGCATGCGTGGAACTCTGTATGTCTTCATGTAGAGATTCAGAGCCCAGAGTCCATACAACGTTGTGGAATGGGCCTTAATCTGGGCCAGTTGGTTCAGAGGACAGGGTATGTATAGTACTAACAAGGCCAAGGCTTTGCACAGAGAACCTAAGCTATGAACTATAATCTTCACTCCCGTGAGTACATTTGTGGATCACAAGGGAGCCCAGGTGAAAAGGTGTAAATGGTAACGATAGCTAACATTTATGTAGTGCTTACTGTGTGCCAGGTACTGTGCTAAGTGCTTTGCAATTACTTAATTCTTACAACAACCTGGGAGATAGGTACTATTATCTCCATTTTGCAGATGAAGAAACTGAGGCAAACAGGTTAAGTGACCTGCCCGGGGTCACACAAAAAGCATCTGAGTTCCAATTTGAGCTCAGGTTTTCCTGATTCCAAGCCTGGTTCAGGAACCCCATGTGAGACATAACCACTAATGAAGGTAAGCAGTGCTAAGAAGAATGCGATATATTAGGAAAGGACTAACGATCTCACTCCCAGCAAAGACGGAATAGCATAGAGATGGATGGAGGGTTGCACTTGGTATAGGGAACTCGAGATGAGGAGACTGTTTACTTAACCAACGCCAATCAACGCCTTCACAACAACTTAGGGTATCAGCAAGAGCACCGAAAGTTTTAGGTTTCTTGGTCAGCATCACACAGCCAGGTCTTCCTGGTGCTGAAGCCAACATTCAACTTACTGAGCCTTGCTATCACAGAGGAGGAGCATTTGGGTAGTGACAAAGTCTGGGCAACTTGGGTTTATAACCCACCAAAGTTAACTTCTCTGAATCAGGTTTCTCACCCGGAAGGACGGGTTGATAAAGCCTTGGGATTGTTTGAGATGCATTTGTACCATGCTTTTGCAAACTTTTTAAACCACTATGTAGACATGAGTTATGCAAAAGTCTTACAGAGTATTTGTCTTCCCGTCGTGGCTAAATAACTTACCATACTCGAAGGGCACGCTTCTAGAAGAGGAAGTAGTGAGTACGCCTGAAAGAATGGCTCTTCACTCCCCAAGTGATCGACAAGTATTTCTTTCTCGGAAAGTGGTAGGCGCCAAAATAAAAAGGTTCGAAGAGGCAGACAAAAATCCTGAGCTGTGGCGGAAGTTTGGCAAGTGCGAGGAGGAGACAGAGAGGAAATGAAAAAGGGCCGCCGGGGTCAGCGGGAAGGGGTTCTTCTGAAGAAGCAGCAGCTGCTCATCCTGTCAGGAATCACGAGGCGGTTTCAGCAGGCCAGTGAGTAGCGGGAAAAAGACCAGTCACGCTGCTGGATGATGCCTGCCGTCGGCGCTTCCGGCGGAGAAAACTGCCACTGCCGTGTAGGTCATCATCTTCTGTAACTTAGAGTTTTAGAGAGCTGCCTATGAGCGCTGAGAGGTTAAGGGAGTCCCCCAGGGTAATATACCTAGTGTGTGTCAAACCCTGGACCTGCGTCCTCCTGGCTCAGCCCTGCTCTACCCACTACACCATTGGGCCTTTGGGCTTCATACCAACTTAGAAAACCGCATATTGATGTTATCTATGTTCTGTTGTAGTTTTATTTTGTTAAATATTTCCCAATTACATTTTTTTTATTTAATGTATTTAGTTTTTAGCATTGATTTTCACAGGAGTTTGAATTACAAATTTTCTCCCCATTTCTACCCCCCACACACACTTCAAGATGGCGTATGGTTGCCCTGTTCCCCAGTCAGCCCTCCCTTCTGTCCCCCCACTCCCCTCCCATCCTGTTTTCCCTTTCTTTCTTGTAGGGCAAGATAATTTTCTACACCCCATTACCTGTGTATCTTATTTTCTAGTTACATGCAAAAACTTTTTTGTTTTTGAACATCTATTTTTTAAAACTTTGAGTTCTAAATTCTCTCCCCTCTTCCCTTCCCGCCCACCCTCCCTAAGAAGTGAAGAAACTCAACATGGGCCACATGCGTATCATTATGTATAATCCTTCCACAATACTCATGTTGTGAAAGACTAACTATATTTTGCTTCTTCCTAACCTATCCCCCTTTATTGAATTTTCTCCCTTGACTCTGTCCCTTTTCGAAAGTGTTTGTTTTTGATTACCACCACCCCCATCTGCCCTCCCTTCTATCATCCCCCCTTTTTTATCTTCTTCCTCCTTCTTTCCTGTGGGGTAAGATACCTGATTGAGTATGTATGGCATTCCCTCCTCAGGTCACATCTGATGAGGGCAAGATTCACTCATTCCCCCTCACCTGCCTTTTCTTCTCTTCCTACAGAAGTGCTTTTTCTTGCCACTTTTATGGGGGATAATTTGCTCCATTCTATCTCTCACTATCTCCCTCTCTCAATATATTCCTCTCTCATCCCTTATTCATCTTCAACTCACCCTGTGCCCGCTCTCTCTCTCTCTCTCTATATATATACACACACACACACATATATACATACATACACACTCGTATATACATATATATACATAAACATATATATGTACATATACATATATGTATATTCCCTTCAGCTACCCTAATTCTGAGGTTTCATAAATCATACACATCATCTTTCCATGTAGGAATGTGAACAGAACAGTTCAACTTTAGTAAGTCCCTTGCAATTTCTTTTTCTTGTTTCTTTTTCTTGATTATCTTTTCATGCTTCTCTTGATTCTTGTGTTTGAAAGTCAAATTTTCTATTCAGCTCTGGTCTTTTCACTGAGAAACCTTGAAAATACTCTATTTTATTGAAATTCCATATTTTGCCTTGGAGCATGATACTCAGTTTTGCTGGGTAGGTGATTCTTGGTTTTAATCCTAGCTCCACTGACCTCTGGAATATCATATTCCAAGCCCTTCAATCTCTTAATGTAGAAGCTGCTAGATCTTGGGTTATTCTGATTATGTTTCCACAATACTCAAATTGTTTCTTTCTGGCTGCTTGTAGTATTTTCTCCTTGACCTGCAAACTCTGGAACTTGGCGACAATATTCCTAGGAGTTTTCTTTTTGGGATCTATTTGAGGAGGTGATCGGTGGATATTATCAAACAG
>CM053624.1:216681318-216718631 GCA_028646595.1 Phalanger gymnotis
TGTTTCCACAATACTCAAATTGTTTCTTTCTGGCTGCTTGTAGTATTTTCTCCTTGACCTGCAAACTCTGGAACTTGGCGACAATATTCCTAGGAGTTTTCTTTTTGGGATCTATTTGAGGAGGTGATCGGTGGATATTATCAAACAGAACCAAAGGAGTGAAAAAATGGAAGACAATGTGAAATATCTCATGGGAAAAACCACTGACCTGGAAAATAGATCCAGGAGAGAGAATTTAAAAATTATTGAACTACCTGAAAGCCATGATCAAAAAAAGAGCCTAGATATCATCTTTCAAGAAATTATCAAGGAGAACTGCCCTGATATTCTAGAGCCACAGGGCAAAATAGAAATTGAAAGTATCCACAGATCGCCTCCTCAAATAGATCCAGAAGGAACTGCAGCTATAGTTCTGTAGCTGCCTCACTTCCTCTGCACCTGGGGTGGTGGCTGAACCTGCAAACTCCCTGTCTCCAGCAGCTTTTCCCACTAACCTACCCTGTTGTCTTTGGTGTTTGTGGGTTGAGAAGTCTGGTAGCTGCTGCAGCTCACTGATTCAGGGCACTAGGGCACACTCCACCTGGCTCCTGGTCTGGTTGGTCCGCGCTGAGCTCTACTCTGCTCAGCTCCGCTCCCCTCAGCTCCCAGCTCCGTGTGAGATAGACCTTACCCAGAGACCATCCAGGCTGTCCTGGGCTAGAGCCCTGCTTCCCTCCACCACTTTGTGGGTTCTGCAGTTCTAGAATTGGTTCAGAGCCATTTTTTATAGGTTTTTGGAGGGACTTGGTGGGGAGCTCACGCTAGTCCCTGCTTTCCAGCCACCATCGTGGCTCTGCCCCGCCCCCCCCCCCCAATTACATTTTAATCTGGTTTGGAGGAGTGTTGGGCTGCAGGACTGTCCGATACTTTGCACTACCCCATGCTGCCGCCTCTCAAAAGAAAGTTAAGTTAAAAAGAAAAAAAGTTATCAATATCAATAACAGCAATAGAGATACCCAGAAATTCACAACAGGTAAAATCCAAAAAAGGAATAGCAATAAAAATCTGTGAGCTGAGATACATATGCTTCTGTACATCCAAAATTTTGGGAGCAAAGACGAGGTTAGTGATAACAAGGAAACAAAATTCGACCATAGGTCAAGTCACTGAGACCTGGTAGGATGAAACCCATGACTGCCTTTGGAGAGATTCGAGAGGAACAGGGTGAGCAAAAGGGGAGGGGGTAGGGAGTACAGAAGGAATAGCATTTTATACTACAATATATACCTATTTTTAAAAATCCAGGAATTTGAAGAAGAAAACATGGTGGAGAACATTTGCATAAAGATCAACAGGGACAGAAACAGTACTGATATCGTCATTGCAACATCTTTTCTGGACAAAAAGGAAATGAGAAATTTTGGAAACATCACAAGCCTGGCAGAGAGGCAATACTTACAATAGTGATAGAGGACTCCAATTATATAGACATGCACTAGTGTTCTCTCTTTGCCAAAAAGCAGAGTAGCCAACACTATCTTGGCCTTCCTTCAGAAAGCTAACAAGATAGCTAACATGTTAGATGATAATATCAGTATTCAAAAAGGTTCTGACATGCTAGATTTTTGAGCCAAATCTAATTTGATAAAATTTAATAGGGATAAATGTAAATTCTCACTTTTGGATTCAGAAAACTAACTTCATAAGTGCAAGATATAGATGGTATGGCTAGACAAAAGTTCATCCAAAAAGAGATCTAAGGGTCTTAGTGGATTGAGCTCAACAAGTCAAGAGTGTGATATATATAGCAGCCAAAAAATGTAATCCTAAGCAGCATTGAAAGAAGCAATAATCTTATACCTGACCATGGTCAGGCTACATTTGGAGGATCAAGTTCTATTCTGAATGCCACATTTTAGGGAGTACAGTGATAAGCTGGAGAGTATCGAGAAGAGGGCAACTTTGATGGTTTTGCAGTCACGTCCCACTCATTGTGACCCCATTTGGAGTTTTCTTAGCAAAGATACTGGAGTGGTTTGCCATTTCCTTCTCCACTTTATTTTACAGATGAGGAAACTGAGGCAAATAGTTAAGTGACTTGCCCAGGGTCACACAGCTAATAAGTGTCTGAGCTCAGATTTGAACTTGGGAAGATGAGTCTTCTTGACTCCAGGCTTGTCACTCTATCTACTACATCACTAGCTGTCCCACTTTGATGGTGAAGGGTCCCAAAATCATGGCATGTGTGGATGAGTTGAAAGAACTGGGGGTGTTTAGCTTGGAGAATGCTTGATGACAGCTGGTTTCAAGTATTTGAAGTGCTCTCCGAAAGGTTAGAGCTATCCCAAAGTAAAGTGGACTACAGGTAGATCAAAATTGTCTTCACATATGGGTTAGACTAGAAGACTTGTGAATCCCTCCCAAATCCTAGAATCACTTATTTGGAGGGGCAGCTAGGTGGTGCAGTGAGTAGAACATTGGCCCTGGAGTCAGGAGGACCTGAGTTCAAATGTGGCCTCAGATACTCTTACTAGTTGTATGACCTTGGGCATGTCACCTAACCCCAATTGCCCTGCCCTCCCACCTTGGAAAAAAAAAAAAAAGCAAAACCAAGACACATTTATTTGGCAATATTTCCCTTTGAGGCAAGCTAGAAATCAATGGCTTCAACTTTTTCTGATACTGGGGAAGCAGGAAGTTTTGCCCTATTTTTCCTCCCAGCAAACTCGGGGTTCCTGCCCTACCCTGGAGGGGCCAGCTTAGCAGACTTATTCTTATCATTTTTTGGAACTATGAGAGCCTGACGACAGGGAAAGGAAGGAGAGGAAGCTGCTCCTTATCCAGGAAACCGAAGTACTTAGGGTTCATGCATACGGTCCCATGTATATGAAGGACGCCCGGAGACTTTAAGGCAGGCAACAGCTGCTCCTTGATGAGCTGACTCTAGAGAGCCATAAAAATAACCACTCGCCTACAGCAGGGAAGGTTCTAATGGAGCCTGGGAAAAAATTTGGTTCAGAAGTCACCAAGCCAGACTTGGCTGGACAGGGGATGGAATAATGGAATTTTAGAACTGGAAGAGGAAATCTTAGGGAACACTTGGTCCAAACCTTTGTATTATCTAAGTAACTTGTACAGGAAGGAAACAGGCCCAGGGAGCAGGTTACCACCAGAGTTAAGACCACCTGTCCCCTTACTCCTAAGCCTTTCTCCACCTTGTCCGCACCATGCTTCATCTGCTGAAGGCTGGGGGGGGTGAGATAGATACCTGAGGACTGACTCTTAGGATTAGGGGTAAGGAGTTGGTGGGCTTTATAACCTCTCCTTGGAGGATGCTGGAGATGGCTGGGACAAGGAGGGAGGACAGGGGAGCCCTCACACAACTCAGTTCATTAAATGCTTTTCTCTCTGTCTCTTTCCCCACACCTAGCACCACCAACCCCTCCCCTCTCCAATTACATCCTCCAGGCTGTCAACCAGAGGAGAGGGAGAAGTGGCAACAGAGGAAGGGAGAACTGCCTTGCCTAGCCTTCCCCTTCCCCAGTAGAGGTGCCAGAAGCCAAGGACTTGCTCTTGTCCTCCCCCTTGGGCTCTTGTTCTGAGGGCAGTAGGAGGGCCGGGCTAGGGCTGGAATGGCGCTGCTTCCTCATGAATGGAAACACTCTGGAGGGACAGACAGAGGAAAGAAGGATGAAGGCCGGGACCCCCAAGGGGCAGTGCAAATTCGGAAGCTATTCTCTAGTCTTGGCTCGATGAGAGACCTCTCTTCATTCCATGGAATGGGATAAAGTGAGGTCGACCTGCATGGTAATTCCCAATTCCAGCTTTCTCACATGATAGCGTAGTTACTGGTGGTAAATGGCCAAGGGAAAGACTGCTTCATCCCTCCTGTCCCTCAAGCTCCTCTACACCCAAATTTTGGAGTTCAGGAAATAGAGTGAATTAGGATCAAGGCAGGGGGGTGGGTGAAGCTCACCGTTTCTTAGTCTCAGGTGGAATCATGGCCTCTGCCAGGAGTGTCTTATATATGTCCGACTTTAAGAACCTGGGATAGGAATCCTGAAAGACAGGCAGGACCACCTTATTCCAACAGCATTATTTACACAATTATTTTGAAATTTGTGCTTTTATTTCCCAGGACTATAACATTACCTTCTAAGGAATTGTTCAAATGGTTCAGTATAGAATCATGGTTTGGGAGATCTAGTCTAATGTCCTCACTTTACAGATTAGGAAGCTGACACCCACAGAGATTTATGGTTTGCTCAAAGGTACAGGTAGGAAGTAGCAGAGAGAAGATTCAAACCCAGGCCCTCTGACTCCAAATTCAGAGTTCTTGCCACTACTCCATGCTGCCTTTTTAAAGATAGATGCCTCCAGAAAAGAGGAATGTCCAAGTCCACGGTTTCCTCCTCAATTTGATAATCCCCACCTCCAGTCCCCCTCCCACAAGACTCTAGAACAACTTGTGAGGAAACTCCATTAATGATCCCATTACTCTGTGCTTTCTTATAATTATCTTCAGAATAATTGTCAGATCTAACTCAACCCAGAAGGGCAGCTAGGTGGTGCAGGGGATAGAGTGCCAGGTCTGGAGTCAGGAAGACCTGAGTTCAAATGTGGCCTCAGGCACTTACTATCTGTGTCACTAGGCAAGTCACTTAACCCTCTTTGCCTCAGTTTCCTTATCTATAAAACGAGCTGGAGAAAGAGATGGCAAACTGCTCCAGGATCTCTGCCAAGAAAACCCAAATGGGGTCACAAAAAGTCAGACACCACTGGAATGACTGAACAGCTATGCAACAATTCATCTCAGATGTCTACTAACATCTATTCTCCTCGTAACTGATTTTGGTTTGGTTTTGGTTTTATTTTTGTTCTCTGTTTGACATTTGTGTTTTCACTTGTATGTAGCCTTCAACTCAAAAGCTTCTTGGTAGTTGGTGGGGAATAAAGCATAAGTGAATAAATGGATGAATGCACACATTCCAAGCCCCAGGCATTTTTAATTTTTCTAAGTTAAGAGTCCCAGCCAGTGGGCTACTTGACCTTCAAGGCACGAAGATAAGCTTTTTGTATTTCTCTATGACAAATGCATGGTTTTCTAGCTTCAAACCCAGCCACTGCCCTAACAGGGAGTTGATACTTTAAGATGGGAACCCTTTTGTTTTTCCCAACTTCAATGAACCCCTAGTCCCAGCACCTTCTTCATAAGCATGTAGATATGCATCTGGGCGTCATCCATGACATAACGATGGGGTCTGCGGATCCCTTCAAGTGTCTTCTCCATAGTCTTGCTGTCAATGTTGACCCAGCGTGTGGCCCCAGGGGCAAGAAACTGTCTGAACCCCAACAAGTAGAGAAATAGGGACAAATTAGCAGACAGGCTTGCAGCCTGTGGCCTGCCTTTAAGATACTGTTGTTACCCATCGAGGCACTGGGAAAAAACCTCTAAAATTGCCTTTGCTCTTTCACCCCCCCCCCCCATTCAGAGTCTCTCTCTCTCTCTCTCTCTCTCTTTATCTCTTTCTTTCTCTCTCTCACCTTCCCCACCCTTAAGTACCTATTGTGTAGCTCATTCTGGTTCCCACCTGGCTAATAGATTAATCCTCCCATAGTTTTAGGTGAGATACTACCTGTCTCAGGAATGTATATACTTTTAAAAAGAGTAGAGAGAAAGACAAGGTCCCTGTATCCTTCTATTCTGTTACTAGGAACCTATGTCTTGGTTTACTCCATCCTCAGGCTGTTCCTCACCTCCCCTCACTCAGCAGGCTCAGCTGGACCACCTAATACCCCAGAATATCCAGTGGCCCCTCTCTGGCTAATCCCACTCCCCTTCATCAGAGAGGGAATTGGGTGTACCACTCCCAAAAGGAAGCATAAAGTAGTTAATTTGGCCTCAATTGAGGAGTGGAAGGGAGGCAGCTTGGGACTCAGTGCTCCCTCAGACATGATGTCAAAAATTTCCCATCCTACCCTCACCTCAGTAGATCTGCATATACACAGACAGCAGAGGAATGGACCTAATGACCTCTGAAGAAAAACCCCTTCTAACAGGAAGATTCTCTGTCCAGACACTAAGACCCTTTCTAGTCTCTGCCCCACCCACCAGGAGTGAAGAAACCCAAGGAAAGTTGGGACCCAGAGCAGGGGGCAGTGGGTGGGGGGGGAGGTGCAGGGGAAGAGGTGAGGCTCACTGGTAGACAGAGTCGACACTCTCAGCAATCTTGGACTGTTCCCCATATCTCAGGTCCTCACATGCTTCCCAGAAGCTCAGGTTCTCAGCTGGGTGGGAGGGAGGAAGGGGCGACCAGAGACGAGATGACAGAAGGAATGTTCAGGGAGAAGCCCCAAAGGCCCCCAACTGCACACCTAGTCATCCTCCTGAACATCCTCCCATTTCCACCCTATCCCCACTGGCTGGGGAGGAATAAGGAGTCCTTGGCTCACAGTGTTCTGGTGAAGAGACAAGGCTCCAGAGAACTGGGAGAGCTGGAGAAATGAAAAGGAAAAGGCTGAGCCCGGAGCAGGAAGGATATCATCATGTCAGGCATACTAGCATCTAGGTGGCCAGGTAGAGTATTGAACTTGGAGTTGGAAAGACCTGAGTTCAAATCCTACTTCAGATACTTAACCTGTTTCTGCATTCATACCCTGGCTGTTATCACCCAGGATCCTCCTGGGTCCCTGAATCCCCTACAGGAGCATGACCAAGGGTGGAGCTGGGGGTAGCTGTCTTACCACTGAACTCTTTCTTGAGGAACTCCATGAACTGTATATGGCCCAGAGGATCCCCCAGGAGCTCTCCGAAGTTAAAGGCCCAACGCTCAACCCGTAACTTAGTAGGTATCGTCACCCTAGGCAATAAATGTGTATGTGGTGGCAGCTCTTTTTATGTCCTGCACCCCAAGTATTTCCCCATAACTCTCAGAATTAGAGAAATGGATCCAGAGCTCATTAGGGCAGTTACTATTCAGTCCCCTTAGGATATAGACCTTAGTTCTTGCCTAGCTTGAGCAATGAGGCCCCCTAATTGGAAGGGCCTCAGTGAATTCTGGAGCCAGATTTCCTGTGCCTGGGCCCATGATCCCCACCAAGAATCAGCAGTATGTATGGGATGGTTATCCTACTAGAAAGTAGGGTTGCCCGGTCCTCTCCACCCACCCTCAGTGGGAAGAATACTCACGTGGGTGCATTCATTGACCAGTAGTCAGTATCATCAGTGATCCAAGGATTACTGGGCAGGCAGCCAGACATGATGGGATCATGGGGCATGTATTGGTCATTGAACTTAAGATATCTAGGTGGAAAGAACCCACAAGGATAACAAAAATATGCATTTAGAGCTGGAAGAAAACTTGGAGGTCAATTAGTTCAATCCCCTCATTCTACAGATGAGGAAACTGATAAATGATATGCCCAAGGTCACAAAGGTAGTAAGTGGCGGGACCAGAGAATGTAGATGATTTGGAGGAACCCTCCCCACTCAAGAAGGCCTTGTAGAAAGGAAAGGGCTGCTCTGGTAAGAGTAAGCCCAGGAAATACCAGATGGTGATTTAGAAAGCCAGGGGAATACCGGTGAGGACAAAGGAAGCATTTGAGAGAGATTTGGGGTAGATGCGTATGACATCCCCGTCCTCCCACCTGCCCAGACCCTGTTCTTCCCAGTCCGGAGGCACTCACGCTTCCAGACAGATAGAAGACTTCACCCTAGTCCTACTCATCGCCTTCTTACAGTACTCGATCTAGGCAGAGGCACAAGAATAAAGGGGTGAGGAGGGATCAGCTCTAGCCAGCTTTAAGGTCCCCAGACCAGCCAGAGACGACCTGCCAATTGGGTGGATGGAGACAGTCGAGCCTCCCTTGTCTTTAATCTTTGTCCATATTTACCCAATTAAAACATTTTAAAGTGGGGTATGCCCATAGACAGGAAGTAACCAGATTCTACCCACAGCCCTATCATCCTGTCTCCCAGCAGGCCTTAGGCTAAACACAGGTTCTCCCAACCCTGGAAGGCTCCCAGGGCCCCACAATGTGTTCCCCTCCATAGAATCCAAGGACAGTCTAAGTGCTTACCTCTCGCTTATAAAAATCCATATTTTTGGTCTGAAAAAGATTAAGACAAGGAAGGTGAGGGAAAGGCAGAAGAGTCTGGTGAATGGGGGCTATGAGAGACCCTAATAAGCAATACCTTCTCTTTCTTCCCTCTGAGCCACAACCAGAATCGAGGATAAGAAGTAAGCATGATTAGTGAGTGAGTTACCTATGTGGCACAGTGGATAGAGCAGATAGAGACAGGAGGACTTGGGTTCGAATCCTGCTTTAGACTTACTAGCTGTAAAACCCTGGGCAAATAACTTCACTTCTGTCTTCCTCTGTTTCCCCATTTGCTAAATGGGGATAAGGATAGCTCCTATCTCACCTAGTTGTCATGAGATTAAAATAAATGCTAGCTATTTTTATCTCATAGGCAAAAAGATACCGTGCTCATTGGATAGAGCTTCTCCCCAACAACAGTGATGAAAGCAAGCTTACAGTCTTTCCCCCACATTTCTGCTCACTTCCTCAGTCCCAAGCCCTGGCTAGACTCTAATCCTACCAGCCTCTCAGACACCAGAGACTCTGATCATTAAGATGCCCAGGAGAGATGGGAACATATCTGAGGTCATAGTCTTAGTCACAGTTCAGGTATATATAAACGTCCGTAATTTTGGAACTTCAGAGAACCTTGTTGTTCAGTCCTTTTTAGTCCTATCTAACTCTGTGACCCCATTTGAGGTTCTCTTGGCAGAGATACTGGCATAATTTGCCATTTCCTTCTCCAGCTTATTTTACAGATGAAGAAACTGAGGCAAACTGGGTCAAGTGACTTGAACAAGTCTGGGTCTGAGGCTGGATTTGAACTCAGGTCTTTCTGACCTTAGTCCCACACTGTGCACTACAGCCTCGCCTAGCTGCCCATGGAGACCCTTAGAGGTCATCTAGTTCAACATTCCCATTTACAGACAAGGAAACGGGCCCAGAGGGGAAGGAACCTGCCCAGTCACATAGAAGGTTGGAGACCAAGCTAGGATTAGACCCACTTAGCTCCTGTCCACAGGGAGTCAAATAAAATGAGTGCTAATGGGAATTCTTGTTCACATCTCAACCTTTCCATCCCAGGGAGCTACTGGGGAGTCTTGAATGGTCCAGTATCTGGCTGCAGCTGAAGGCTATAGCTGGTAGGGGTCCAACGTTAACCATAACAAGGCCCCAAACTCTAGCGCAAAAGAATGGACTGGACTTGGCTGGAAGAGAAGAGGCTTTTGGAACTCTCTTTTTAAGACTCTAGAGTCCAAGCAGAGGGAGGAGAAAAAGATGGAAGTTTCTACTTTCCAGGGCCTTCCTCATTAGAAATCTCCTCTGCCAATAAAATCACAGGTCTGATTTAAAAAAAAAAAAGTTAGAAAAGGAGTTCAGCCTGGTTCTGGCCTATCTGAAGCAATCAACCATTACCAGCCACAAGACAATCTCCTGTTGTCTAATTCCTCCCCAAACCTTCTGTTTCCATTTGGGGCTTTATAGCTTCTGGCCCCGGGGAACATAGCACTGCCTCTCAAATCAGAGGACCTACAACCTGTCTCTTACATGTACTAGCCGTGTGGCCTTGGCCAAGTCACTTGACTTGGGTGTCAGCTTCCCCAACTCTAAATGAGAGGCTCGGGCTAAGTGGCACTCCAGGTCCCGTCCAGCTCTAGAATGTATAATCTTAGGGATTCTTGTTCCTAAACATGCTTCTCATACCTTTAATCATCCTTCACATTGTGGCTTCAGTCAGTTCCTTCTTTGTGTATGGTTAGGCGAGGGGCTTGGAGAGAGAGAGGGTATGGGGTGGGAAACCAGGGACATGCGAGGTCTTGATCCAAAGCCAGAGCTGGAACCCAGCTAAAGAGGGAAGAAGGGAGATGGGAAGCAGTGGGGGAAAAAGAGGCTGAGGTCAGCTCTAGGTGTAGATCCAGAAATCCTGCCAGAGTCGGCCGTCCTCGCAATTCCTCTAACGGGTAGACAAGGTAGGGGTTATTTCCTATAACCTGCCAGGGCAAAGGAGGTCTACTCACCACCTGTATCCTGGTGGTATAGCAGTTACCCCGCTCAGGTCCCTGCTCCATCACATTCAGGGCTCCTGGCTGACAGAGAAATGGGGGGGAAGGAAAATGGAGACATCGACTCTCAACTTCCTAGTGTCCCCCACCTCCCCAGACCCTCTGTCCCCAAATGGGTTTCACAGCTCCTAGCCCCTGGGTACAGTGGAATGAACACTGCTGCTAAAGTCAGAGGACCTACAACCTATTTCTGATATGGTGATTCTGGTGGCCTTGGTCAAGTCACTCGACTTCTGGGACTCGGCTTGCCCGACTGTAAAATGAAGGAGTTGGACTAAGCGGCATCCCAGGTCCCTTTTAGCTCCTATAATCCTTGTTCCTAAAAATGCTCATCATCATGATCACCTTAATCATTCCTCACATTATGGCTCGGGCACAACGCAGCCAATTGGGCAAGAATTTGGGTTCTGCTGTCCACTGCACAGGGCCATAGCCACTGCTTCCTGCTGGAGGGTAGGAACGAAGCCAGCCTCAAGCCAAGAAATCCTGTCCTGTCCTCATTTCACAAAGAAGGAAAGGGGAGCTAGGTTCCTGATTAACCTGGTTTGGGATGAGAGGAGGTGGGACAAGGCAGGGAACAACTTAAAAACCGAACACTCTCTAGGGTCTCAGCTCCCCAAAACCCTACCGGGTGGCTCCCAGAGATTGTGGTTACCCTCATCTACAGCAGAGGGAGAGAGAGAGTAGAACTGACCCCAAGCTGGCCTGAAGAGCGAGGGGTTGAGCAAAGCCGATCATGTCGGAAAATCCATCCATCTACTTTGGCCTCCTCTGCACGACTTCCCTCTCAGGGAGGCCCTGCCAAGCCCCCCTACCCCCACTCAGTTGGCCTCAGAGAAGGTCTGTCTTCTGTGCCCCTTTGCCACTGGTCATTTCCAATGTGCAATTTCCCCCCTGTCTGCTAGGCCTTTCCTCTTTCATCCTCTCTCTGCTAGTCCAGATCCCTCACCCGGTAGGGAAGGGATCCTGAGGCCCAGAGTGGTCAAGCGATTTGCCTAACGTCACAAAGCTCCCTGGTCTGAGGGGCACAGGAGGAGAGTCTCTCACCGGGGGCCGATTCACCAGCCAGTAAGTCTGCTCCTGACACTCAATGACAATTCTGTCCCCTTTCCGGCGCTGCTTGGCTGCTCTGAAGGGAAGAGAAGATGATCAGTCAGAGATCAGGCCAGAGAGGAGGGGAGATGTTGGGTCAGACAGAGATCAGGCTGGGGATGTACTGATCTCAGGGGAGAGCGTGACTCTAATCCTTGCTCTCAGAGAAGATTAAGCAGAGTCGGGAAGGGGCGGGGGTAGAACCTAGGGGTAGTTGGATTAGCCGACACTCTACCCCTAACATCTGGAAAGCCTGCTGACCAACATCTGGCCATCCCATTTTCTCTTATCTCCTTTCCCAGCTGAGCGGCTTAGCTCCTGGTTCTGTATCCTCCAGAGACCCATCCCTCCCCTGCTCCCACCCCCCACTCTAGGCAGTGCCAGGAGATAAGCTAGGAGGGCAGGGGAGTATTTGATGCAGTCCCTGGTCCAGACCACAGACTCAGGGGCCTGGCCAGTGTGGCTATGGGGAAGGGCGGTGGGGGAGGAAGAAGGGCAGAGAGATGCTCACCTCAGCTGCTCCCGGGCCTGCATCACTACAAAGTCCCACGTGTGATTAATCTTCTTATGCAGCTGGTTATAGTAATCCTGTAGGAGGGAGAGGAGGAGAGGGGCTCCAGTCAGGGGGCCCCCTACCCAACCCTACCCCTGCCTCTGCCTCTTGGCTATCTATTCAGGCCCCATCCCCTCTAGGAGAGAGAGGCTCCGAGGCAGTTCTGAGTAGGGCCTAGGCAAGAGGGGAAGGAGCTGAGTGGTCTGTGTCATCTGCATTGAAGAAATCAAGATGTTTCTATATCCCAATGGGAATCCCCATCAGTAGGGAGCTAGATCTAAATATACTGGACAGCGGAGGTGGGGCTGGGACCACCCTACCTTTTCATGTTCTATCAGGTCCCCTTGTTTCCGTATATTCTTCTTGGCCAAATAGATAGCTGGAAAGGCAGACATGACATGCACACACATGTGTGCATGCATGTGTACTTGCCCACATACATGCATATGCACCATAGACAGAGGGCAAACACCCCCACCCTCCCCACACCCCTATGCCCTGTAGCATCATCGCACAAATTCTTACCTCATCCCTGGAGTCCTGAGCATGTGCCAATCCCACCTGTTAGTGACTTAAATCCTGTACCTGATATAAGAATCTTAAAAATTCATGAGAGTCTCACTGAAAATGAACTCCTCTGTCCTTTAAGATTATCAGACAGATTAAAAATGGGAAAATAATTTAACTTTCTGTACCATTATCAATGCAATTTTTGTGTAAAAATCCAATTAATCCTTAATTAAAAAATCTTTAATCCGATTTTGAGAATTTATTATCCAAAACATATTGCTAAACTTAAAACTTGAATCCAGAGCCTGAATTTCCATGATAGATAAATTTTGGCAGCCAATCATATACGTCTGCATATAGTTCTTAGAAAAATCAGACTAATCCTGTTGCTTTTTCCAAAATGTACTATTCCATTTTATTAGAAAACTTATACATTATATCTTTGTCTTATTACTTTGTCTAATCATTTCTCCCTTTAGGGGATATCATCCCTGTACTAAAATTTGCCCATAAGCATAGGTTAAACTTATAAGATGGTCATAACCATCCTGTTATAACAACTTAGAGATGTTCTAGTATCAATCTATTATTTAATAGATTTAGTGTTGTGCTTACAAAACTTCTTGATCATAGAAATTTGCTATGAAAGCAAAAGGAAGGACAGAGTTATAACATAACACAGGGGAAAACTCCCTTAGCTCTGCTGGAAAAAAAAATTCCCTTAGCTCTGATTCTAGGCATGAGTCAAATCTGAAAGCCAATCATGTAGTCACAGAGCGTTGTTAAAGGCAAGGCTCAGGATTAACCAGGTGGGAAATTTTCCTTTTCCAGAAAGTAAATAGCACAAGGGGGGAGCAGAGTCAGAAGGATACAACATAGGCCACGTCCTGGATTGTCCCCACAACCTTTCCCAGGCATAAACATCCATATTTAAAGCAGTTTTCAGAATACCACACATGCCTTTTGCTACTATTGGTTTTATGACAATTCCAACAATTATCCTGGTAAGTAAATCCCAAAACAACAATAAATTTACAGTCCAAGGAATTTTTGCCTAAAATAGCAAAATTTCACTAACCACCACTTAGAGCTTGAATATCTTTCCTGATGTTTCCCTAATAATTAACATTTCATTAATCCTTTACTTATAAATTAAAACTACCCATATTCTGGGGCTTCAAACATACAGCAAATACCTAATAGTTGACTCATCATTAATATGTTGAAGCCACATCTTTAAGCCACCTTATATACTTTCATAATAGCCAAGATTTTCAAATGAAAATCTGCTACTATAGTAAGTATTATTATTAGCAGTAATAGCATTACTATTATTATTGCCTGTTTATAACTAAATATACCTCATTAAATATTTAACAGTTGTCAAATATCTAATTTTTTAATTAGGTCCTTTTAAAAGCCCAATTCATATGTAACAAAATCCACATTAAAAATTGCTTTGTCTGACATTTTTTCTGGTTTATGATGGTCTCTCAAATTTTACAATGTAAGAGAATTTAGAAATGCAATAATAACACAAACCAGATGACATCGATCGTATTTCCAAATTATCACATAAAAATCATTGGTCTTATTATCTTTGGCATTTTAAAACCACTTTAAAGCTATCAGGTATAGAACAAGTACATTAAATTAGAGAAATAATAATAACGTAGTGTTTAGCATATGCCAGCCACTGTGTTAAGCACTTTAGAATTATTCTATCATTTTGATCTCACAACAGCCCTGGGAGACAGGTGCCATTATCATTTTTGTCTTTACAAATCAGGAAATTGGGGCAAACAGAGGTAAAATAGCTTGCCCAAAATTACAAAGTCAGCAGCTTGAACAGAACAGGGTGGCCTCACCAAGGGCAGAGGTTGGCTGGCACCCAGACTCTCCCAGGCAGCAGCTGGAAGGGGCCTGATGAAGGCTGGCCCTGCCCTGGAGACATTGACTGGGTTTGGGAAGGAATGAAGGAAGAAGAGCTGAGACCCAATGGGGCAGGAGCCCTTCAGTGAATAGCTGTGCAACTTTGAGTAAGTCCTTCACCCTTTCTGGACCTTGATTTCCCTTAATTGTAGAAAGAGGAAGTTGAACTGCATGACTGGCTGGGCCCCTCAGAGAACTGACATTCCCGTGAGCCTGCCAGTCTCTGGACACCTCCACCACTATCAAATCATTCAAGATCTGTTAGCCACAGCCCTGCCTCTGGCCCTGACCCACTTACCATAATCCAGTTCAGCAGCTGGCCACTTAGTGCTCATCCAGAAATATGGTGTCTAGGGGGGAGGAGGTGGAAAGCAGGACATCATGGGCTGGAAATAGCAGAGTGGGATCCCCCATCTCCCCTCCTCCTCCAGGAAGGCTTCCTGGAGGACCCTAGACCTTATTCCAGACTTGTAGTCAAATCAAGTCAACAAGCTCTAATTTTTAAGCTCTATGTATCAGGCCCTGTGCTAAGTGCTGGGGATACAAAGAAAGCCAAAAGACACTGTCCCTGCCCTCAAAGAGCTTATATTGTAATGTGGAGACAACATGCAAATAACCATGTGCCTACATGTTTTTTTATAAGATATCTTGGAGGTAATCTCCTAGGGAAGGCCCCAGTATTAAGGAGCACCAGGAAAAGGCCTCTCAGATAAGGTAAGATACTGATTCCTGGAATTGGACAGACTGGTACAGAGCCAGATGCTGTGGATGGAAAGGATTAATGAAAAATTAAACCTAAACCTTAGGCAGAAGCCAGATGCTCTTTCAGAAGGATGGAGAAGCAGAAAGATGCTCTTTCCTGAGCATAGCATCCCTACTTCTTCACGAACAAGTATGTGTGACCTTTCCCACTCACCTGATTCTTCATTGTGGCATTCAAGGCTCTCTGCCACCTCGACCAGGGCCCCAAACTACCCCTCTAACATTATCTGCCACTACTGAAGACAGATCCTCTCTATTCTCTGAACTGGGTTGTTTTTTTTTTTTAATTCCACCTGCCTTTGCTTATGTCCTTTCCCTCAACCTAAAATGACAAAGGGAAGAGCTCTAGCCTTGGAATGAGGGGTCTCCTAGGCTCTGTCCCCAGCTCTGCCATTGATTCATCGTGTAATCTTGGGCAAATTCCTTTTCCTCTCTGGGCCTTTATTTCCTTAACTGTCCAATGGGGACAACAATGCCTGCCTATCTTACTCCACTGGCTTGCTGTAGTGATCAAACAAAAGGGTGCTTTGTAAACTACAAAGCCCTGTATACTTTTGAGAGTGTTATTTAAAGCTAGAAAGACTTTAGAAGCCCTTCAGTCCACTTCTAGGTCTGCAGCCCCAGAGAGAGAGGAAACTAGCCTAGAGGAAGCACACACAGAGGAAGGATCAGGAATGAGCGAAGAATTTGGAGTTAGAAGTTCTAGGTTTGAATCTCAGCTCTGGCCCTCATTTCCTGAGCAAAGCATTTCACTTAGCTGAGCCTCAGTCTTCCCGTCTGTAAAATGGACAGTTTTAACTAGAAGGTCCTCAAGGGACCCTTCCAGTTTGAAACTCCTATGACCCAATTCCCAGTCTCAGCCTACTTCATCATTTCCTCTGAGGTCTCCTGTAGGGTGGCATGAAGCTTATTCTGGCACTAAGACAACCCAGTTCCTTATCTCTCTCCCAAACTGGCATCCCATGGCTACCACAGGAAGAGGGCGGGGCAGGCCTCTGGTGCCCAGCCTCCTCATTAAGAGTCCCACCTTTGGGGGACTCCATCTCTAGCTGCAATTAACTTGGCTGGAAATGGGCTCCCCAATTGGCATTAGAGAGGGCTCAGCTGTTCTCCCTGGCTAAGTAAGCCCCCTGCCACCCACCCAGCACAGGTGCTGAAAGATATGGGAATAGGGAAGAAGAGGAGGAGGTAGTAATGATAATAATGGGGTTATAGGGCCACATGTTTAAAGCTGGAAGGGACTCCATTTAACAAATCGGGAAACCGAGGCCCAGAAAAGTGAACTGTCTTCTTCAAGGTCACAGCACTTGTAATAAGCAGAAAAGCTGACATTTGAACCCGGGACCTCAGACTCCAAATCCTTCTCACTTTTCTCTGGCACTCTGTGGTCCACAAAGCTCTCGGTTTTATAACAATCCAATAAGAGAAATGGCTCAAGTGTTAGCCCCACTTTACAGAGGAAGAAACTGAAGTTCAAAGCGTTTTAGTGGCATGCCCATCTCCATACACTGTTAGGATGGGAATGGTAGTGCCAAGGCCTGAGCCCTGAGCTTCCAATAGCAAGTACGGTACTGTACCCACCACCACCTCGTTCCCCCTCGTTTGCCATTTTTATAAAGTAAAAATAATATGTGAAAAATGCAAATCAGGTCTTTTGCTTTAAGTGAAGAACTGGGAGATGGGCCAGTTGAAATCCAGGAGGCCTGAGGGAGGTGGATGAGGGAGAGGAACTGAACTACACCTATCTAGGCATTAGCTCCAGCGCCCACAACACCAGTCCTACAGAGCCCCTCCCTCTTTGAAGCCAAACCCAGGAACTGGGTGCCCAGGGCCTTTGCCAGGTTGGCTGGCTGGCTGGAGGATGCCCTACCTTGAGGGCTGGACAGCCCTCCACCACCACCACCACCACCACCACCACCACCACCACCAAAGCATTCAAAATCTGCTGTGTGACCTCGGGAAAGGCCCTCACCTCTCTGGGTCTTGAGTTCCCTTAATCATAGAAAGCTGTGAGTTGAACTGAAGGGCAGCCTCACCTGGAACCTGTAAGGGGAATCATCTGCTCGGAGCACCAGGCATCGAGGGTCCTTCAGGGGATAGATGTAGCCATGTTTCACAATGAGATTCCCCAGGTGGAGAGACTCTGCAGAGGGAGATTTGGGCTTAGATCACTTCTGGAAAAAGGTATCTAGTTCTAGGGACCACATTTTTTTTTTTAATGCTGATACCTTTGATTTTTACATAACCTTCACTTCTAAATTTATCTCTCCCCTCAGTTCTTTTTTATAAAAATGTTTTATTTATTTTATTTTTAATTTATGGAATAAAACAAGCATTTCCATAACAGTATAATAAAAAAAGATGATTGCGCATGAAACTGTAAATCTATTATGTACAACTTGCTATTCCTTTTAAATATAAAATAACGTTCTCATGTAAATTTATCTTTTTCCTTTTTTTCCCTCCCTCCTCCCCACCCTAGAGATGGCTACCATTAGATACAAATACGTGTGTATATATGCAAAATCATTCTATTACATGCTTCTATTTATCAGTTCTTTCTCAACCCTTCTAATGAGTCTAACAATGCATGGGTAATCAACACCTATAGTTCCCCAGTTCTTTTTTTGTTCTGTTTTTGGAGGGGGGAAGGCAAAGCAATTGGGGTTAAGTGACTTGCCCAAGGTTACACAGCTAGTAAATGTGTCAAATATCTGAGTGAGGATTTGAACTCAAGTCCTCCTGACTCCAAGGTCACCATCTAGCTGCCCCTAGCTCCCTACTTCTAAAGTAAACTTTATAATACAAGGTGTCCCAAAAATTTTAGTACAGCTTTAAGTCTTAATATTAGCTTATTATGATTTAAGCCTTAATAGCTCCCTACCCTGATTAAATCCTAGCTCTGTTCAAAAACAAAACCATATGTGCTCAGCACTATGGCTACAGAGACAATAATAACATCTAGCATTTATGTAGAACATTAAATATTTGCAAAATATTTGATATATTGTTTAATAATAATTTGTTTTTGTTTAGTTGATTCTTTATGACCCCATTTAGAGTTTTCTTGGCAAAGATGCTGGAGAGTTTTGCCATTTCCTTCCCAACCTCATTTTACAGATGAGGAAACTGAGGCAAACAGGGATAAGTGACTAGTCCAGGGTCACACAGCTAGAAAGTGTCTGAATAATATATAATAGTAGTACATAAATAAACAGCTATAATATATATAATAATAACAGCTAACATTTTCATAGTATATACTACGTGCCAGGCATTGTGCTAAGCACTTTACAATTTATTATCTCATTTGAGCCTCATGACAACTGGATGAGGTCAGTGCTATTAATCTCTCTGTTTTACAGATGAGGAAACTGAGGCTGAGAGAGATTGGATAATGAGCCTAGGGTTATGTATCTAGGAGGTGACCAAGTCAGAATTTGCACTTGAGTCTTTCTGACCCCAAGTAGCCCACTATTCACTCTACAGCGAGCTGATTAACTTCTGCCCTTAAAGAGCTGTACACATCAAAGTGATTAGAAAGTATATACAAGTTTTAAGCTATTGCATGTGTATAACCTATATCAGATTGCTTGCTGTCTTGGGGAAGGGGGAGAGGAGGGAAGGAGGAGGGAGAAAAATTTGGAACTCAAAATCTTTCCAAATAATGAATGTTGAAATTTTTTTTTTACATGGAATTGGGAAAAAATTCTATTAGAATGTAAAAAAAAAAATTACAAAGTAATTTCAGGGTGGGGAGGCATTAGATACCAGGGGGAACCAGGAAAGGTCTTGTATAAGTGCCAGAGTGAGCTGAGATTGGAAGAAAGCATGGGATTCTAAAAGAGATTTCCTCATCTGTCAGATGAAGCATTTGGTGTATTCCTGCACTGAATCCCATGATCTTGTAAGCCCTAAGTGAGGAGAAAGAGGAGGAGGAGAAGGGGGAGAAGGAGAAAACGGAGAGGGAAGAGGAAGAGAGGGAGGAGGGAAGGTGGAGAAAAGAAAGGGGAGAAGGGGGAGGGAAGAGGAAGAAGAAGAGAGGAAGAGGAGAAGAGATGAAGGAGGGGAAGAGAAGGAGCAGGAAGGGAACAGAGAGAGGAGTGGGAGGAGGAGGGGAAAGAGGTGAAGGTGGGTAAGAGAGTAAAGGGAGGAGGGAGAGGAGGAGGAGGAAAAAGGAAAGGGAAGAAGAATACACGGAGGAGGAATAGGAAAGGAAGGAGGAAAAGGAAGAGAAAGGGGAGAAAAGAGAGGTAGAAGAGGAAGGGGAAGGGAGGAGGAAGAGAGAGGAAGACGAGAGGAGGGGAAGGAGGGAAAGACAAGGAGAAGGAAGGGAAGAGGGAGAGAAGGAGGGGGAGGTGGGTAAGAGGGTGAAGAGAAGAGGGAGGGGAGGAGGAAGAAGAGAAAGGGGAGAAGGGGGAAATAGATGAGGAAGGGGAGGAGGAAGACAGAGTTAGCAAAGCCAGGGTAATCAGAAACTTCGAGGGAACTGGGGAGGGATTCTGTGACAGCCCAAGCCAGCCTCCAGCAGCTCCCGACCCAGACCCCAAGGTTATTCTCAGTTACTGCTTCTGCCCAAGTGCCCCCCTGCTACTCAATCTGGGTCTTCACTGTCTTCCAGTCTCCTGAGAGAAGCCGCCTGTTTCCTTGAAGTGGGTGCAGAGCAAATGCATTTAACCCTGGTCCCCAGTGAGGACAAGATAAAAGCCTGACTCTCCAGTCCCATTAAAGGCTGCTGGAGGGAGGGGCATCAGGCTTCCAGAGTGTGTCGCAGGATCAGGAACCTGAGCTCCGAAGGAAAATGGCCCCCACTGCCCTCATGGAGGTTCCAAACCTCATACAGTACTCCCCAGCCTCTTCAGGGAGGTCCCAGCTCCTTGTTAACCTCGCCTAGCCCCCATTCTCTATAGATTACAGAATCTCAGAGCTGGAAGGGACCACCTAAGGCATCTACCCTAACCCACCTACCCAACCAGCTGTCATCCAGCTTTGCTCCAATATCTCTGGCATTGGGGAAACTCACTGTCTTTGGCAGCAAGCTCACTGCACTTGGAGATTACACTTCCTAACAAGGAATTAAATTAGGAGCGATAATCATCTCAAAGATTGGACTGAGCCCTCAGTGTCCTCAGGAGGAAAGAAAGAGAAGGGTAGAGGAAAGACCATGTTTGGTGTGGCTGTGGGAGACTGCAGTTAGGAACCAGCCCAGCTCGGTGCCTTTGCTGGTGGGCAAATGAACTGTGGCTCTCTCCTGCTCCACAGAGGACCTGGAGGACAGGTGCAATGTTTAGTCAGCCCTTCCTGCCTGAGGAACAGGAAATGGTTCCTCCCAACCTTAATATTCTCTTACCTTCCTCTGAGATAGAGAATTTCTGGATGAGCCACTCCACAATGTCACTGCCTTTTGAAAGAGACAGAAAGAGAAGGAGAAAATGAGACAGAGAGAGACACAGAGATGAACAGCAACATGGGGAAGACCAAGTCAGGCCCAGTCCTGATCTTAGCTCCTTTTCTGCCTCCCCTCCCCCTTCTTCCTCTGTTTGAAGAGTGAGAATTTGGCAGCACTGATAAGGCTGGTGAATAGGCTGGCAGGAGGGAGAGGCAGATGCAGGAGAAGGGATGGCATAGGCAAAGCTCAGCAGCTCAGAAGGTGTCAGACCAGGCACCCCCTTCTCCAGACCAGTGGGCAGGGTTTCTAAGGCTGGTGGTGTCACTGGACACCACATTCCACCTCCATTTCCATCCATCCCACAATCAGATAGGGGAAGGCACTCCTCATTTCTGGGGTCCCAAGGGAGGGCTCCAGGAGGGACATGTCCTGTCCCACTTTGTTAGCTGGACAAAAGCCTAGGGACCCCAAGCACAAAATGGAGATAAGATGGGGTGGGGTCAAAAAGTCAGGGAGATTTGGGGTAGGATGGAAGCAGCACTGCTCTCCAGCAAGAAGAAGACAGAGCCTTGGACTCCAAGCTCTTCTCAGCTCAATCCCTGCCCCCAACCTGATGCATAATTGATAACCAAGTGCATTAATGGGAGAGAAGCTATGGGGGAAGAGCAGACCAGCTCTCCTTTCAGAGCTGAGGGCTGGTGGGTTGGGCCATCAGCACCCCAGGGTCTCATGTCTTGGCACTTCATCGCAGGGACTTTACCAAGCTGTGGGGATCCTCAGGGCCTGGTCAACTTCAGCATGCAACAGATCTGCTTTTGCTATCTCTCCCAGAAACCTTTCCAAATAGTCTCCCCTCTCCTCAGGCTAGACTTGGGCACCCTAGAGGCTTTCTCCTCTCCAATCGCCTCAGGACTACAGGACTCACCTGTCATGGCATGGGGAATCACTGTGATGAGCAGGCGCTGATTCCGCATCTTAACACCCATGTCTGGGTCTTGCATGCCCACAATCACACGCTCCATCTGCGGAATACAGAGATGGAAGGATGAAGCCCCCCACCCCACCCCAATAAGGCTACGCTGTCCAGGCCCTTCATTCTGTTGGTTCAGGGAAGGAGGTAAAGTCTGCCTGCCTTCGGTCTTCCGTCCCCTCACCCCTGCACCTCTTTCCTCTCTCAGTGGGCCCCACTTCTCCTTGCATTTAGGGATCCAGTATTTTCTCAGTTTCTCCATTATCAAAGTCTGCTTCCAGGAGTATTTGCATTTTAACTAGGGATCAAGTCAAACGAATGAATCTTGAATGGTAGAATTTCGGGTACCAGGTTCTAAGTAGGAGAGGTCTCCTTTTGGTTGGGAAGGTGGACAGAAGGGACTTCAGAGCCTCTGAAATCACTTTAGACCGCCTCACAAGCAGCCACATCTGCTTCTGTATAAAATTGTTCCTCCTCTCTAGGGGACTCCTCCTCTGTGCTCCTGGGGGAGGAAAAGAGGAGGAACTGCCTAGAGCTGGGCAGGAAGCCAGAGGCAGAGGAAACACCAACCTCCTTTTTAACATTTTGTCCCAGGGGCTGAGAACAAGATTCTTGGGAGGGCTCCTGGTTCTCCTTCCCACCCTACTCCCCCACCAAGAGGGAGAGCAGGGCTCCCCCCTTCCCCAACCTTCCCTCCCGGGGGCCAGGGCAGGAGTCTAGTCTATAACCAAGCAAGCTGCTTTTATTTTTAGCATTTGACTAAATGCCTTCCCAGCTCAGGGCTTGGCTCTCTTCAGGGCCAAGGGTAGGATGGCGCCGATCAGCCCATGGCTCTGCAATCGAGCTGTTTATCCCTTCCCTGAGATCAACAGCCAGGCCTCCCTGAAAAGCCAATGGAATGAGAATACTGGGGACAGAGAGCCTCTGGGAAAGTGGACTGGGAGGCCTTTGAGGAAGCCCAGTAGAGCCTGTTAGTCAATGCTAAAGTTCCAGAGATTCTTGTAGATGGAGGGGTAACAGAGCTTGGAGAGCTGGACCATGAAGGATCAGATGTTAAAACATAGTCTAGGAAAATAGCCAATCAAAACTGGGGGTTTGGGACTTTTTCCTTACTGAGTCCCAGCTTCCTCATCTGCAAAAATAGGGGTTGGACTGATGGTATCTAAGGTCCTTCCATATCCATAAGCTAACATTTCCTGTTCTAAGGACTCCTTCAGCTCTGACAATCTATGTTCTATGCTCTAAGGACCCTTCCACCTCTGCCAGTCTGTGTTCTATATTCTAAGGACCCCTCCGGCTCTGACATTCTATGTTCTATGTCCTTTTTGTTTCTGAGTAACTTAATAATTTTATTAATAATGACAATGTTTTAATAAAAGGATGATCATTTGTCCGTCTCCCTCTTAGACCAAAAATCATCATGGCAGTGGACTCACAGTTTTTATGCCCTTCAAAAAGTAGGGTGACAATCAACTCTGATTGGTTAACAACAAGAGAATGAATATCACAATAAGGGGCTGGATCTGAATTTTGATTACGTAACTTCTAAGTTAACCCCAGCCTTGAACAATCTATTCAAAGAATTTATGGCTACCCCCCCACCTGCAACCTGAGGGGAACATGATGGCTGCCTCATCTGGTTGGAGTCTGGAGAGAGGAGAAGGTTAGATCAACCTTCAGAGACTGAGGTCTTGAAATGAGGGTAAAAGCAAAAGGAGCAAATCTGAATCTCTCCAAGTCATTGGTTATTAACAATCATTTGTCGCAGAGGATATTTATTATGGTAGAACAGTGACCTCCTCACCCATGGAACTCCAGTTATCTAAATATGGTTGTCAATAGTGATGTTCTATGTTCTAAGGACCCTTCCACCTCTGACATTCTATATTCTATGCTAGTCTATATTCTTTCTTCTAAGGTCCCTTCCAGGTCTGATATTTTATGTTCTGTCTTCTAAGGACCCCTCCAGCTGTGACATTCTGTATTCTATGTTCTAAGGACCCTTCCAGCTCTGACATTCTGTGTTCTCTGCCCTAAGGTCACTTTTAACTTTGACATTCTATATTTTGAAGTTTCTTCCAGTGCTGCCACTCTATATTCTATGAGACTTAACCCAATTTTGTCAAGTTATGTAAGGACATAAGAAGAGTCCTAGGACCTGGAAGACTTTAGCAGGGACTCATTGCTTCTGGAGAAGGACCAGGCTAGGGACCAAGGGAAGCCTTTGTCAAGGCTGTTTGGGACCACAGCAGCCTCTGGCCAGAGCCCCAGATGTAACCACAGACAGGATAGAGGAGAATGACAGTGCTACTCCCAAAAGGGTGTGGCAGCAACCCTATTCATACACATATACATTAACCTGCTCAAATGGAACCCAGAGCCAAGAGGCTTTCAGAGAGAAGAAAGGGAAGGGCAGGAACAGGGGAGAAAGGGTCTGAATCTGGAGATAAGTGGTGGGGGAGGTACAGCAATGACTCTTCTGCTCCCCTCAAGAGGAAGCAAGTTAAGACCATTCAGAACCAATCAGCCGGTTGCCACTGGAGGAATGTTGCAGGTCTCATGGCCAAAAAGCTTAGTGTTCACAAGCTAAGACTCTTCATGCAGAAAGGACCACATGACAAGGTATCCCCAACGTCCTCTTAGGGAAATGGGTTTTTTCCAGGTTCCTCCCACACCACAGGGCCTCTGCTAGGTTGGACCTCTTCTGGGTTCTCCTAGAGCACAGGGCACCCCCTTCCCAGATTCGTTCAAGGTCAGAGGGTATCTACTAAGCCTTTTAAAGGTCCCAGAGGTACTCCCCACCCAGGGTCCTTCCAAGTCACAGTGTCTCTGCTGGGCTGTCTTGAGGGACAGAATCTCTTCTCCCCCAACCCTCTGCAAGTTCTCCCAGGCCATAGGACCCTCCCTGGGCTCCTTCCCAGGACACGGCCTACTCCAAACCCAACAAAGAAAATGTGGCTGCCCCCAGTTCCCTCTTTTGAATCCTCTCCTATCAGTTGTCCAGTGAATCAGTAGACAGGAGAGATGAGCTCATTCTGCCTCCCAGGGGAGGATCATGGGATCATCAGGCACAGGGGGCGGGATATAGGCTCCCCGACCCTCTTACCTTGCTCAGACATGGCATCTGGACTTTGTAGCTGCCCCCCTGCTGGAGGGTGCTGATAGTCATGGCCCCCAAAGGGGCAGGCAGGGCTGGGCCAGGCAGATTGAACGGAGGAGAAGAAGGAGGAGGAGAGGAGGAGGAGAGTCAGAGAAAAAGAAGCCAACCCAAGCTACTGAAAGCTCTGGGATGCTGAGGGCTGAGCTGGAAGCCGGGGGCGGGGGGGGGGAGGGGGCATCCCGCCCACTGCCCCACCCGCCCACTAGCCTCTTCGGTTCTGCTGCCACCTGCTGGACATTTGAGGATGGGTCAATTGGGGCCACTGGAGGAAGAGGGGACCCAGTTTGTTGTGGTTATTCAGTCAGTCCTTTTCAGTCATGTCTGACTTTTCGTCATCCCATTTGGGGTTTTCTTGGCAAAGACGCTTGGGGTGACTTTCCCTTTCCTTCTCCATCTCATTTTACAGATGAGAAAACAGAGTTAAATGACTTGGCCAGGGTCGCACAAATGAATAAATGGTAGCACTACGGACCTTACGAGATTGTTGTGGGGAAAGTATTTGGTCAGCCTTACAGGACTATAAGAAGCTTGAGTTAATGCTATTAGTAGCCTTCCACTTCCATCATCAAAGACCAAACATGGAAGATTCAAACCTTTATTGAATATCTGCTGTATGCCCAGCACTGTACTCAAGGCAGGGAGGTAGGCGAAGACCAGCTTTCCCCTTTAGATAGGATGCAGTTTCCCTTGGGGTGTGGGTGAGGAGAATGGAATAGACTCAATCCTGTGAGAAAAGGAGAGGACCCTCTTGGATGATAGGTAACTAGGTGGGGTACAGAGAAGGGGGAGGAGGTCTGAGATTTCCCAGTTCTAGACATTTCCTTCCCCAAAGCAAACCCAGTGAGCCCAGACTCAGGAAGTCTGCTCATCCCACACCCCAAAAGAAAAGTCCAACTCCAGGGGACAGATCATTTATTTACTTATCTCGGGCATGTTCTACTCCTCTAGTAGAACATAAGTTCCTCAAGGGCAGGGACAACCTCACTTTGATATTTGTATCTCCAGTACCTAACACAGTCCAGGGATATTGTTAAGTCCTTAAATGCTTGTTAATTGGTTCATTGATTGAAGAAGAGGCAAAGAATTCTGTGGGGGGTTCTATGGGCAGTGTCTTCTGGTCTGTCTAAAGCAGCGTACTACATATGAATGGGGTAGCGAAAGAGAAGACTAGGAAGATAAGGAGGCATCAGAGTTCAGAAAGCCTTGAATGCCAGGATAAGGAATTTGTAGTCTCTCTTATAAGTAATAGGGAACACTGAAGGTTTTTGAGTATAGAAGTGACATGATCAGAAAAAATGTACTGGAAGATTACACAGGCTGCAAACATATGCAAGATGAATTGGATGGGGAGACTGGAGACCAGAAGACCACTTAGGAGACTATTGCCCTAGTCTAGTTTAGGGCTGGTAAGACCTGCATTAAGGTCGTGGCAGTGTGAGAGGAAGGGGATGGGGGTGGGGGGTGGGGAGAGACACAGCCGTGATAAAATTTAAGAAAAAGCAAATTCTATGAATAGAGTAAATTTTTAATTTTTTATTCCATACTTTATTATTTAATATTTTTCATTTTTCCACATTGATTTCCACAAGATTTTGAGTTACCAAATTTCTCTCCATTTCTACCCTCCCCCCACTCCAAGATGGCATATATTCTGATTGCCCCATTCTCCAGTCAGCCCTCTCTTCTGTCACCCCTCCCTCCCCCTCTCCCCATCCCTTTTCCCTTTACTTTCTTGTAGGGCAAGATAGATTTCTGTGCCCCATTGCCTGTATATCTTATTTCCCAGTTGCATGCAAAAAACAGCTTTTTTTTTTTATCATCTTCTTTTAAAACTTTGAATTCCAAATTCTCTCCCCTCTTCCCTCCCCACTCACTCTCCCTAAGAAGGCAAGCAATTCAACATAGACCACACATATATCATTATGCAAAACACTCTCATAAATAGTCGTGTTGTGAAAGACTAACTATATTTCCTCCATCCTATCCTTTATTCAATTTTCTCCCTTGACCCTATCCCTTTTCAAAAGTGTTTGCTTTTGATTACTTCTTCCCCCTAACTGCCCTCCCTTCCATCATCTCACCTTTCTTATCCCCTTCCTTCTTCTTTTCTGTGGGGTAAGATACCCAGTTGAGTATGTATGTTATTTCCTCCTCAAGTCAAATCCAATGAGAGCAAGATTCACTCATTCCCCCTCACCTGCCCCCTCTTCACTTCCAACGAACTGCACCACTTTTATGTGAGATAATTTACCCTATTCTATCTCTCCTTTTCTCCCTCTCTCAATATATTCTTCTCTCATCCCTTAATTTGATTTTATTTTTTTAGATATCATCCCTTCATTTTCAACTCACCCTGTCTATATATATGTATATTCCCTTCAGCTACCCTAATACTGAGGTCTCATGAATTACACACATCATCTTTCCATGTAGGAATGTAAGCAAAGTAGTTCCACTTTAGTAAGTCCCTTGTGATTTTTCTTTCTTGTTTACCTTTTCATGCTTCTCTTGATTCTTGTGTTTGAAAGTCAAATTTTCTATTCAGCTCTGGTCTTTTTATTGAGAAAGCTTGAAAGTCCTCATGCTGTCTTCCAATTTTTCATTCCTTTGATTCTGTTTTGATTTCTTTTTTTTATATTGATTTCTCATAAAGTCACTAGCTTCCACTTGCTCCAATCTAATTTTTAAGCTAGTATTTTTTTCAGTGGTCTTTTGGACCTCCTTTTCCATTTGGCTAATTCTGCCTTTCAAGGCATTCTTCTCCTCATTGGCTTTCTGGAGCTCTTTTGCCATTTAGGTTAGTCTATTTTTTAAGGTGTTATGTTCTTCAGTTTTTTTGGGGGGGTCTCCTTTAGCAAGTCATTGACTTGTTTTTTGTGATTTTTTTGCATCACTCTCATGTTTCTTCCCAATTTTTCCTCTACTTCTCTTACTTGCTTTTCCAAATCCTTTTTAAGCTCTTCTATGGCCTGAGAACAATTCATATTTTTCTTGGAGGCTTTTTATGTAGGCTCTTTGACTTTGTGGACTTCTTCTGGCTGTATGTTTTGATCTTCTTTGTCACCAAAAAAGGAATCTAGAGTTCGAGTTTGAGTCTGAGCTCATTTTTGCTGCCTGTTGATGTTTCCAGACAACTATTTGACCCTTGAGCTTTTTGTCAGGCTGTGCTGCTGTTTTCAGAGCTACTTCTACACAGCAAACTCTGCCACACCAGCACTCCTCCTCCTGCAAGAATCACCAACCCGACCACAACCCAGATCCAAGCAGGCTCTGCACTCCTGCTCTGATCTGCCACTTAATTCCTCCCACATGTTGGGCCTGGGGCTGGAAGCAACCCCAGCTGGAGCTCTCGAAGCAGCCCTAGAGCTGTACCACTTCTACGCCTGGGGCTAGGGCCGACCCCCCAGTCCTTTCACTCTAGCAGTTTTTCCACTAACCTTCTCTATTGTCTTTGGCGTTTGTGGGTTGAGAATTCTTGTAACTGCCACAGCTCAATGATTCAGGGCCCTGCCGCCTATTCTGCCTGGCTCCCAGTCTGGTTGGTCCTGGAGTGGCCCACACTAGGCTCTGCTCTGCTGAACTCCTAGCTCCATGCAATAGACCCTTCCCAGCGACCATCCAGGCTTTCCTGGGCTGGAGCCCTGCTTCTTTCTGCTATTTCATGGGCTCTGCAGCACTAGAATTTGTTCAGAGCCATTTTTTACAGGTATTTGGAGGGACCTGGGGGAGAGCTTAGGCAAGTCCTTGCTTTCCAGCCACCATCTTGGCTCTGCCCCTGAGTAAATTTTTTATGATATATACACATTTTAAAATTTATTTTTATTTTAAACATTTGCATTTATAAGATTTTGAGTTCCAAATTTCCTCCCTTCTCCTCACTCTCTCCTTCCCAAGATAGAATGCAATCTGATAGAGGCTATACATGTATGACCATATTAAACATACTTCCACATTAGTCATGTTGTGAAAGAAGAATCAGACCAAAAAGGAAAAAATATGAGAGAAAAAACAGAAAAAGAAAGAGAAAATAGTGTGCTTCAATCTGCATTCAGACTTCATAGTTTTTTCTCTGGATGTGGATAGCATTTTCCATCATTAGTCTTTTGGAACTGTCTTAGATCATCGCATTACTCAGAAGAGCTAAGTCTAACAAAGCTAGTCATTATACAATGTTGGTGTTAGTGTATACAGTGTTCTCCTGGTTCTGCTCACTTCACTCAGCATTAGTTCATGTAAGTCTTTCCAGGTTTTTCTGAAGTCTGCCTGCTCACCATTTCTCATGAAACAATAGTATTCCATTACATTTATGTACGACAACTTGTTCAGCCATTCCCCAATTGATGGGCATCCCCTCAATTTCCAATTCTTTGCCACCACAAAAAGAGCTGCTATAAGTATTTTTGTACATGTGGGTCCTTTTCCCTTTTTTATAATCTCTTTGGGATAGGCCTATTAGTGGCATTGCTATATCAAAGGGTACACACAGTTTTATAGCCATTTGGATATAGTTCCACATTGTTCTTCAGAATGGCTGGATCAGTTCACAACTCCACCAACAATGCATTAGCGTGCCAGTTTTCCCACATCTTCTCCAACATTTATCATTTTCCTGTTTTGTCATGTTAGCCAATCTAATAGGCGTAATGTGGTACCTCAAAGTTGTTTTCATTTCTTTTCTTTTCTCTTTCAATTTATTTATTTATTTATTTATTTATTTATTCATTCATTCATTCATTCATTCATTCATTTATTTATTTATTTATTTATTTATTTATTTATTTTTAGTTTACAACGTTCAGTTCCACAAGCTTTTGATTTCAAAATTTTCTCCCCCTCCCCCTCCTGTCCTCTCCCCTCCGCAATACAGCATGTAATCTCTTATAGGCTCTACATATACGTTTCCATTTAACATATTCACATTAGTCATGCTGCAAAGAATTGTAACCAATGTAATGAACCACTAGAAAGAAGAAACAAAACAAAAAAGAGAGAGCAAATAGTTTGCATCAATCTGCATTCAGACTCCATAATTCTTTGGATATGGAAAGCATTGTCCACCATAAGTCTTTTAGAATTGTCTTAGAACCTTGCTTTGCTAAGAAGAGCCAAATCTATCAAAGTCAGTCATCACACAATGTGTCTGTAACTGTGTACAATGTTCTCCTGCTTCTGCTCCCCTTACTCAGTATCAGTTCATATAAGTCTTTCCAGGTTTTTCTGAAGCCCATCTGCTCATCATTTCTTATAGCACAATAGTATTCCATTACATTCATATACCACAATTTGTTCAGCCATTCCCCAGTTGATGGGCATCCCCTCAATTTCCAATTCTTGGCCACAACAAAAAGATCTGCTATAAATATTTTTGTACATGTTGGTGCTTTTCCCATTTGTATGATATCTTTGGGATTTAGCCATAGAAGTGGTATTGCTGGGTCAAATGGTATGCACATTTTTATAGCCCTTTGGGCATAGTTCCAAATTGCTCTCCAGAATGGTTGGATCAGTCCACAACTCCACCAACAATGCATCAGTGTGCCAATTTTCCCTCATCTTCTCCAGCATTTATAATTTTCTTGTTTTGTCATACTAGGTGTGATGTGGTACCTAAAAGGTTGTTTTGATTTGCATTTCTCTAACAAATAGTGACTTAGAGCATTTTTTCATATGACATATGACATATCTTTAATTTCTTCTTCTGAAAACTTCCTGTTCATGTCCTTTGACCATTTATCAATTGGGGAATGACTTGTATTCTAATAAATTTGACTCAATTCTCTATATATTTTAGAAATGAGACCTTTATCAGAGATACTGGTTGTAAAAATTCTTTCCCAATTTTCAGCTTCCCTCCTAACCCTAGTTGCATTGGCTTTGTTTGTACAAAAACTTTTCAATTTAATGTAATCAAAATTATTCATTTTGTATTTTGTAATGTTCTCTATCTCTTGTTTGGTCATAAATTCTTCCATTCTCCTCAAATCTGTCAGGTAAACTATTTCTTGCTCTCCCAGACTGCTTATAGTATCAGCCTTTACATCTACATGAACCCATTCTGACTTTATTCTGATAATTTCTTGACAGATGATGTCTAGGATCTTTTTTTTTTTTGATCATGGCTTTCAGGTAGTCCAATAATTTTTAAATTCTCTCTCCTGGATCTATTCTCCAGGTCAGTGGTTTTTCCAATGAGGTATTTCACATTGTCTTCCATGTTTTCATTCTTTTGGTTCTTTTTTTAAATAATTTTTTGTTTTATAATTTCTTGATCTCTCATAATGTCACTAGCTTCCACTTGCTCCATTCTAATTTTTAAGGCAGTATTTTCTTCAGTGGTCTTTTGGACCTCCTTTTCCATTTGGCTAATTCTGCCTTTTAAGGTGTTCTTCTCCTCATTGGCTTTTTGGAGCTCTTTTGCCATTTGGGTTAGTCTATTTTTTAAGGTGTTATTTTCTTCAGTATTTTTTTTGGGGTCTCCTTTAGCAAATCATTGACTTGTTTTTCATGATTTTCTTGCTTTACTCTCATTTCTCTTCTCAATTTTTCCTCTACTTCTCTAACTTTCTTTTCCAAATCCTTTTTGAGCTCTTCCATTGACCTTCCATTGGCCTGAGACCAATTCATATTTTTCTTGGAGGCTTTTGACTTTCTTGACTTCTTCTGCCTATATATTTGACCTTTGTCGCCAAAGAAAGATTCTATAGTCTGAATCCTTTTATGCTGCTCGCTCATGTTCCCAGACAATTACTTGACTTTTGAGCTTTTTGTCAGGGTATTATTGCTTTCACAGTGGAGAGTGCTTTGTCCTAAGCTTCAGGGGTTCTGCACTGCTGTTTTCAAAGCTACTTCTATTCTGAGGTGGTATGGTGCTCATCCCCTGGCCTGTGCTCTGGTCTGTGAATGCAGGCACTCCTTTCTGCTGTGTAACTACCAGGAGGACTCTGTCTCCACAGCCACCACAAAACTCTGCCACACCAGCACTCCTCCTCCCTCAAGAACCACCAACCAGGACTACAAACCAGATCCAAGCAGGGCAAAGCAAGAGAACTTTGCCTCAGTTCCAGCAAAGAGATTCCTGCACTCCTGCTCTGATCAGCCACTTGATTCCTCCCACTGTCTGTGGGCCTGGAGCTCTGGAAGCAGCTGCTGCCACTGCAGCTGCCACTGCAGCCACCTCCGCAGTCCCTGCGGGCTGGGGCCACACTTTGCACTTCTCTCAGCCAGATCCAGCAGTTTTCCCACTGACCTGCTCCATTGTCTTTGGCTTTTGTGGGTTGAGAAGTCTGGTAACTGCCACAGTCCAGTGATTCAGGGCCCTGAGGCCTGCTCCACTCAGTCTACTCCATGCCTGGTCTGTCTGGTGTGGCCCAAGCTGGGCTGCATTCTGCTCCCAGCATGGTGCGATAGACCCTTCCCAGCAACCATCCAGGCCGTCTTGGGCTAGAGACTTGTTTCCCTCTGTTGTTTCATGTGTTCTGTGGCTCTAGAATTTGTTTACAGTCATTTTTTACAGACATTTGGAGGGATTTGGGGGAGAGCCTAAGCAAGTCCCTATTTTCAAGAGGCCATCTTGGCTCTGTCTACAAGACCTTCTTGATTTTATTTTGGTATATTGTATAAGATATTGGTTTATGCCTAGTTTCTGCCATACTATTTTCCAGTTTTCCCAGCAGTTTTTGTCAAATATCAAGTTCTTATCCCAAAAGCTGGAGTCTTTGGGTTTGTCAAACACTAGATTACTATAGTCATTGACTACTGTGTCTTGTGTACCTAACCTATTCCACTGATCCACCACTCTATTTCTTAGCCAGTACCAAGTAATTTTGATGATTGCTGCTTTACAATACAGTTTAAGATCTGGTATGGCTAAGCCACCTTCCCTAGCATTTCTTTTCATTAATTCCCTTGATATTCTGGACCTTTTGTTCTTCCAGATCAATTTTGTTATTATTTTTCTTAGCTCTATAAAATAATTTTTTAGTAGCTTGATTGTTATGGCACTAAACAAGTAAATTAATTTAAGTAAAATTGTCATTTTTATTATATTAGCTCAGCTTAACCACAAGCAACTGATGTTTTCCCAATTATTTAGATCTGACTTTATTTGTGTGAAAAGTATTTTGTAATTGTGTTCATATAATTTCTGGATTTAGAGTTGTTTTCATTTGCATTTCTCTGATCAATAGTGATTTAGAGCATTTTTTTCATATGATATAGATAACTTTAATTTCTTCATCATAAAACTGCCTGTTCATATCCTTTAACCATTTATCATTTGGGGAATGACTTGTATTCTTATAGATTTGACTCATTTATCTATATGCTTTAGAAATGAGGCCTTTATCAGAGACACTGGCTGTAAAAATTGTTTCTCAGCTTTCTGCTTTCCTTCTGATGGTTGCATTGGCTTTGTTTGTGCAAAATCTTTTTAATTTAATGTAATCAAAATTATCCATTTTGCATTTCATAATGTTCTCTATCTCTTGTTTGGTCATGAATTTTTCCTTTCTCCATATATCTGACAGGTAAACTATTCTTTGCTCTCCCATAGAGTGAATGTTAAAGTATTTATTAAGCATCTACTATGACAAAGCACTTTCCAAGGCTTAGGGGTACAAAGAAAAAATCCAAATAATCCCTGCTCTCTAGAGCTCATATTCAAAGAAGGGGTGGTAGGAGACCACACATTCGGAAGGTTTCAGCTGCTAGACAAATAGAAAAGTCCCGTGGTCCTCAGGGTACAGCAGCCAAGGAGATGGTAACACTTTTTCTTTAATGCCATTTCTATGGGTATCCATTTCTGATGCAGGACTATTAGACAATGATGAGGACTTTGGAGATAAGAACTAACTTTTCCAAGTCTTCTGCAATTATGGCTTGGGGCGGGGCGTGGCAAGGAGGGAATATCACAGATTAAGGAAGTTGTCACCAAGGTGGTTTCCTTTGGCTATGGCTTTGGGGGCCAGGCTGGAAGTAGGACCAGTGGTCTAAGGGGCGCTGCTGCTGTTCCCAAGGTTCTTTGGCTTACCTGGCTGTCAGTGGTAGCTACTCTGTGAATGGTGTCCTGATATTGGGGAGAGGAGCAGGAAAATGGAGGATGAGGTTGGATACACCAAGGGGGAATGTTCTAGAGAAGGGGGCACCTCCCAGTCCCATCCCATTCCCCTGCCCTGACTGGGTTTCTATCTCTGAGATACAGTTAACCTTTTTCTGAGTCTCAGAATATATGCTATCCTCCTCCTCACTCCCCCTCAAAACCTGCAGATGAAGCTTAGGGGAGTCTGGCTCGCAGTCTGGAGGAATATTCCAAGGACTTCCTAGCCAGGCAAAGGAGGGGGGAGGGGCAGGATTTGCCAATGATCCCCTCAGATATGTGGTACATCCATTAATATGATTCCCTTTCCCTTTTATCTGCCCCCTCCCCGCTAGGGACTGTCCTACAACTCAGCAAGCAGACCAAGGTTGCCCTCTTGTGACAGCCAAAGAAAAGGCACCAGTGTCCCCAAACCGTTTTCAGAGAATTCAGTTTCCAGTCCCATCTCCCAAACAGGAAGGGACTTCTGGGAGATCATTCAGTCCATGCACATCAACTCTGTGTCCCTTAATGAACCTTTGGGTGTGGGCTTAACTCCAGGCTTGGACAGGTACATGAGTGGCCTGCAGGAGTTACATGGCCGGGGGTGGGGGGGCCTGTACTGGGATATCCCTCTGTGACAATTTATTCCCCAGCTGGATTCACAGAGATCAGTCAGGGCTTTGCAGAAGGTATTCCCTGAGCTAGGGACAGTGGATGAGTCAGTAGGGGTGTATAGAGGAAGGAGAGATCAATGAAGAAGGTAGGGGCTCAATGAGGGGGATGGAAATGCCTTAGTGACATAAGCAAGGGCTGAGTCAGTGGAAAGAGAAATCCCCTGGAAAGGGGTAGTTCAGTGAGGGAATTGGGACTCATTGAGAACAGATTTTCCATGAGGAAAGGGGTGGAAGCTCAGTGATGATGACAGAGGCTTGCTTGCTTGCTTGCTTGCTTGCTTGCTTGCTTAATAAGAAAATGCAGGCTCAATGAAGAGATAAGGGCTTAGTGAAGGGAAGCGTCGATGGGGATGTGTGTGGGGTGTCTGAAGACTCAGTGAAGAATTTGAGGCAGCTAGGTGTCGCAGTGGATAGAGCACCATGCCTGGAGTCAAGAAGACTCATCTTCCTGAGTTCAAATCTGGCCTCAAACACTAACTAGTGACCCCGGGCAAGTCACTTGCCTCAGTTTCCTCGTCTGTAAAATGATCTGGAGAAGGAAATGGCAAACTACTCCAGCATCTTTGCCGAGAAAATCCCCTAGAATGATTCAACAACAACAATTTTGGAGGCTAAGAGAAAGGGACCCTAACTGAACGAGGGCTGAATGACTGGGGGGCGGGGTCAGGTCAGGGACTATAGTGAGGGGGATGAAGGCTCAGTCAGGAGGACTGGGTGCACCGTGATAGGGAAGGAGGCTTAATTAGGGGCCAAGGCCTTAGATGAGGCCAATAGAGTCTTGGCGAAGGTGAGATAGCGGGGCTCAGTGAGGCGGATTGAGGCTTCGTGAAGGGACGCAGAATCGAAAAGGCTAGCCCTAGAGAGCCCTGGCCGGTCAGAGCAGAGCTGGGACTGGAGGCTTATTGGCTGAAGAATGAGAAACTCCCTGCTTCCTGGACCGTGGGTTCCGCCCGCCCGCTCCTGGGTCTCGCTCAACCCTTGGGCCACCGCCCTACACTGCGAGGCTGGGGCTACGGCAGCGTCTTCGAACTTGACCCTGCGGGGGCTGCGAACTTAACCAGACAGACCCTACGGTGAGGACCCCGAGGGGCGGGGGGCGCTGCCGGGGACAGGAGCAGTGGGAGACAACCCGCGAGAGGGAGGGGTGGGTGTGAGCGGGAGAGGAACTGAGCGTGCAACTTTGTAAATCTCCAGACTGAGTGCCAGCCAGCCTGGGTGTGAGAGCCTGTTAGACGATATGAATGATGGCTTGGTTGTGCGTACCTTGGAAGTACGGTTGGGACTGTGAGGGAGAAGGTGTGTATGAGAGATTGTATCACTGATCATATTACAGTGTGATACAGTGTAGCTGAGGGTCTCTCTTCTGGTTTGTGTGACTTTTTGTCTACTTGGTAGGCGTTAGAGTGTTTGTGATTGTGAGCATGAGACAGGGTGTAACGGTGACTGTGTGTAGACTGAGCGGTGAGCAAACTTGTATATGTAACCGTGTGATGGACTGGAGCCGGGTGCCCTAGCCTGTGTTGGATGTGCTCTGTGTGAGCAAGCTGTTCTTGCCTAGTTGGGGGGATGCAGCCACAGAGTCCCCTTTGTACTGGGCTTGAGGTAGAATAGAAGGGAGGGAGGAAAGTGGCTGGAAGGTCTCAAAGTCTGGCTTCTGGGGTAAGACTTTTTTCCAGATTCCTACTGGGGAAGGGTGTAGGTGAAGCCACCAGAATTGACCTACTTTTACCCAGTTCCCCATCTAATAGGAGTAGAAGGGGTGAGACATCCCCCCCTTCCACACTCACACATACCCAATCACTGTACCCTTTCCAAGCCATTCAGAACCAACCTGACCTCCTTCCCTCTCCCAGAGGAGTTTGGGACTGGTCTTGGACATGTGGGGAGTTGTTTTTCTGCGGTGACTTATGCCCTCCCCCGGGACCCAGAGCTCCCAGACCCTCTCTCTATCTTACTTCATCTCTTGGCACCTCTCCCTCACTCTCATCTCCTGCCAGTTGAACTTGGGAGACCATTGGCCCCTTCCCTAACGGCCTCCTACCCAGCTTCCTCCCCACCTTTCTCTTTTTCTCTTCCTGCTTGCTGTGGGACATTTGGCAAAGTAACTTCACTTTTCCTAGCTTCAAGTTCCTCATTTGTAAAATGAGGCTAATAAACCTTTTACCCTCTCTGTCACTGGATTATTGTATGGAGGAAGCACCTGGTAAATGATAAATTGCTAAAGAAATGCCATAGTTAATATTATGCCTAGTCCTATCTCCCACCCTACACCTCTTCTGTCTAGTTTACTCAGGCTGCCAAGTCTGAGGGTCAGATTTTTACTTCCCCATTCCTGCCACCCTTCCTCCTTCTCCCTGCCTTGCCTCTTTCAACAAACTTGGGGAACTTTAGTCTTGGAGAAGAAGAGGAGAGGGAATGGTCTAAGTGGGATAGCTGAAGTCTGGATCACTGGAAGCCAGAAGAGTCAGAAATAAATCTTCCTCCCCCCTCCCACCCCTAGGAATCCCTGGACCCAACCCTCTCCCAGTATAGGCCCAGCCCTAGGTTCCAAGCAGGAATGGGGTTAGGCTTAAGAGGACCCCTGGGGCATTCTTAGACACTGCCTTGCCTAGCCTGGAAGCCTAGAATGTCAGAGCAAGTGGTCCAGGTTGGGGTCAAGGGGTTGGTGGGCAGGAAGCAAGGGGCCTGGACTGGAAGTCAGATCTCTGAATCCTGGTCCCTTTTCTGTTGGCCTTTAGCTAATTGTTCCAAACCGAAGTCTTGATTTTTATAGGGCATGGGAGTTAGTGCCTTAGAAGTCTTCCCCTCCCCCAGGCTCCAATCTCATGTCTTCATGGGAGCCCTGCCTCCTGGGAGCCTGGTGTTCCCATCTGTCCAAGAGGCAAAGTAGCATTCATTCATCTGTCTCCCGTGAGGCAGGGGGCTTAAGGGGCTGTGTTCTATCCCCTTGGGGTCCCCTAGAGTATCCTTCCTTTCAGTCATAAACTCATTTCAAATCTGGAAGCTCAGTTAGGCACTCCCTCATTTTACAAAGGAGGAAACAGGGTGAGGAGGAGGGAGGGGGAGAGAGA
>CM053624.1:216719131-216735721 GCA_028646595.1 Phalanger gymnotis
GAGGAGAGGAGAGGAGAGGAGAGGAGAGGAGAGGAGAGGAGAGAGAAGAAAGGGATCAACTTGTCTATGATCACATATTCGGTTAGTTGAGGAAGTCTTCTACCTTCTGCTTCTGTACTTCAGCCAACACATCAAGTAGCCTTAATCTAAAGCCATCCCTTTGCTCATCAGGCAAGTGGCCCTGGGAGCATCTATCACCCTATCTTCTCAGGGTGAGATGCCTTTTGAGTACTCCATTGATGGAGATAAAAAGAGAACATAGAATGCTATGAAGTGGAAGTGACCTTAGGATATAGAACATAGAACCAAAAGGGAAGCAATACACTTCTTCTCTACAGTGGCACTGTCCCCGAACCTTGCTCACGGTCTTCTGTGGCCCACACCAGGCAGCCGCTCCCACTCCTAAGGTACCGTGGCACCCTTTTGTTGGGCTCAGCTTCCCCTCCCAACCCCCATAGGTACTGGAAACAGCATCACCTCTCTCCTTCCTAGAATGACTGCTTCCATGGTTGAATTATCTAAGCTTCTCTCCATGCAGGCAACATCCCAACCATCAACTCAACTATTTTTGCCCCAGGTAAAAAATTCCTAGTGATGGCTCTGCATAGAGCAAATTTGGGATGTCAGAATTTCAAAGAACCTTAGAATGTCAACTGTAGGGCTTACCAAGGACCATAGTGCTGGGAGGTCCCTTAGGGACCATCCAATCCTACTCCCTCTGCTTTGCCCTATGAAGAGGCTGAAGCCCACCATGGTGAAGGTATCCATCGATGGAGCTGCAAACTAAAGGAGGAAGGGGAGAGAAGGGGAAGGGAATGAGCGTTTTTAAAAGCTTGCTGTGTCAGGTACTGTGCCCAACACTTTACAAATGTTATCTCGTCTGATCTAATTTATGACAGTCCTGAGAAATAGGTGCTATCATTATTCCCATTTTATAGTTAAGTAAGCAGAGGCAAATAGAGATTAAAGGACTTGACCAGGGTCACACAACAAGTAAGTGTCTGAGGCTAAATTTGAACTCAGGTCTTCCTGTCTCCAGGTCCAGTGCTCTATCCACTGGGCCACCTAACTAAAAAAACCGGAAAAACATATGTGTGTATATGTATGTATGTATATATGTATATATTAAATTGCACATTCATGCCTGTGTATTTGTGTATGCCCGAGTATATCCATGCATCTTGCACATATGCATCCATATGCCTCAGTTGTATACCCATGTAAACTTACATACATGCATAGAACTGCATGCCTGCAGGTGCTCCAAGGTCCCTCCAAATGGGTGTGAAGGACACGGGCATGCCGTTCCTTGTTATTGTCGATGCCTGAACGTATCTGCAAGGGAGAGACTAATGACTAAGCTTGTCTAATGTGGAATAGCCGAAAAAGTATGCCCAGGAGTCAGATATCTTCCTTTTAAGTCCTGGAGGTCTTTGGACTACGCTTGGCCTACTAGCTGTGTAACCTTGGGCAAATTATTCAACCATTCTGGGCCTCGGTTTCTTCATCCATAAGCTGGGGATAAGGACATTTGTCCTTCCTATCTCATAGGACTTTAAACTAGCAAGCTCATAGCCAGGTGGGTTGTTCCATTAGAATCCATTGAAGTGGGTAGGTGATGGCTGGTCTTTCTTTTTCATATTAGCCCCAAGCCCACCTCCTCCCCAGGCTGGGCCCCATCATCCATGGGTGGTGTTAGGTTATAATTAGATGTGCCTGAGTTTATCTGATGTGCAGAGACTAAATTTATTCAGGTACAATTAAAGCTTCTTTAGCATGTCCCAGTGTATGCGGTATTTATAGGCATTCTGTGACACCAAAAAGGACCGAGGCAGCCAGCTCACCTCCACGATGTGGCCTCCAGGTCTCCAGCAGCCTTAAAACACGCAGAGCCAAGGGTACCTAGGGTACTTCCTTCTCCTCATCCCCTATGTTTGGGGTCCATTTGCAGAGGAAAACCAGAATTTGGGCTTGGCTTCTTGTGATCAGTTCTCTCTGGTGAAAAGCTAGATGGGGGAGGACAGAGAAATTGTGAGTTGAAGTAACTATTTGAGAATGAATATCTGTAGATTTTTGTTATCCACCTTTCCCTACTTACGCTATTTCCAGCCTTTCCTATTATCCACCCTACCCCATCCATCACTCAGCAGCCTAATATGTATAGTGACTCAGATTCAGTTCTCAGTGGCTGATTACAGGAACCAGTGGAATTACCCACCCACAGGAGCATTAAAGAAATTAGGCTAAACCCTGAGGAAAATCAGGCATCAGACCTTAAACATGCTGAATGCACTCTCTGTCTTACACCCTCCCCCTCTGAGTTGGATTTGTCTAGAGACTGGTGGCTTCTTTGTAGGGCTGAATTAATATCTTCCATTTTCCTCCTCCTTCTCCCCATCTCCCTCTTCCTCCACCCCCCTTCACCTCCTTTTTTCTCCTCACTTCATCCCAAACCCCACACCCCACTCCCATAAAAACCCATACTGGGTGAGTTGCTGATCTGGTTGGCCCAAGTTTGGGGGCTGGGAGGGACCTGGAGGGAGCTCATGTCTCCTTGTCTCTGGCTTTCCAATCCAGGTCTCAGGTCACTGGCTAGAAGTATGAGACACCTCCCTCCCCTACCACTTCCAAGCCTGGTCCCTCCTCACACATTCCAAAGCCTCTGAGTCATTGGGAGGGGCTGTGTCATACAGGAAATGGAGATCTAAAGACTCCTGGGCTTGGATTCCCCTGGCTGGAGCACCTTCCCCACGCAGCTACCCTAGGGCCCTGTTCCCTGCTCTGAGCTCCCCACACCCATACACCAGTCCTGGCCCCAGCCTCTAGGCCTCCAACTCAAGTTCTTACATTTAGTTCTGTTTTCCTCACAATACATCATGGGAAATAGCTAGTATCAATAGTACTGCTCCTGTTTTACAGATGAGGAAATTGAGATTTAGTAGTGAAGTTCCTTGCCTAAATTCATATAATTACTCAGTATTGGAGGGAACCCAGGTCTCTGACCTCCAAAGTCAGTGATATTTGCATTATGATGAACTGCCTCTCAAAAGTAAGGAGAGGAGGAGAGGCATGGTGGCAGTGATGGAAGGGATGGAAGGGAGTAGGGGAAAGAAGGCAAGAGGCAGACTTGGAAGGCTGTCATTGTTGTTGTCTGTCCTTCCTTCTCAAAGAAGACCATGTAATATCAATTAAATTGGGACTTTTTTACTGTTTTAGAATGATAAATTAATTGTCTTTGATTGAGCCTTACCAGGTGCAAAGCCCCAGGCCCAAACCCCTATATACTAGGTGCTAAGCCTATGTGGGCCTGAAGCCCTTAGGGTCCTAAGGGGAGTTGCTAAGACCAGAGCCAAAAGTAGGAGCCTGAGTTCTGGTCTCTCAGATGATGTTTGACAATGGCTGAAAAGTGTATAAAAAGAGAGAACAGAGCTATTTGTTTGGGGCTTTGAGCCATAGCAGTATTTGGTCTGTTTATAATGTATGTTTGTAATTTGTTTGTATTTGCTCTGAAGTTCAGGAACTAAGTGAACAATATTCGTATGTTGGATTGAAATAAGATTGTTAACCCCTTATTGTCACTTTCCTTAGTAAAGCAGATCAAAGAACCTGTGCTGGCAGCATTCTTGTAGTTGGGCTTGTATTGGTCTTTCACCGGCACAGCAGCTACTAGCCAAATTGTTGCAGCAAACCATAACACCAGGGAGGTGATGCCATGACATGAGAGTAAATTGGATTTAAGTGAGGAGGGCTGTGCAAAGTCACCAGACTCACTTTCTCTTCCAAAGCCACCTGGTCCAGTGGCCTAGATATAGATCAGAACTACTGGAGATGGCCCTGAATACAGTGGAAGAATTTGGTCATTGTAAGCTAAGGTCTTTAACAAGTCTCAGTTTGACTGAGGCAGGGCTCATCCAGTGATTAAGGCTAGATAAGAAATGAGGCAGAGAATTGCTTCTTTATCTAGTAAAAAAAAAAGCAATCTGGGACGGGAAGACCCTCAGAGTTTCTGACCAAAACAGAAACAACTGGTACTTACATTCACTCTGAGACAGTCAGTGCCCAAACAAGGGGAAAGGGCAGCCCAAGTTTATATCCAACATCTTGACTTCTTCCTACCAAATGCCAGTTATACAAAATATGATCGCAATTTTTTTTGACCTTTCTTTGTATCCCCATTGATTAGCACCATGATTGACATAGGAGGCACTTAATCCCCATTCCTCATCTGAAAAACAGCTGCCCTGTGAAAGAGTCTATAAAACCTGGGGACTTCAGAGTGTGGAACTACCCTTGACCTGAATCAGGGGCTCACTCTGGAAGCTACCTCTCCCCTCACCCCTTATGTATAGCAATAATTAGGGTGTACACTAGGGCCTTTGACATAGACTTCTGGAATTTAGGGGGTGCTCCCAACCCTTGCTGAAAGAGAAACAGCGCAGTCCCTTGTTAGCAGGAATAATTAGTTAAGGGGAAGCTAGGTGGCACCATGAGTAGAGCACTGGCCCTGCAGTCAGGAGGACCTGAGTTCAAATGTGACCTCAGACACTTGACACACTTACTAGCTGTGTGACCTTGGGCAAGTCACTTGACCCCAATTAGTTAAAATAGAAAGTCACTTGCTGGCACCTAGGTTGAGAACCTCTCTCTTCCTCATCCCATCTCTGTTGTCCTGAACCTCAGTCTCAAGCTGGTGTCCTCACCGTGAAGTGATCTGATTTCTGAGCATGGTTTGTAGTACTTGCTATGAGTGCAAAAAAAATCCCAGTAATGACTTTGCATATGTCAAGTCAAGTCACCAAGCATTTATTAATTGCCTACTATGTGCCAGGCATTGTGCTTAGTTAGCACTAGGGATACAAAGAAAAGCAAAAGACAGTTCCCATACTCAGGGAGCTCACAGTCTAATGGAGGAGACAACATGCAAAGAGAGTGTACAAACAAGCTATAGACAGGATAAACTGGAGGCAATCTCAGAGGGAAGGCACCAGGATTAAGGAGGACTGGGAAAGGCTTCCTGCAGAAGGTGGGATTTAACTTGAGACTTGAAGGAAGCCAAAAGGCAGAGATGAAGTGGAGGGAGTTCCAGACATGGGGCACAGCCAGTGCTAATGCCTAGTGTCTGGAGATGGAGTGTCCTATGTAAGGAATGACCAGAAGGCCAGTGTTACAGGATGTGGAGGGAATTAAGGTGTAAGAAGACTGGAGGAAGGGTAGGAAGGGATGAAGCCATGAAGAGCTTTAAAACCCAAATGGTAGATTTTGCATTTGTTCCTAGAGGCAATAGGGAGAGAGGAGTGTGTAAGGACCAGGGATCCTTTCCAGCTCCAACTGTTGAAGATATGGGATCCAGTGGTAGAACGGAAAAGGAATCAGGTGTGGAACCTGTAGCCTTGAGGCCACATGTGGCCTTCTAGGTCCTTGGGTGAGGCCTTTTGATTGAGTCCAAGTTTTACAGAGCAAATCATCTTATTCAGGGGACATGTTTTGTGAAGTCTGGATTCAGTCAAAGGGATGCACTTGAGGACCTAGAGGCCCACATCTGTTTTATTAGATAGCTACTATGGGATAGGCCAGAGGTACTAAGGATCTGAGGTAGGGGAGTGGCCATTTGAATGGGGATGCAAGAGATTTGGGGAAGATTACACTAGGATTCTGACTGGATATGGAGGGTAAGAGAGAGAGAGAAGGGAGAAAAGTGACTCTGAAGTTTCAGTCTTGAGTGACTAGGAGGCTGGATGGTGTCATCAAGAGAGGTAGGGAGGTCAGGGAGAGGGGCAGGTCTGAGGGGGAAAGAATGATGGGTTTGGCATTGCTGAATCTGAAGGGCTACCATCCGGTGGTTCAGAATTCAGTCTGAGACATGGTTCTGGATCTCAGAAAAGAATCTGGGCTTGAAATAGCTTCATAGTGCCCTCAGGGGCACCGGTCAGTCCATAGAACTTGCTTTTTTGATCTTTTGAATGGGAGTAGTGACACCAGATAAAGCCCTTGTCCAGCTCTACTGGGATGTGTGGAGATTAGGAGTGGTGAGGAATTCTGATTCTACTGGACTTCTCCCCACCCACTCTTTTACTGATGTGGAAATTAAAGCCGTGAAAGGGGGAGTTGTTTGACCCAAGTCACACTGTGGCTGAACAGAGGCTGAAGCTCAGGTGTGTTGATGCCACATCTAATGCTTTTTTGTGTGCCACACCACATTTCTCTCAGGCTTGGTGGGGCTTCCATCCAAGGGTTGAGGATTTGGAGGCCCAGGAGTCTAATTCATAGCTGACCCTCTTAGGGGGCCTTGGACCTGAGGCAAGGTCTCAACCCCCTTGGAGGTAGAGGCAGGAGGGAGAAAAGGGAGGGAAGAAGGATGGAGTTAAAATAAGGTAGGGGAAGAGAGAAAGGAGAGAATGAAGGAAGGAATGGAAAGAGTGGGGCACAGGGGAGAGGTGCCTGAGGAGACCAAGGTGAGAGGAAGAAGTCTGAAGAAAGGACGTCTGATAGAGAGGAAAAGAAGGAGGTAGGGAAACACATGAGGGAAATAGGAAGGAGGGAAAGCAGAAGGAAGGAAGGGAGAAGGTGTAGGAGAAAGGAAGGGCAGCAGATAAGAGAAAGCAGGTGTTTCATAAATAGGTGTTGATTTGCATTGTCGAAGGAGAGAAAAAGGAAAAAAAGGAAAGAACAAGGCACCACAGGAGTTTAGAGGAGGAAGATACCACTAGTAGATAGAGTGTAAGCTCCTTAAGGACAGAGACCATTCCATTTTTGCCAGTGTATCCCCAGAACATAGCACATAGCACAGTGCCTGGTACATAGTAGGTGCTTAATAAATGCTTGCTGATGGATTGACTAAAACACTGGACTTGACGTCAAAAAGGGATGATTCTTGTTTCAGGTATGACCTAGGCAAGTTGCTTAACTTTATTGTGCCTCAGTTTCCTCATCTGTAAAAGGAAGGATAATAATAGCACTTACTTCATTTACAGGCTTGTAGTGAAAATCTAAGGTAATTATGTAAAGGGCTTCCCAAACCTCAAGCTGTTATATAAAAGTTAGTGCTTATTATTCTGGTTGGGAAAGAGGAAAGCATTGACTTCCTGAGCCAGGCGTTCTGGAACCCCATCCCTGGAGCTCTTACTCCAACACTTCCAATGTTTACTTTAAAGGTCAAAGCTGAAGGGGACCCTACCCTTGAGGGAGTGGCCTTGGGGTACAAAGAAAAGACTCTCCAAGCACAGTGCATGATGTGAGGGAGACTCTGTGAAAAGGCCAACCCTTGGGCAGGCCTTTCATCTAGACAATAGGTACAGGCCCCTGGGACAGTTCAGAGAAGGGCAGGGAGTGGGACACAGGTGAGGAGCCCCAGCTGCAGAAGACTGCCTCTAAGTGGGCCCTGGGGAAGGGCTCAGACACCCAGGAACCTGAGGGGGCCCCTGGGCTTTACCTAGAGCCAGAGCAACATTGCTCTTTACCTTTCCCTCCAATCCTATGCCACCCCCACCTACATACACACGAATACAGGTCTTTCATTCCTGAATGACAGACGCCTTGATCACACACACACACACACACTAGTGACAGTCACCGACATGTGCTGGATGGCATACATACTGACCCAGGCAAACCAGGACACGGCCACAGATAAACACATAAGGACACACCCACAGACGCACCAGTGGTAACCCCGGAATCATAAGTAACACAATTTGACACAGATTCGCTAGGGACACACGCCCCACGCCCCTATAACTGCTTGGAACACCCACCTCCACCCCCACCCTGAGTCTGCAGGGCTTGGAAGAGAGGTTGGGGCTGGAGAGGGAGGGGGAATCCCCGGGCAGCGCCCCGCCCTGTGTGTGTGCGCGGGCGGGTGAGTGTGTGTGTGTGTGTGTGTGTGTGTGTGTGTGTGTGTGTGTGTGTGTGTGTGTGTGTGTGTGGCTGCGCCAGGCCCACAGTGGTTGGTATGCGGGGGGCGCTGTGATGAGCTCACTGCAGTCTGGCCGATAATGAGGGATGGGGCTGGGGAGGGGCGGGGGGACGGGGAGGGGACCGGAGGCAGCAGCGGCAGCAGCAGCGGTTCCTCCAAGCTTAGAGCTGGGAGCTCAGAGCTCAGCATCTCAGGCTCCACCGCCGGCCGGGCAGACAGACCCAAGGGTCGGTCCATGGGCCTCCTCTGTTGCCGCTCCTGCTGCTGCTGCTGCTACTTCTGAGGAGGAGGAGGAGGAGGAGGAGGAGGAGGAGGCGGCGGCGGCGGCGGCGAGAGGGAGCGGCCGGCAGGCGGGCGGGGGACCCGGGAGCCGGCACCATGCTGGGCTTGGATATGTGCGAGCTGGGGGCGCAAGTGCTTGAGCTCCTGTGGCTGACAGTGTGCGCCAGAGGTGAGCCCCTGAGGCCCGAGACTGGGGCAAGGTTGGGGACTTTAAGGCCTGGGGGTACTGAGGAAGACACCTATACCAGGGGTTTGGAGGGGGAGAACATGGGGAGACACCCATGCAAGAAGCTTAGAGGGAGAAGACATGGGGAGACACCCATGCCAGGGGATTTTGAGGGGGAAGACACTGGGAGACACCCAAGCTTGGAGGTGGAGGACATTGGGAGACACCCATGCCAGGGGCATGGAAAGGGGGCTCACACTGGGAGATATCCATGCAACGGGACTTGGTGTGGGAACACTGGAAGACTACATCCATGCTAGAGGACTTGGAAGGTGGCATCTGGACAAATGCCATGGCTAGGGGTGAGGAACATGGGGAGCACCTGGGGAACATGAAAGGGGAGCATCTGGGGAGGGGAACTAGGAAGATACCCAGGCCAGGATACATTGAAAGAAGAATGTAGGAAAGGTGAGGAGAGGACTCTCTAGGAGCTGACACAGTCCAGGTTAGTACCTCCCTGCCAGTCCAACCCCTCCCCATGGTAACTTTGGAGAGATGCCTGCCGGAGTCAGCAGCAGCGCATACTTATGAAAGGACTGGGATCGAGTCTTCCCTGGGTGGAGGCTCTTGTGTAAAGCTGGGTTGGGTTGAAGTGGGGGCTGACTTGTGGCAATGGATGGGGGTGTGAAGGGAAGAGTGCAGAGGGTCTCATCTTTCCCATCCCTCTCGAAAAACCCATGAGAGAGCTGGGAGCAGCAGGTGAGGCTCCCACCAGCCCCTCTGGCCTGGGAAGTATCTGCATTCATTCCCTTGGGTAATAGAAGGAGCAAGGACCTGCCAAAGGGTTCCCCTCCTCCCTGAGCCGTCTGGCTCCAGAGAAGCAAGGCTATCCGCAGATGGGGGTTTGGAAAGGAAGTGTGGGGGAGAAGACAGGAGTGGGGCCCTGCTAGGACAGAAGGGTTTGAGGGAGATGGGAGGCTGTGAATAGAGAAGGCAGGGGTGAGATTTGAGGAGGGACAAGGTGGTGATGATGGGGAGGGGGAATTTCATTCTGGAGAGAAGAGGATCTCTCTAGGAAAGAGGCCATTCTATTTCTGTATTGGTAGTTCCTTATTTTTGTGTAGAGAAGGTGTCTCTATTGGGGTTGGGTCTGCATTGAGAAATTGAGTCTACTGTATACATATTAGAGAGGGAGGAGGAAGGCTGTTAGTATTTCTATATTTGAAAGGAAAACAATTGTCAGGCTGTGAGAGCCCCCTTCCTAGGGACCCACCCAGAGCCCACCATCCATGGTTCCTAAGAGCAAAGCAAAGACAGAGGTGTCTCCCTGGGACTATGTGGTCACCAGAATGGGTCTGGGGGCTGGGAGAGAGGATGAACTAAACCAGCCTGGAGATACCTCTACCCAAGGTCCTTGAGCATTGGAGGAGCAGGACTGAAGAAGAACCCTGGTCTTAGGTCACTATGAGAAGGGGCCCTGGAGCACTGTGAGAATTCCATGCAGCTCAGTAACCACATATTATGTCCTTGTTTTATGCTAGACAAAAAATAAAAACATTCCCAGCTTTCAAGGAGTTTGGGGGAGGTAAGGGTTCACAATGTGCACACAGATTGTTATATACAAAGTAATTTTAGGAGGGAAAGAACACTTTGTCACTGAGGGATCCAGATAACCCTACGTAGGAAGTAGGACTTGAAGAGAGTCTTGAAGGAAGCCAGGATTTTAAGAGGCAGAGGAAGGAGGGGATGAATTCAAGGCCTGGGGGCCAGCTGTGCAAAGGAGACTGAGAGTGGAATAATGTGTGGAGAACAGCTTGTGGGCCACTTTGTCTGGAACAGAGAATTTGAAAGGGTGGATTAAAATCATCCTGGAAAGGTAGGTAGGAAACTGGAAGAAGAGGTTGTAAATGTCAGGCCAAGTATTTTGTATTTTATCCTAGAGGCAATAGGGAGTCACTGAAGACTCTACAGTAGGGGAGTGACATGGTTAGATTTGTGTTGTAGTAGTATCAATTTGACAACCATTTGGCAGATGGAGAGAAGAGAGAGGCTGGAAACAGGAAGATCATTTTGGAGACTTTTGTAATAGTTTAGACAAGAGTTAATGAGGATCTGAACTAGGGTAGAGGCCTTTAGGATTAGAGGCCAAGTGGAAAGAAGAAAATAGATTCAAAAGATGTTGTAGAGGTGGCATTAACAAAACTTGGCAACTGACTGAGTGTGAGGGTGAGGGAAAAGTTAAAGCAAAGCTAATTCTAAGGTAATGAACCTGGCTGGCTGGAAGAATATTGAGGGTGGCCCTACTTAACAGAAATAGGGAATGTGGAGGAGAGATAGTCTTAAGGGGGAAGATAACAAGTCTAGGGGCTTTCACCTCATTTAATATGAATTCAGTTTTTAACACAATTAGTTGGAGATACCAAGGGGATATCCAGGTGGAGATGCCCAGCAGACAGTTGGTGATTTGGGCTGGAACTCCGAAGAGAGATTAAGGCTTGGCTATATACATATATATTTGAGAGTCATCTACATAGGGATGATAATAATTAAACCCCTGGGAGCTGATGAGTTAGAGAGATGGAGACAGAGACAGACATGGATAGACAGAGGAGGGGGAAGACAGAGATACAGAGCGGGAGTGAGAAAGAGGAAAATAGGGAGAGAGAGAAAAAAACAGAAACAGAGATAGGAGAGTGACAGCAACAAAGAGAGAGGAAGACAGAGAGGGAGAGGGAGTCTGAGAGATACAGAGAGAGGGAGTGAGAAAGAGGGAAATGGGGAGAGAAAGAAAGAAACAGAGATTGAGAGAGGAGAGTGACAGACAAAGAGAGAGAAAGAGAGGGGGAGAGGGAGTCTGAGAGAGACAGAGACAGAGAGAGAGGGAAATCAGAAAGAGGGAAATGGGGAGAGAAAGAAACAGAGATAGAGAGTGTAGAGCGACAGAGACAGAAGAAGAGAGGGAGGGAGAGAGAGTCTGAGAGAGAAAGAAACAGAGACAGAGAGAGGAGAGTGACAGAAACAAAGAGAGAGGAAGAGAGAGATGGAGGGAGAGAGAGGGAGTCTGAGAGACAGAGAGAGGGAGTCAGAAAGAGGGTGATGGGGAGAGAGAAAGAGACAGAGAGAGAAGAGTAACAGAGGCAAAGAGAGAGGGATGGAGGGAGAGAGAGGGAGTCTGAGAGACAGAGGGAGTCAGAAAGAGGGTGATGGGGAGAGAGAAAGAGACAGAGAGAGAAGAGTAACAGAGGCAAAGAGAGAGGGATGGAGGGAGAGAGGGAGTCTGAGAGACAGAGACAGAGAGAGGGGGAAAGAGACAGAGAGACAGAGACAAAGAAGAGCTCAGGACAGATCAGTCCTTTGCCCCAGAACTATAGCAAGTGAGCTCAGAGACTCCCCTGGGAAGAGACAGTCCCCAAAGCACTGTGGGAAAGGGCTCAATTCAATTGAACAGTCATTTATTAAGTCACTACTAAATGAAAGGCACTGTGCCAGGTGCTGGGACACAAAAACAAGGCCAATGTTTGCCCTCAAAGAGGTTATATTATTCCAAGGAGAAGTGGGATTTGGGGTGGGGGTGGGGTTCTATGATGTAAGAGAAGAAGGGTGAAAAGGAAAGATAACTATTTGGGGAGAGAGAGAGAGCTAAAGAGAGAGAGAGAGCACTAAAGAAAGAGAGAGAGAGAGCTAAAGAGAGAGCAAGAGAGCAGCATTAGCTGGGAAGAGGAAGAAAGAATCTACGCTTCTGAGCTGACCCTTGAAAAACGAGAAGGGTTTTCTGCTGAGAGGCAGGAGTAAAGAGAGGATCATGTACCAGGAATAGGCCACAGTGAGACGACATGTCAGCCTCTTGCTCTAGAACGCTATGGGAAGATAGTCCAGGGCTTCCCCCAGCCATTCATCTGGGAAGCCCCTGCTAGAGAGAGGAGGTGCTCAATTGTGACCCTGAAAGGATTGGTTGGGAGTGGGGAGGGAAGAAGTGAGACCATGAAATTTATCCTCTCCATCAAGAAGTCTGGAATAATGGAGGTGATGCGGGCTGGCCCAGATTCCAAGACTTCAGAATCAGCAGCTCCAGGTAGCCACCTTAGGTTGTGGGCAGAGAGGGTAGGGGAGATAGACTCCCAGTTCAGCTCTCTAGAGTATAGGTGAGCACAAGCCCATCAATCAACAAGCATTTATTAAGCACCTGTTGTGTGCCCAGTAATGTGTTGGGGCCTGAGGATACAAAGGAAACAATCCTTCCTTAGGTTTTATTGGGGGAGACAATGCATGGATGTCATTATATACAAGATCATGGAGGCAGGGGCAGGATGCCATTAGCCCCTAACTCTGTGGATCAAAAAAAGCTTCACGTGGAAGGTGATTTACTGATTCCATTACCTTTTAGTTTTTCTGGGAGAAGTGTTCAGAAAATTGAAATCGTTTGTAGGCACAACACTGGATCAGTGCCCTTTGTTTCTGACCATATCACTCACCAATTCAAGAAGTTTCTGTGGCAGTCAGTTTCCTATACTATAAATAATATTTGGCATTTGCATATAGCCCCTTCTCACCTCTGAAGGAGAGACAGGCCCTTCTCATCTCATGCCTGGACTATTGTAATAGCCTTGTGGTTGGTCTGCCTCAAGTCTTTCCCCACTCCCCAGTCCTCCATTCAACCATCAAAAGAATCTTCCTTAAGTCAGGTCTGATCATGTCACTGCCTATTCCATAAATTCCAGTTGCTTCCTATCACCTCAAGAATCAAATAGAAAAGCCTCTGTTGGGAGTTCAAAGCCCTTCACAACTTCACCCCTTCCTACCTTTCCCATCTTACATCTTACTCCCTGCTATGTACTCTGTGATCCAGTGAAACTGGCCACCTTGTGGTCATTCCCAGTGGACACTTTTCGCTATCTCCCATGCCTGGTATGTTCTACCTCATCATCTCTGTGTCTTGGCTTCCCTGGTTTCCTCCAAGTCCCAGATAAAATCTTACTTTCTACAGGAAGCCTTCCCCAGTCCCTCTTAATCCTAGCACCTTCCTTCTGTTAATTATTTGCAGTTTTTCCTTTTTATAGCTTATTTGCACCCAGCTGTTTGCCCGTTGTCTCCGCCATTAGACTAGGACCTCCTTGAGAACAGGGATTGTCTTTTGTCTATATATACATATATATTATCACTTAGCACAGTGCCTGGCACATAGCAGATGCCTAATAAATGCTTGCTGACTCAATGAATTTAAAGTTTTTCTTAATCTGGTTCCAACTTTTCTTTTCAAACATTTCACTTCACTCCCCTGTATTCCAGTCAAACTAGTAAACTGCATCCCATGGATGACACCTTTCACTTCCATGCCTTGCACAGGCTGCCTCCATGCCTGGAATACCCGCCTTCCTCATCTCTGCTACTAGGAATCCCTAGCTTCCACAAGGCCCAACTCCAGTGCCAGACTTTCCCCAATTCCTCCCACTTCCCCAGCCTCCTAATGCTGCTTCTCTGATGGGGGCATCTCCAGTTATCCTGATCTATATCTGGCCACTGGACTCGGATGGCTCCGGAGGAAAAAGTGAGGCTGGCGACTTTGCATAGGTCTCCCTCTCTTAAATCCAATTCACTTGCAAGTCATGGCATCACCTTCCTGATATCGGGATCTTCTTCAAGAACAAAGGACAAACAACAACAGCTTCTCTGATACTTTGTATTTACTTTGAATATATTTTGAATTGTTTCTGTATATGTAGTTTTCTCCCAGTAGAATTTAAACTCCTTGAGGGCAGGTAGGTACTGTTTGGGGGGTTTATCTTTCTATCTGTCTCTACTGCCTAGTGTAGTGCCTGGCATACAGTAAAAATTTAACAAACGTTTCTGAATTTAAATTTGAGAAAGTGATAAAAACACTATCACAGCAGTTAGAATTGTCTCCCCTCTCCTGCCCCTAGTTCCCTCTCCCTAAAATGCTGCTGTGGTTGGGTCTGGTGCTATCTAGCCCCAAGAGGAAGGGCACAGGGTTCCCCTCAATAATTTCCTCCCTCTAAAATATATCTCATTGGCGTCTGGAGAAACCGGTAGATAGTATCACATCCCAGAAAGTAGTACCTTATGAACAGAAGCTGAGATTTAGGCTTGGGGTCTGTAAAGGGCCCTGGATCTGTATCTAGGTCCTTTTCTGCTTTGGATAGTTGAATTTCAGGGTCAACAAAGAATGATGGAGCTAGTCCTCAATCCCTCTTCCTCTAATTATCATGTATGGCCAGGCATGGTGGTAGATGCTTGTAATCCCAGCTACCTGGAAGGATCTCTTGAGCTCAGGAGTTCTGAGCTAGAGTGGCCTATGCTGATTGTTAGTTCATACTAAGCTCATCAATATGGTGGATCTCCTAGGAAGGGGAGTGGGGCACTGGGTTACCCAAGGAGGGTTGAACTAGTCCAGGTCAGAAATGGAGCAAAAGTCTCTTCCTCTTCTCATTTTGTTCCCAGTGCTAGGAACGGAGGGATTTCTACCTGCTTTGATTCCAGTTCTTGGGTAATCTGAAACTGATAAGATCTCACATTTTTAGTTTTGCCCACTAGGAACTAACAATCCAATTGCATGGTGTTTAGTAGGTGCTCAATAAAATGAATGGATTATTGAAAGAATATTTAGGAAAATGAAGACTTTCGTCACTCTGTGTTGTCTTCACATATCCTAGAATGGAAAGAGCTAACTAACCCAACTACTCCATTTGAAGTGACTTGCTGAAGGTCACACAATGATTTTGCAGCACAGTCAGGACTAGAGCTGAGGGTCTCTTGACTCCCAGTCTTTCTACCATACTCCTTCCTCTTGAGGGGAAGCTGAGAAAAACACACAGGAATGTAGATCTACAGCTGGAAGGGACCTCGGAAGTCATCTGGTCCAACCATCTTATATATATACATACACACACATATATGTGCATGTGTGTGTATGTACATATATGTGTATGTATCTATATATACATATAATATATAAATATATTATGTATAAATGTATAATATATGTGGATATACTCTATCATATATAAAATATATGCATATATGTATACACATGCATACACATATACATGCATATACATATATATATTGAAGTCATGAACTGGTTCAACCATTCTGGAGAGCAACTTAGAGCTATGCCCAAAGGGCTATAAAACCATGCATACCCATTGACTCAGCAATGTCACCAGTAGGTGATCAAACATCAAAGGAAAAGGGAAAGGACCTAAATATACAAAAATATTTATAGCAGCTCTTTATGTGGTGGTTAAGAAATGAAAACTGAGGGGATGCAAAGCAAAACGAATTCTTGCATTGGCCACAACCCAAAATGTACATCTCATTTGGCATTTTGAGCCTCTGTCAGGACGTTCATAGTATTTTCCTTCACTGTGGGTAGCTGATCAGAATTCTTAATTCTTGTTATTGGTTAAGTGTTTCAAAGCTGTTTGCCTTTACAGCGTTGTTGTTATTTATTTATTGTTCTCTTGGGTCTGTTCCCTTTACTCTGTATCAGTTCATACAAGTCTTCCTAGGTTTTTCTGAAACCATCCCCTTCATTCTTTCTTATTGCACCATAGTATTCCATTATATTTATATCCCATAATTTGTTCAGTCATTCCCCTTCACGTGCCACTACAAAAAAAGGTCCTCTGTCAGTGTTCTTGTACCTTTTCCTCTTTCTTTGATCTCTTTGGAGGGTAGAGGCCTGGTAGTGGCATTACCGGGTCAGAGCATATGCAGAGTTTAATGGCTTTTTGGGCATAGCTCCAAATTGATTTCCATCATTGGCTGAATCAGTTCACAGCTCCACTAACAGTGCATTAATGCCATCACCTCATTTTAGGGATGAGGAACATTAGACCTAAAGAGGTTACAGGACTTTTCCAAGGTCACAAAGAAAGCAATTGTCAGGGGTAGAATGTGAACCTAGGTCTTCTAACTTTAGAACTAGTTTTCTTACTGTGCTGTCCGGCTTTCCTGGGGGCCAAGGCTGGGGAGAGATTGGGTGGAGGAGGTGGTCAGGTGTGTGTGTGTGTGTGTGTGTGTGTGTGTGTGTGTGTGTGTGTATTTTTCACCTCTTTTTTAAATTTAATATATTTAGTTTTCAGCACTGATTTTCACAGGAGTTTGAATTACAAATTTTCTCCCCATTTCTACCCCCCCACTCCGAGATGGCGTATATTCTGGTTGTACTGTTCCCCAGTCAGCCCTCCCTTCTGTCACCCCACTCCCCTCC
>CM053624.1:216736221-216792635 GCA_028646595.1 Phalanger gymnotis
TCTTTTGGACCTCCTTTTCCATTTGGCTAATTCTGCCTTTCAAGGCATTCTTCTCCTCATTGGCTTTTTGGAGCTCTTTTGCCATTTGGGTTAGTCTATTTTTTAAGGTGTTGTTTTCTTCAGTATATTTTTCAGTATTTTTTTGGGTCTCCTTTAGCAAGTCATTGACTTGTTTTTCATGGTTTTCTCTCATCCTTCTCGTTTCTCTTCCCAATTTTTCCTCTACTTCTCTAACTTGCTTTTCTAAATCCTTTTTGAGCTCTTCCATGGCCTGTAGACCAGTTCATATTTTTCTTGGAGGCTTTTGTTGTAGGCTCTTTGACTTTGTTGATTTCTTCTGACTGTATGTTTTGATCTTCTTTGTCACCAAAGAAGGATTCCAGAGTCTGAGACTGAATCTGGGTGCATTTTTGCTGCCTCCCCATGTTCCCAGCCACCTTACTTGACCCTTGAGTTTTTCAACGGGGTATGACTGCTTGTAGACTAAAGACAAGCTTGAGTGGATGTGCTGCCACACCAGCACTCCTCCTTCCCCAAGAACCCCCAACGTGGACTGGACTTAGATCTTCAGCAGGCTCTTCACTTCTGCTCTGATGCATCACTTAATTCCTCCCAACATGTGGGCCTGGGGCCAGAAGCAACTGCAGCTATAGTTCTATAGCTGTTCCACCTCCTCTGCCCCAGGGGCGGTGGCTGAACCTGCAAACTCCCTGTCCCCAGCAGCTTTTCCCACTAACCTACTCTGTTGTCTTTGGTGTTTGTGGGTTGAGAGCTCTGGTAACTGCTGCAGCTCACTGATTCAGGGCACTAGGGCACGCTCTACCTGGCTCCTAGTCTGGTTGGTCTGCGCTGCCCATGCTGGGCTCTGCTCTGCTCTGCTCTGCTCAGCTCCGCTCCCCTCAGCTCCCAGCTCAGTGAGGGATAGACCATACCCAGAGACTATACAGGCTGTCCTGGGCTAGAGCCCTGCTTCCCTCCACCACTTTGTGGGTTCTGCAGTTTTAGAATTGGTTCAGAGCCATTTTTTATAGGTTTTTGGAGGGACTTGGCTGGGAGCTTACGCTAGTCCCTGCTTTCCAGCCGCCATCTTGGCTCTGCCATGTGTGTGTGTGTATTGAAGAGGAGATAAGGGCGCTCTGGTCCCTTCTTCCATTTCTGAGGCCCAAGAATCTGGGCCGGATGCCAAACTAGGCTAAGGGGGAAGGGATATGTAGAGTGGAGGCTGAGGGAAGGGTGGCTGGAGAGTTCCCACAACTCACAATTCTTCCTCCCAAACCATCAGAATAATCACTTGTTCTTTTGTTCAGGACAGAGGTGAAGGCTTATAATGAAAAAAATACAGCCCTTTGATTGTGGAAAGCTCTTTCTATATATTATCTCATTTGATCTGCACAACAATCCTGGGAAATAAGTGCTATTACTATCTTTATTTTGCAATCAAGCCAATAAGCATTTCTTAAACTTCTTCTGGATAATTTGGAGATCATCTTAGAGGGGATTATCCAAGTTTACACAATTAGTATCTGAGGCAGGATTTGAACTCTGGTCTTTCTCTTTGGAAGGATAGCATTTTATCCACTGCACCGTGACTCAGCTGTCTGAGAATGAATCTTTTCCTTCATTTTACAGACCTCTGGATCACTTAGCTCTTGACCTTACTGTGCCAACTATTTATCACAACCCTGTGAGAAGCATTGTCTTTCCCTTCCTGGTCCTTGGAAAGGGTGGAACAATGGAAATGACAGTGGCTTTTGAGTCAAAGCACCTGGGTTCAAATCCTGCTTCTGATGCTTATAATGTGACATCTGGAAAGTCATTTAACCTCCTTCAGTCTCTGTTTCTTCATCTGTAAAATGAACATTGGATTAGATGACCTCTGAGGTCCCTTCCAGGGCTAGATCTAGATCTTAAGGGAAGGACTTAGAAAGCCCAGAACTTATTTTGATAGGTGATATCAGGGGAGATTAGACCTTGGTAGTCTCCCTCCATTAGGCCAGCTGCATCTCTGGTATAATCAAGACAATTCTCTCTCTCTTTTTTTTTTGGACAGGGGAAGGCAGGGCAGTTGGGATTAAGTGACTTGCCCAAGGTCACACAGCTAGTAAGTGTGTCAAGTGTCTGAGGCCGGATTTGAACTCAGGTCCTCCTGACTCCAGGGCTGGTACTCTACTCATTGCCCCACCTCACTGTCCCACTAGGATGATTCTTTTTGAGGATTTACTGTATGCCCAGCCCAGTGCTCCTGGCATCTCTGGCACATAGGAAGACCAGGGTAAACCCTGGCCAAATGAATGGGTACAGTCACCAAGCCTCTCCACTGCATCCTGGGTCATCTCCAGTCATCCTGATCCTTATCTGGCAATTGGACCCAGATGGCTCCAGAGGTGAAAGTGAGGCTGGCGACTTTGCACAGCCCTCCCTCACTTCAATCCAAGTCACTTGCATGTCGTGGCATCATCTCCCTGATGTCATGGTCCTCTTCAGGAGAATGAGGGACAAACAGCAAGAACAAGATGACAAGTGATAAATGCTTGTCAGATTGGATTGCGTTGGACCTTGAAAGAATGAGTGTGAGAATGGAGAGGGACCTTGGATATGATCTAATCCAATCTCATTTTATAGATAAGATTCCTCCAGCTCAAAGAGAAATTAGTTGCCCAAAGTCACCCAGCCAGGCCTCCTGACTTCCTTGCTCGGGCTCTTTCCATCACAGCAAAGTCCCCGAGTTCACACTTTATTTGGGAGGAGAACTTGTTGTTCTTAGTCATGTCCAACTCTTCATGACCTCATTTGGGGTTTTCTTGGCAAAGATCCTGGAGTGGTTTGCCATTTCCTTCTCCAGCTCATTTTACAGATGAGGAAACTGAGGTAAGCAGGGTTAAGTGACTTTCTCAGGGTCATACAGCAAGGAAATGTCTGAGGCCAAATTTGAACTCAGGATGAGTCTTCCTGAATTGAGAACCAGTACCCTATCCACTATGCCCCCTAGCGGCTTAGGAGAACTTCACAGAAAGATCAAAAAGAGATCCCTTTATAGGAGTTTAGACTGCAAAGGTGGAGAACCTGAGGCCTCGAGGCCACATGTAGCCCCCTAGGTCCTCAAGTGTGGCCCTTTGACTGAATCCAAACTTCACAGAACAAATCCTCCTGATTTTGAATATTTGAGGACTTAGAGGGCCACATGTGGCCTCCAGGCCTCATGTTCCCCACTCCTGGTTTAGAGAAAGAGAGGCACTCAATGTCAACCTGGGAAGGCTTTCTGGAAGAGGTGAGCTGTGTGACAGAAGTGAAGGGTAGAGAGAAGGAGAATGAGGGGGGCAAAACAAATTCAGGGCATGTTGAGGTGATATCAGGCTGGAGAGGAAGATGGCAGTAGGAGATCAGTGGAAGATTTGATTGGGTGAATCCCCCCCTTCTCTCCATTGCCTTGGTTCAGGCCCTCATTGACTCTCACTAACACTCATTTTAGGTGCCATCTTCTCCAAGAAAACTTGCTGCTCCCCTTATCACCCCCAGATTACTTTGTATTATTTCGTGTGCATATATATATGTATATATATATGTATACACATATACACACATATACATACATGCAGACAGGCCGTGAGTCAGTGCTTAGAGTGTTAGACATTGGAAACAGGAAGACCAGATTTCAAATGCTGCCTCAGATATTTCCTTATCCCTATGAAAAGGGACTTAACCTCTCAGCCTCAGTTTCTTCCTCTGTAAATTAGGGATAATAATAGCATCTGTCTCGCAGGATTTTAAGGATCAATGGAGATAATATGTAAAGCACTTTCAAACCTTGAAATACCATGTAAGGGCTAGCTATTATCACATATGTGCACTAGCTAGAATATAAACTTGAGAACAAGATCTGTTTCAGTCTTGGTTTTGTGTCCACCTGCATCGAATATGGTGCCTGGTGAATAGTGGGTGCTTAATAAATGCTTGTGGGTTGATTGGGTAGATAGGAGAGGCTAAGGATGCAGAAGTTGTTGAATGCCATGATCATCTCAGGGTCTCTCCTCCCTACCCCAAATCTTCCTTTTCCTCTCCCAAACAGATTTCATGGCGGACAAGGAAGGCATCCGGGCTGCCCATGAGGAAGACCTGGATGAGGTGGACTTGAACTACAAGGCTCCAGAGAAGAAGACTCTGCAGGAGATCCAGCAGCTGGACCAAGACGATGAGAGTCTAACCAAGTACAAGCAGGCCCTGTTGGGGCCTATTCCTGAGGCTGTGGGTAGGAGGCTGGAGCTGGGGCGGCACACTGGCATGAAGGACCAGAGGCGCGGGGGCACCAGCCATGGCAGAGGGCAGGGGATGGGGACAAAGGAGTCTAGAGTGCCAGATATCAGACTGGCAGACTCCACAATAGACTGAGGGTGGGAAATCAGGTAGCTGGGTAGATTTTGGAGATGGGGCATCTGGAAACCTCTCCAGGCCTAGTAACTAAAAACACAACTTCTTGGTCTCTCCCCTTGCTCTCCACACCCCCTCCTGATCAATACACAGTTCATAAAGAAGGGCTTTCCCTACGTCTGTCTTCTTCCCTTCTCCCCTCCCCTATAATAACAACCATACCGGTATACCCAGGATGGCAGGTTTTTCAGGAGTCAACAATATTTTTTAATTAACCAGAAAAAATACAGAGAAGAGAAATAAAGACCAACAGACTCAAATCAAAGCTTTACATTCACCACTGAATTGAGAGAGCAGTCAGGGAGCTCTGAACATACAGCCCCTCAGAGTTTCAACCAGGGAATCACAGCATCTTTCTCATAAGCAAGCCCCCAAAGCAAAATTTCCTCTCAGAATATATACTCTTTCAGCTAATAGGTTCAGTGCCTAATTAGAAATTAACAAAAGGTATGTAAGCCTTCCTACAAGCAAGCAAGCAAGCTTCCCTTAATGGACTCCACATGAGGCCTATTGATGGGTGGGAAAGATCTTATTCCCTATTAACCTTACATCCCTCACCCCCCACCACACAAAAAAGAATCCTAGGATTTAGAAGTTGGAAGAAACTTGAATATCATTTAGTCTTATAAATAAGGAAACAGAAGCAAAGAGAATGATTTCTCCAAGGCTATACAGGAATTAGGAGAGTCAAATTCAAACTCAGTTCTTCTGACTCTTACACCAGTTTTTCATTCACTGTATTATACGCTAATACCTAAAAGAAATAGGCACCGGTCCAGACCCACCTCTATTCCCCAGTAATGCACTAGTGGGTGGCCAAGCCTAGGTCAGAAATGACTTGAGCTAGAGGCAGGAATGGGACCCTGATCCTGGAATCTGGTGGCCTCTTGACTCACCTTGGGCTCACCTTGGGGGCTTGGGGTAGGGGGGAAAGAAGGCATTATTTAGCCTAGAGAAGAGATGGTTTATGGGAGGAGTTAGAGGAAACTAGGTGGCACAGTTTTGGGCCTGGAGTCAGGAAGACCTAAGTTCAAATCCAGCCTCAAACTCTAGCTATGTGACCTTGGGCAAATAATTTAACCTCTGTCTCAGTTTCCTCAATTGTAAAATGGGGATGATAATAACACCTACTTCCCAGAGTTGGTGTGAGGATCAAATATTTGTAAAGTGCTTTGCCAACCTTAAAGCGCTATATAAATGCTAGCTTTTATTATTATTAATTCACATAGAAGAGGAAGATCAGATTTGCTCTGCTTGGCCCTGGAAGACAGAATTGGGGGCAGTAGGTAGATGCGACAAAAAGGTATATAAGGAAAACAATTCCCAACAATTAAAACTATACAAAAATGGAATAAGGTGTTTGGCAAAGTATTGAACTCTCCATCACTAGAGGACTTCAGGCAAAGACTGGAGGACCACCTGGTGAAGCTGTTGTTGAGGGGTTCCTGCTCAGGTACAGGTTGAGCTGGGGGTTCTCAGGCTCTCAGGGTTCACATTCTATGGGGCCTCTGTCCCCAGCTCCTGAACTTGTTCTGGCTTTCATGGCTACTTCTCCTGTGGAGGACTCTGCTCCCCTACCCACACATATATGTAGTTTCTTACGAAGGGCTTATCTTCTCAACAGGACTCAGGGAAGGAGGAAAAGCTATCTCTCTAGGGCCCAGGGGCCAGAGAAGAGACCTTTCCAGCAAAGCTTTAGATCGTGAGTGCCATGAGGGCAGGGACTGTTTTGTGCCTCTTTTTGTGTACTTAGAGCTTAGCACAGGGCCTGGTACCAAGTAGGCATTTAATGTTTATTGACTGACTAACGTATAGGACAGAGCAGAAGCTCAGAATGAATTTTGTCCACTAGGCCAGCAAGCATTGATTGAGCCACCCAGGATGTCCAGTCCTGGACCTTACTCTCCACTGCCTTGTGTGGGTTTCTTGACCCTGGACTGGTTCCAGGTCCCCTTTGCACATAGTAGGGGCTGACTAAATATTTGTTGTACTGAACTGATCCTTGGGCTCGGAACCAGGGTTTTCACTTACTAAACTTCCCTGACCACTGAACCACACAGCCCCAGGCCTTTCCCTTCTGCTCCTGAATCTCTTGAGTTCAGAGATCAGTTGTAGCCATCCCATTCAAACCTTAATGACCTGCCCACCATCCCTGCAATTGTCCTCATTTTTGGATGTCAGTTTCAAGCATCCCTCTTTCCCTTTTTCCAGTTTCAGTACCTTCCAGACCATAGTAATCATTTTTCTAGGCTTCATTTTCTGGCCAATTCAATTTCAATTTTCTAGTTGAAGAGTTCTTCACATTGAAGAGAGGCATTGTGGTATAGTGGGTAGAGGGCTGGCCTTGGAGTCAGAAAGGCATGGATTCAGATCCTGCCCCTGACATAGATACTATCTGTGTGCCTCAATCGAGTCACCTAACCCCTCAACTAGAGGCAGCTAGGTAGCAGTGAATAGAAGGCTGGGCCCAGAGTCAAGAAGATATGAATTTCAATGCAGCCTGAGACGCTTACTAGGTGTGTGACCCTGGACAGGTTACTTAGCAACTACATGCCTCAGTTTCCTCAATTATAACATGAGGGGAAAAATGAGGGAAAAAATTATAAAGCTATAAAACAAAAGCACCTACCTCTCAGGGCTGTTGTAAAGATCCACTGAAATAATATTTGTAGGGTGCTGGAACATCATAGGCACTTAATATTTGTTTTCTTCCTTACTTCTCAGGGCCTCAGGCAACTGTCTAAAACAGAAATTCTTAAGTTAGGGTCCATGGACCCCTCTGAGGGAATTGTGGATAAGATTTCAGGGGCTCTACAAACTTGGATGGGAAAAAAATCCTTATTTCCATAGAATTGATTTTCTTTGTAATTCTATTTATTTTTTCTTATTAATTTAAAACTGTGATTCTGAGAAGGGGTCCCTAGGCTTCACCATACTGCCCAAGGGGTCTAGGATACAGAAAAAGGTGAAGAAACCCTGGTCTAAGACTATTAAGTAGAGACAGTTTACATTATCACAGAGTTCTAGATACCCCTAAGTGTAGGGAAGGGGTATCAAATTCAAATAGAAAAGGGATCCCCAAAGCATACATAAGGATCCCCCTGTGCATGATGACTTAGAAAATCCTGTATTAACATTATCCGCGTTCTGTTGTATTTATTTTTGTTGAATATTTCCCAATTGTACTTTAATACAGTCAAGGGCCACAGTGTTGCCAGGTTGAAGGGTTTGACCTCTGATCTATACCAAAAAAATTTTACAAAGAAAATATATAAATTCTAAAATGATGCATCTAAAGAATATAAACTCCTTGAGGCTGGGGACTGATTCATTTTTATCTCTTCCCTCTCCCCCCATACTGTTCTTGGCACATAGTAGACATTTGACAAATACTTGTTGATTTGAATTTAAATGAGTTGAAAGGAAAGCAATTAGACATGTGAATAACAGAAATCTACCTAGTCCCAAACTTCCCTTGATATTATATCTAGCTTAATTTCTCTAGGCCCAGCTATCATGATCCGAGGATTGGCCCATCTGGCTGCCTCATGGTCCCCAGTGAGAACAGTAACCTCCCTTGAAAAGCCAGTTTTGGAATTCACCTACTTAGACTAACAATTGGTCTATTTTTTCATTCCCAGAATCCTCTTGATGGCATGGCTGGGGGTGGTGCTCTGCCCTTTGTATCATGGTGCCATCCCTTGGCTAATTAGGTAGTAGCTCCCTTCTGCCATCCAGGGAAAAGTCAAAGCACAGCTTGTTCAGACAGGATTTTTCCTCACCTAAAAAATAAAGGTCAAACCTCTTGACTCATCCTCCCTGCCCCCTGTCCCAAGTTCACAACTGACACCCCTTCCTTTTGTACTGGGCACAGTAGGAGACAAAACCCATATCTTTCAAGGAGCTTCTGGTCTGGGAGACTAAGGACCCACAGAGAAAGATAACCATAGTACAGAACAGTGGGGGCTGAGGGGGTCCAGAGGAGGGAGAGTGAATGGGGGTTGGGAGAACCAAGGAAGGTTTCCTGAAATGGGTGGGGGAACCTCGGCTGGACCCTGAAGGATTTCAACAACCAGAGAAGGAGGGATAAGCATATTCTGGATTGGAGTAAGACTGGTGATAGGGAAGGGGTCATTAGGGGACTGTAGGCTATGATATTCTCCTCTCACATATAACCCCTGTTCCCAACTACCCTGCTCTTTGTGTCACTCAGATTCCAGCCTCCCCAATGTGCAGGTGACGCGGCTGACGCTGGTGTGTGAACAGGCCCCTGGACCCATCACCATGGACCTGACAGGTGATCTTTTCCTTCCACTTTGTGTTATAAGGGAGAGACATAGGAGGAAAAGAGACCCATGAATTGCCTTCCAGGAAGCTTCCAATGTGTCTAGGAAACAAAGACCCACGCCTCCTTATCCCACCTCTAGTCCCTGAGCAGCAAGGGCCTCTCACCCTAATCCTGTCACCCCTATTTGTCCTCTAAGGCCTAGAAAAGGTCAGTCTGACTCCCAGTCCTATTTTTCACCTACACAGGGGACCTGGAATCTCTCAAGAATCAGGTGTTTGTGCTGAAGGAAGGTGTGGATTATAAAGTGAAGATTTCCTTTAAGGCAAGACCCAACTCAGATCCCCTGCTTCATGACCCGGATGTCACTTGTAATGGGTGTTCCCCCTAGAACTCTACCTCAGTGCCCCAGAAGTGATTAATCCTTTCTCCGAGTCCTTTCCCTGTAAGCCCAATCTTAGGGGTCCTTGGTTTCCAGGCATGTTGTTAGTGTGGGGAGTGCCCAGATATCCACCCCCTTTGGTTTCAGACTTTCCAAGTGGCTTGGGCTGTACTCCTATCTGTTGCCCTTGTGGGAAATCTTGACTCTAGTCAAGGGGCTAGGCATGGGTAGGAGCTGAAGGGGGAGGAAGTTGGAGGCAGCCCCTTCCAGCTCCACCTACATGGGGCAAACACTCCTTTTCTTTGACTTAGACCACACTCTCACTTGCCTGCAGGTCAACAAGGAGATAGTCTGTGGTTTGAAGTATCTGCATCACACCTACCGCAAAGGGCTACGAGGTGAGGCCAGCCACTGGCAGTGGAATGGGCCTGTGGGGAGTGGGGGATGGAGAGATCTCAGGATTCTGGCATCCATTACCACCATCCTCACTTTCCTTAGAATTTCCTGGGGGTAGAACCCTCTACTGGATCTTGGAGGGAGAAAGGGGAGAAAGCATGGTCCTTGACCTCAGGATCCCACCAGTCCAAGGAGAGAGCCCCTATCATTGGGGAGCACTTGTACTAAGTGGAAGGGTGGTCCCTGCCTTCTGGGAGCCCTGAGTCTGAGGGGGGAGGCAGGACAGTCTCCATGTACAGCTCCTGACCTTATCTTACTCACAGTGGACAAGGCCGTGTACATGGTGGGGAGTTATGGGCCAAGGACAGAGGAGTATGAGTTTCTGACGCCCATGGAGGAAGCCCCCAAGGGTCTACTCGTTCGAGGCACCTACCACATCAAGTCCTTCTTCACGGATGATGACAAAACAGACCATCTGTCCTGGGAGTGGGATCTCAACATAAAGAAAGACTGGAAGGACTGACCCCCACCCCCGACCTGCCCTCGAACCCCTGTCCCACCTGCACCTGCCTCACCCTCCATTGGGGCCTAAGGTCACCCTTGGGCCAGACTGGCAGGGACCTTCCTGGGGGGCTGAGAGCCCATGATTGGAGCACTAGGTGCAGGTCCCCCCTTCCTTTATCCTTCCAATTTTGGGGCCTTCCTCTGGCCCCCAGCAACACCCTTAGCCCGGGAAGGGGCTGCCTCCAGCTTCCTCCCCCTTCAGCTCCTACCCATGCCTAGCCCCTTCCTTCTCCTTGGAGGTCTCCCTTCTGGGGACCCAGCACAATTCCCCTCCCCCAATAGGGATTCCAAAGCACCTGACCTGATCCTCTTCCTCCATTACGTAACTCTTCTAGCCATCCAAGCTCAGTAGGAAGGGGCACTTCCATAATTCTTTCCCTCAACCCCATCAAAAGACCCTTTTGTGTCTGCACCAGGTTATACAAACCCCGACTCTCACCATTCTCTTACCCTGGTCCTCCCCACTCAGGGTCCAACAGTCATCTTCCTGGAGGAGGCTTCCAGGGACAGGCAGGTATAGAGTGGGGTAGAACAGGTGGGGAACAGTAGAAGCCTTCAGCCATCCCTACCCACCTGCCGGGGGCTTGTGTCTGTAACCAAAGCTCATCAGAATTGCCTTGTGTCCCTTGTCCCCCACCTCTACCCCATCACATTCCTGTGGTGGCCCCAGCATGGCTGGGGCTGGGCCGCCTGAGAAGGAGGGGCTGCACTCCTGCCTGTCCCCACCCCCCCAGGCTGTGGGGTTCCCATCCTTGCACCCAACTCCCTGTCTGTGTTCTCAACTGTTCCCATTAAACTTCAGTGATTTCTGTCTCTTGGCTCAGGTGTATCTCTTCTCCCCTCCCTGGACTCTGGGCCATCAGTACATAGCTCCCCAGTTGGAAAGGACCTTAGAGCTTGTCTGGGTGCCTCTCTGTATAGAAGACTGGGGACTGGAGCTGAAAGACCCTGGATGGGTCCTAGAAGAAGGAGGGAGTGTCCCCCCTCTCCCCACTGAGCTAAGTCATCCTACCTCTTTATTAAGGTCAGAGGCTATTTAGAGCCTAGTTGACAAGGTGCAGCTGGTAGAGATTGTCCCAAGCCTCCTGGCTGCCCCCCCCCCACGGCTGTGCCTTATCTTTCCAGCCCGCACCTGGTACTGCCACGTGGCAGCAGGTTCTTGGTTTCCCCCCTTGTTATCTGCCCCTACTCCCCTTCCCAGGGCACAGACACCAGTCAGCATTTGCTTCTAACAATGAGATTTCACTCGCTCCTGCTGTTCTTTCTGCTTACTGTATGGGCCTGGGCCCTAGATGGGGAGGAGGGAAGGGAAGAGGAGGCCAAGGCTCCAGAAGAGGCCACCCCAGGACCCCGCTCTGATGAACTTCTGGAGGAGGACGACATCTTGGTCCTCACTCAACAGAACTTTGGTCGGGCTCTACGAGAACACCGCTACCTGCTGGTGGAGTTCTGTGAGTGCAGGGAATGGGGAAAGGGCTACCCTCAGGAGACACCTCCACTGCCACCCCCTACCCCCCAACGCACTCCAAGATTGGGGGAGGAAATGAGGAGTTGAGGCTTAGGGAGAGAAGGCAGATCCAAGGAGTCATTCCGCAGCCCTTGGGAAAGGTGGGACTTTAGGCTGAGGGCATTAGGTTGAGGTCTTGTGCAGTGCAGGGGGTGGGGGTACCTCATGCGGTGCTAGGGGTGGGGGAGAGGAGTTAACATAGTGAGACTTCCTTCTCTGGTATGGTTTGCACCAGACCTTTGTCTTATCCAACTAGGAGATGCTGGACTTTCTAAGCCCTAAACTCAAGTCCCCAGCCTACTACTGAATTCCTGAGAAACCTTGAATAAATCACAACCCACCCTGCCCACACATACACTTCTGGACTTCTCTTTCCTCTTCTGGAAAATGAGCCCTTTGGACTCTCTGATTTCTAAGGTCTCCTTCAGCCCAGACATTCGTTCTATGGTTCTTTGAACTCTGTGACCCTTTCCAGGTCTTGCCCCGTCCCATTTCTGCTCTGAGGAACAGCTGGGAGCAGAGGAGGAGGCCAGAGTCCCTGGGCCCAGCTGGACTTTTTCCCACTGCAGAGTTAACCATTAAAGTACTGGAAAACAGCATCACCTTTTTCCTCCTCTTCACTAGTCCCTTCCCAACACAAAGAGACACCCTCCCCTGCCTCCCCATCTAGGAAGTTTGGGCAGAGGTAGTAGAGTCAAGTCAGCTTGGCCCATTTCAAATCTGTCCACCTCACAGGACTCTCTGGCTACTTCCTTTGCATCCCTTTATAGGTCAGGCTGGGAGACCCAGAAACCAAGAACAGAAAATTAGTGGGCAAGCATTGAATCAGTATAATGAAGAAATGTGAGCTCTCAGAGGCACATGCAGGCAGGGAGTGGATATGGAGCCCCTAACATAAAAATACACACATGAACACACACAGGTGGGCAAGGACACGCACAGCACGAGCTGAATGTACACGTGTACACCTCTGCATGATTCTAGGGCACTGAGCTGGCTGCACGTTGATCTTGGGCCTTGGTCTTCCAAGACACAGAAAGCCAGCATCTTTCCAGTTGCTGGTGGGTCATCAAAAGATGCTTTCCCGCAAAAGGGGCCTGGCATGGGAGAGGGTGCCCAGGAAACACAACTCTGTATGAGGAATCCCAGGGCAACTGGGATACTCCCCAGGAACTCTCGGAGATCCATCGGGGCCTGGAAGAGAAAGACGGGTCCATTTAGGGTCCATCGACCTCCCTCCCCAAAACCACCCCCTTCTTCAGACCCTTTATTGTGGAGGAGATGGACAAGGATCTTCAAAAGGACCAGGGTTAAAGCCTGGATCAGCTACTTACTTGCCTGTGTGATCTAATGTGAGTGACTATTCTCTCATTGGGCCCATTTTCTCGTCTGTAAGATGCAGGCTTTGAACCAGAGTTTCGCTGACATCCTTTCTGACTAGAGCTCCTATTATCTGATGAGTCAGATGACAGTGAGACACTTCAGTTAAACTCACAAAGGATGGCCAGCCCCTGAGGATGATAGGACACCCAAGAGAGGGTTCTTGGCCACAAATGGACAATTCAGGTGTTGATCCGCCCGGCAGCATTTGGTGGCTGGGCTAAATAACCCTTCTAAAGAAAAAGTTGCCAGAGAAAGTTTCTGAGTGAGAGACAAGATAAAAATAGTGGATGAAGGAAGGCTGGGGAGTAGGAAGTGGGGCCCTACTCACTGAGCTCTCCACTAAACCAGATGCTCCCTGGTGTGGGCACTGCAGGGCTCTGGCCCCTGAGTATGCAAAGGCGGCATCCCTGTTGAAGAATGAATCTTCAGAGCTGAAGCTGGCCAAGGTGGATGGCCCTGCAGAAAAGGAGCTGGTGGAAGAGTTTGGGGTGACTGGGTACCCCGTCCTCAAGTTCTTCCAAGATGGGGACAGATCCCAGCCTGTGGAGTTTACAGGTGGGGAAGGGGCCCAGGGTGGCAGGGTGGGACCTTTGTGGGGGCAAGAGAAGTTTCTCAAATGGGAATGTCAACAGGGAGCGGTGAACAATTTAGCCAAGATCCAGGCAGCATGGAATAGTAAGAGGAGCCCTCAAGGGAGAGTCAGAAGGCCTGGGTTTTATCCCCAGCTTCATTCCGAAGTTGTGTGGCCTTGGGCCAGTCACCTTCTGTCTTTTTTTCTTACCTATAAAACAAGGGGGTTGGACCAGAATCGCAGAGGTTTTTAACCTGGGGGCCGTGAACTTGTTTTCAAAAATATTTTGATAACTGCATTTCATTATAATTGGCTTCCTTTGTAAGCTCAAGTATTTTATTTTGTATATTTAAAATTTTGAGAAGGGGTCCACGGGTTTCACCAGACTGCCCAAGGGGGCTATAACACAAAAAGGTTAACAACCCCTGGGCGAGTTGACCTCTCAGAGAAGGTGCTGGTGTTCTAGGACTTGTCCCAAACAATCCCTTCAAAAAAGTCCGTACGAGAGCCAGAAAAACCGAAAGTCCTGACTCATTCCGGCCCTGTCGGTTCTCGCCTGGTAACCTTGAAACCTTCCTGGGAACGAGAGCCGGGCGGCAGTGGGACAGGCGGGAGCAGGGAGGGAGTTCAGGGTTACTCCTCGTTCTGCTGTCCCTGGCTTTGTTCCACGGGCCAAGGGGGAGCTGGGGCCCTGACCCCTCAGGGAGGAGATAGCATTTGATCAAGTTTCCCGTGCTATTCCTGAAGATGTGGCAGATGTGTAGGCTGGAAAATAGCACAATCACGAAGACCCAGCACTGATTAAAAGCTCTAATAGCTCCGAGTCAGCTTGAAAGCTGGTCTCTAGTGGAGTGCCCCTGGGATCTCTCCTTGGACTCATTTAATTTAATTACATATTAACATCAAATTAAATATCTGAACCTATTTAATTTTTTTTGGCCAATGGTATTGATAAAGGCATAGATGATAAAGACAAAAGGCACCAGTGAAATATACACACAAAAACAAAGCAGTGCATGGCATACTAAATAATTTGCAGATGGCATAAAGCCGAGAAAGGTAGCCCTTTCTAGGTTGGAACATTGGGTCAAATCTAAAAAGATGAAATCTAATAAGGATAAATGTAGAATCTGATGTTTGGGTTAAAAAAATCAACTTTGTGAATATACGGTGAGGGAGAAAAGAAATTTGGGAGAATAACAGTTTATCTGAAAACTATCTGTGATTTTGATAGACTGCAACCTCTATCTGAGACAACAGTATAATATGGTAGCCCCAAAAGACAGGCGAATGCAGTATTAGCTGGCATTCAGAGAGGCACAGCATCCAGCACTAAGAGGGTGATGGTGCTGTCCTCCATCCTGGGCAGACTGCATCTGGAGAGTTGTGTTTAGTCCTGGGCACATTTCAGCAAGGACGCTGGAAACCTGGAGAAAGGCCAGAGGAAAGTGATTAGATTGGAGAAAGAAGTGCCTTGAGATTAGGCCATGTGAAAATCAGTTGGAGAAAAATGGGAATGTTTAGTTTGGAGAAGAAAAGACTACTTGAAAAGGTTGGGGGGGAAATGACATGATAAATGTCTTCAAGTATTTGGAGAAAGCTTATATGGAATAGGGAGTAGTCTGCAGGGCAGAAGGAGGAGAGTTGGGTGGGGATTGTAGAAAAACAAATTTAGTCTTGATGTTGGGAAGACTCTCCTAAGAATTAAAGCTATCCCAAAGTGGAATGGCCCCTCATTTGAAGTCTTCCAACAAAGTTGGGAGGATGGCTTACCAGGTATCCTCCAGGTATGTTCTGATTCAGGAATGGGTTGGAGCTGGTAGCCCTAAGGTCTCTTCTAACTCTGGGGTTTGGCATTCGGGGTTGCACTGCAGGCCCGCGGAAGGCCGAGGTCATCGTCCGTTGGCTAAAGCGACGTTTAGGTCCCGCTGCTGCTCAACTGGAGACTGAGGCTGAAGCCGCACAACTCATTGATTCACAGGACATTGTTATTATCGGGTTCTTCAAGGTAAGCTTGGGCTATGGGCCTCACGATCACTCCCTTCTCCATCTCCACCTCCATCCCTGGGAACTCCATTTTCTCATCTGTAAAATGAAAGCATTCCAACCAGATGATTTCCAAGGGCCCCACCAACTCTGATGTTATGTAATCTATGGTTCCTTCCAGTTCTGATATTCTGCAGTCTATGAACCATGGAAGAACTGAGGTATATGGGAGGTATTCAGGATAGGGCTGGGTTGCCCCTCGATTCACATCTAAGCATTGACACAGGACCTCCAGGATGAAGATGTGGCTGGGTTTTTGGCCGTTGCAAAGGATGCTTTTGATCTGACCTTTGGCTTCACTGATCGACCAGAGCTCTTCCAGAAATATGGCCTGAGCAAGGACACGGTGGTCCTCTTCAAGAAGGTAAATAAGGAAGGAAAGGCAAGAAGAGAGGAGAGATTAGGGAGGGGACTTCAGATGCCAGTGGGAAATCACCCTCTGACCTCCGGACACCCTGGTCCTGATCTCTGTCATTTCCCTGTTCCTTTGGGGCCCTGGCTTGGCTGTTCCAGTTTGATGAGGGGCGTGCAGATTTTCCAGTGGATGAGGAGCTAGGATTGGACCAAGCAGATCTTTCCCGTTTCCTTGTTGTACACAGCATGCACCTGGTCACAGAATACAACCATGAGGTAATGTTCCAGGCCTTGTCCCTAACTTCTCTGGTCACAAGAACAAAGGGGGCAGTGAGAGTAAGAAGTGATTTTGTCAAATCCCGTACAACCAAGTTATTTGGGGTAAAAGAGAGGTATATCCATCCATCCATCCATCCATCCATCCATCCATCCATCCATCTGTTCTTTTGTTCATTAACTCAACAATTAAGTACTTATTGTGTGCTATGCCTTGGTCTGGGAGCTTGGGTTACAAAGACAAAACCAAAGCAATCCCTCATCGCAAGGAGCTTAAACTATACTGAGGGTTGAGGGGGGTGGTCAGAAATAAAATGTATACAAATAAACATCGTGTGGGAGACATTTAAGGAGATATAGTTGGGGTAGAGTTATTATAGGATGAGATGCTGTGGATGAGGTAGAGATATGGAGAAAACGAAACATCAGAGAGAGAGAGAGAAACTGAAGGTGGCATCAGGGAGGGATGTTGATGGAGACCCTTGGCTCATGATCATTCTTTCTTCTCCTCTCCTAAAGACATCCTCCAAGATCTTTGGGTCCAGGATCCTCAACCACCTCCTGCTCTTCATCAACCAGACACTTACTCCACACAAGAAGCTTCTGACTGGTTTCTGGGAGGCTGCCCCTCCTTTCAGGGGAGAAGTATGTAGGGGAGGAAGGGATGAGGGAGAGGTTGGCTGACAGGGCTGGGCTTTCCCAGTTCTCAGTGACTGGTGGCCTGGTCTGCCCCCCAGGTCTTGTTTGTGGTGGTGGATGTGGCTGGAGAGAATGACCGTGTGCTGCAGTTCTTTGGCATGAATGCCACAGATGCCCCAACTCTGCGCTTTATCAATATTGAGACCACCAAGAAGTATGTGCCCAACACTGAGGAGATCACAGCTGCTTCTGTCACCACCTTCTGCCAAGACATCCTTAGTGGCAAAATCAAGGTGAGCCCTTCACAAACCTCCTAATCCCAGCAGGTTTTTCATTGTCCTTCTGAGGGTTTCTGAGAAAAACATGCAAGGGAAGGACCCCTGGGTGCGCTGCTCTAGCTCTCAGCCCATTCAAGTTCCTGTTTCAGAAAGGAAAGCATACCCGGTCCCCACCTCCAGTGTTATCATCAGGAGGATGACTGGCCTGGGTAGAGATCAAAGTGGCCTTAATCCCAGGGCTGCCAACTTACAGCTTCTACAGGCCCCATACAAAACCACGGGCAGTAATTGCAGGAGTCAGGTAGATTCCCATTCCCTGTGACTCTGTTTCTGTCCTCAGGAGAGTAGAGACAGGGTCAGAGCCAGTCCAGATACTTTTTCCCTTCCCCAGTATGTACAGACAGCTGCTTTCCTGTCTTTTCCCAACAGCCTCATCTCCAGAGTCAGGAGATCCCAGCAGACTGGGACCAGAAACCTGTCAAGGTTCTTGTAGGGAAGAATTTTGAACAAGTAGCCTTTGATGAGTCAAAGAACGTGTTTGTGAAGTTCTGTGAGTATCCCAGAGGGACAGGTAAGCCAGGGGATCTTAGGCCTCAGAAACTCCCCTAGGAGACCTCATTGGTATGACCTCCCTCTAGGCTCTGGGAGCCTGGTTGTAGGGTCCTCCATCAGGAGTTAGGGCATCAGACTTGTGAAGGGCAATGTCTTGGGTGGTAAGGACTCTCTATTCTTGTCCATCTTTGTGCCTCAGATGCCCCATGGTGTGCACACTGTAAGGAGATGGCCCAGACCTGGGAGGACCTAGCAGAGAAATACAAGGACCATGAGGACATCATCATTGCTGAACTTGACTCCACAGCCAACGAGCTGGAGGCCTTTACCATCCGGGGCTTCCCCACCCTTAAATATTTCCCAGCTGGCCCAGAGCGTAAGGTGAGGCTCTGGGGAGAGCCAGGGGGTTGGCATACTGCTGGTTCCTGGAGGTGCTTAATAAATACTCAGTTGATTAAGCTGCGGCTGGGGAAGCTAGAGTGAAACCAGTCTTTTCCTCCATTAACCGTCCCATCCTGCCCATTGAGAAGAGCCCTGGTGAGCTGGAACATCTAGCTGTTCCCTTTAGCACTTCTCTCAACTCCCCTCACAAAAGACCACGGTGGAAAGCACCTGATACTTGGAGTCAGGAGATCTGGGCTTGATGTGGGAACCTGGCAAGAGTCACTTTACTGGTTTGAGCGTAGTTTTCCTCATCTGTAAAATGTCACACTACTCAGAGCTGGATATGTGTGTATGCCTAACTTCATAAGGAGTGCTCCAATCCCTCCTCCGCCTCCCAATAACATCTGCCCCAGGAAAACACTTTATAAGCCTTAAAGTACTATATTATTATGACTGGCTGGAAGTTGGATCCAGCTGCCTGTGTATCTGGAGCCATAATTAAGGTTCTTTGGGGCACAATCAAGTGGGGGGTCCTGGCATGGTGGGAGAGGCACAAAGGATAGACTTAACTGGGGGGCAGGTCTCTCAGAGGGTCTGCTTTGCCCACTCTCTGGGATGGGGGTTAATGTGTGGAAGAAGGCAGGCTCTTCTCCCTTGGAGAGGGAGTGATTTGGGGGATCACTCTCTGCTCAGACCTCCAATTCATTCTCCTCCCTGGCAGGTGATTGAGTATACAAGTGCCAGAGACTTGGAGACCTTCTCCAAATTCTTAGACAGTGGTGGTGTCCTGACGGAGCCAGAGGAACCTGAGGTCCCCATCTTGGTGGGTGCTCCTTCCTAAAATCCCCTTCCCTTTCCTCTTTTACCATCCCAATATGCCTGGGGTCTGCTTTTTTGGAGTCAGGGCACTGGGGCAAAGAACTTTAGACAATGACCTTAGTCAAGTCACTTCCTCTATTTGGGTCTCAGTTGCCTTAATCTGTAAAATAAGAAGGTTGAACTAGATGATCTCTAAGATCCTCAGACGTTCTGTGCTCTGGAGGTGGGATGACACAGAAAAGGAGTAAAACCCTTAGGAATAGGACCTTGGAGACTGTGCCTTAATGGAAAGAACACTGGATTTTGAGTCAGAATATTTGGGTGTAGATACCAGCTCTGCAATTTACTACCTATGTGACCTAGTCTTTTCCCTTCTTTGGGGCTCAATTTCCTCATCTACAGAATTGGGGAGGGGAGTGGGGATGGATCAGATGATTCAGCCTCAGTTAAATTTCTACATTCTGCAAGGAGCCTTTCTCGGTCTTCCATATGTATTTTTATTTTTATACTATATATCTTCTTTAGTTTATTCTATATCATATTCTTTATATAAATTCAATGTCTGTCTTATATTTCATTATACATTTATATCATATATCTTAATTTTATTCTATATTAAATTCTTATATTCTATATCTATTCCATATCTCATCATACATTCATATCATATTTTATATCTATATATCTTCTTTGTACATGGTTGTCTGAATGTTGTTTCATTCATTAGACTGTGAGCCTTGAGAGTTGAAGTGGGTTTTTTTTTTGTTGTTGTTGTTTGGTTTTTGGCCTATTTAATCTCTCAAATTTTGCACAATGCTTGACATAGTAGGTGCTATTAAAGTGATAAATGCTAGTTGACTGTCTGGCACTTTTTTCTTCCCAGGAGGTTGGAACCAATGACAGCAAAGGACACAAAGATGAATTGTAGTTGGCCTGTTCCCTATCCTCAGCCACTCATCCCGGAGGTCCTGGAGAATTCAGAACTTTTCAATTAAATCTCCTTGGCCCTTGACTTCATTCTGCTTTTCCCTCTCTTCACTCTCAGGAACCTAAATCTCTTCATTCATTCTGCTCCCTTCCCCACCTCTTAGTATTTTAGGGAGGGTTCTTGGGGGGAGCAGTGGGCATAGATGCGAATAATGGGGGAGAAGTCTGACTGGGGTGGAGAACAGATAACACCAAGATAATGTGAAGCCATTGGGGCTCTCATAATAAAGGTTTTAAGCCCAAGATTATCCCTGATGCCTGGGGTGTGGTAGGGAGAGGGGAAAGGAAAGGCCTATCAGTGGAGCTTGGTTGGAGTGCTGTCAGGACAATTGTGGTCCAGTTCCCTCAGGCCTGTTTTTTCTCTGCTTTTAATAAAAGGGACAGACTTTCACCCATGGGAACTGAAGACCTGGAGGTAGAGAATTTAGACATTAGCTGAGTCTATCTTGACTCCCTTTCTGATCTACACAGATCCTTCCTCTTTAGTTGGGAGGGCTTTGTGCAGCTGAGCTTTGGCAGGACCATAAAGGATCTTTTCCCATGAGTTGGGGTTGTGAGGGGACACTCCTAGTGTTTTATTCTTGGGAGGTGGTGTGCATAAAGGATGCAGCTGTGGGCCTCACTGAACTGTGACAACCTCATGGGAATCAGGTCCTCCATTTTGAACCAACATGAGGGCTTTCTTCAGCTTCATAAACTTAACTTTTCACTACTTCTCAAAATTACTTCGGACCCATTCCCTTTGTAACCAGATTCCCTAGTCTGGCATTCACTTCTTTTTTGTCTCATCTCCACACTTTTGGAAGTTTTCTAGGCCTTATTTACAAGCGAAAAGAGAATGTACAATTAAGAAATAATCTACCAGGGTAAAGAAATTAGAAGTGCTAATTTCAGACTAGGCTGTTCTTAATTTCAAAGCTATTTTTAACTGAGCTAAAGGTCCCAGGAGCAAGTGTGGCCAATTCCAATTCCCTCTCCGCCAGAATTCTACTTAAAAGTTCAATGCCAGAACACCCTGGCCCTGGTGTTCATATTCATATATATATATATATATATATTAATATATAAATGACTATCAAGAAGTTTTGGGAGGGCATTGGAAACGGTGTAGGAGAATCAGCAAAGGCTTCATGTAGAGTGGCATTTGAACTGAATTTTGAAGGAAACTAAGAATTATAAGGGGTGATGAGGAGGTAAGAGCATTTGGAGGCATGGGCATGGAGATTGGAAATGGTGTGGAAATAGTAAGCAAGATAGTCTCTCCGAACGATCATAAAGTGCTATAGAGGGGAGGATTATGTAACATTTGAAATGTCAGGCTTTTGGTACATAACTGATACAATACTTCAGAGATTTAAGTGTGGATACTTATTTAGTAAGGTAGCCTGGCTAGTGGATAATTTCTATGCCGGCCTCTGACATTAGTTGTATGGCTTTGAACAACTTAACTGTAGCCTCAGGAAACTCTAAAATTCATAGAAGGCATACAAAGGTATAGAGGGATTGCAAACCACTCTGCCTCTCTGATAAAATCATAGATCCTTCTCATATATTGATGATTTCCTCTACTCACTGCAATCCCTTCGTGTCAAGATGTATGACTGTGGCCAAAAAAATGAATTGCCAACTTTGTAATGAGCTTCTCCAAATTTAACCAGGCTGGACAGGAATAGAGTAACGCTAAGCCTGTGCTTAACAGCTTTTCCATGATAGTAATGTTTGCCAGTTTATTTCATTGGTGTAGCCTTTCAAGAACCTAGGATTATTTCCACCATGTGATCAGCAGTCCCCTACCTCTGACTAAAGAGAGTGTAAGACATCAAAATTACCCCCAACACTCCAAGAAATCACAACCATCCAATGTGGCACACAGGTCTCTCCAAAAGTTTTATCAGACACGACCTTTCCTTTAAAGGGTCATCTCCCTGATGGACAAGATGGTGGATTTCTGTCTGTGCTGGAAGGAAACCGGAGTATTAGCTGAGGCTCTGGTGCACCATTTATACCACTTCCTTCCTTTTGTTATACATCATAGGCAGGCTCGGTAAGTCCTTGCTCTGAAATCATCTTTTACTTCTCGCAGAAGACACATTCTAGTTTTTGCTGCTGTTTCATGAGGCAAGGTCAGGTAGGGGTAAATAGTCTCTTCAGTAGCCCCAAGACCAGACTCAACTCTTCCTCTCTTAATAAAAAGCTCTTAAGACCTAGGACCCCAATTCTTTTGACTAACACTTCTTCTACGGCCATTAGCACTTGAGGGGTGGGGAGAGCCAATGGGTGGTATTTGGAGAGTTATGGTGATTTGAAGTAGCCAGGTTTTATGTGGTGGTGGTGGAGGGAGGGCCATGAGTTGATAGCTCTGGGGTGGGTGGGGCTTGGTAGAACACTGGTCTTCTAGTCTGGGAGAGACTGGCCTACAAGCACTCTTTGGTTACTGTTTCTTTCCCAAAGCATTCACATTTATAAGGGGTTGTAGTCCCTGGCACCTGTGAGAGGCTGAGCTGGAAAATGCCAAGGTCTGTCTGAACCAGGTAGGGTTCCTTCCTCTGATGGCCTCAGGTCAACTGCCATAGCTAGGATTGTCAGGCAGCCTAATAAGGAGCGTGTGGAGTGTTTGGAAGAGCTCTAAAATAAACAAGCAAAACCTGGATATCCTTACTATTGGAGTGCCTGGAAGCAGAGGGAGAGACAAGGTAACCTCTCTAGGGAAACAGACCTCTCCTGCCCCTTGTTTCTTAATTCTATCCCAACCTCTTTCAGTTCCATGCAAACCACAGTAAGAGTAACAGACACCTGTGTTTTTTAAAATTTTATTTCATTATTATCCAAGTACCTTTGAAAAGATAATTGTACAAGTCTGAGCATGAAAAATGGTCTGGGGCAGCTAAGCTGGCCTTAGAAAATGTACATATTTACAATGAGACCCTTTAGAAACAGGGAAATGAAAAAGGACTATGGTTGGGCCACAAGAAAACATCTCACCAGACAGAGGATAACAATTAGAACTTTAAAAAGATTGAAGAGTCAAATGCAGTTAGTTCCCTGGATGAAGACAAGTTCTCATTTGCTGGGGTTCACACAGTGGCAGGCAAATGACAAGACTGCGTTTCAAGGCACTCGGTGACATATACAGTATTGGAGGCCCCTGCCCTCCTTCCCAGGGCTTTGCTGTGTCCCCCTAGGGCTAGGGTCCCAGTTAGTGAGATGTGGGCATGAGTGGGGCCATGCTGAAGGGAGAGCAGCAGGGGAGCCACAGGTGAGAAGAGAGGCCTGGACACTCTTGACATTGCTAGAGAGGAGGCCAATCCCTCGACTTTCCAGTGGGCCCAGGCTAGATGATCCATAGACATCCTGTCCCAATCTGATTGTGAAGGAAGCTTAGGAACCAACAGCTTCCTCAGACAGATCAGGGAAGGATAGTTAGAAAACCACAGCGGACATCTTATGTAGTTAGCAGCAGTAAGGGCAAGTTCCCCTCTGAGGACAGGCCTTACATTACAGAGAGGGGGTGGGAGCAGTGGGAGAGAGAGGCCTGATCTCTCTCAGTGCCAAGATCAATTCAGTGATGCTCTGGGGCAGTGGTATCAATAGGAATAGGGACCACCAATCTGTACATGAGAATCCCTGTGGGCCACCTATTGGCTTAATTTTAAAATGTAGTATTATCTACATTTTATTGTATTTCCATTTGTTAAATATTTCTCAATTACATCTTAATCTGGTGTAGGCTACACCTGGGAGAGTGTTGTGGGCCACATGTGACCCTGGGCTACGTGTTCAAAACCTCTACTGTAGGAAATCTGCTGTTTGACAGCAATTCAGCCTTCAAAGCATCCTGATAGAGCTCTGACTTCTTTGATCTGGGCAAGTTTCCTCCATGGAGGATTGGGTCAAATTACATTAGAGAGAACATGAAATAGTAAGTCATCAATGGCTTGTTCCCACAGGAAGAGACAAGGTTGCCTTGGCTAGACTCCCAAGAAGAGTGTATGTAGGTAGACGGGTCTCAAAGGATATTGATTATTCTGGGGGTTTAACTCATGGGTGGGATTTCTTTCCTCCTCAGCATCTGCACTGATAGGTTTTCAAAGACGGACCCCCCCCCCTCACCTAGAAGCATACACAAAAATAATGTGAAAGACTGAAATAAAATCACCCAGATGGAAGAGATGGGGGCTGGAGGTTTGCAGGTAGAGGGAAGGGTATTCAGATAGGACAGATCTAATGGCTGTACACATTTGGCGATTTCCAAAGTACCTATATGTCTGACATTTACATAAGAGCACTGTGACACTGGAAATATTTTCCTTTATTACAATATATCAAAAATATGAGCTTTAGTAAACAAGGTCATATACTTTCTAGTACAACTGTACAACACTACATTACAAAGAATATTTGCATGTAGGCAGGTTCTCAAAGGGGAATCCTCGACCCCTTGTGGACAATGCCGACTGGGGAGGGTCCACAGGAGGTTACAACCCTATGGGGCCTGTATGATGCCCTTTGGGATACAGAGCTGGGCAGGACGCTGCCAATCCTGGCACTGCTCTCTGTTTCCGAATTCCTCAGCAGTGGTGCCCAACCTGGAAGAGTGTGGGAGATGGGAAGTCTAGGGGATTAATCAACTTTCTCCACTTTCCCAATGATCTTCTCTTCAAAAATGGGCAAGATGGCATCATCTTCTCGAACTTCCTCAAACACTACCCCACAGTCAAATTCATCACTCACTTTCTTGAAGTAATATCTGCAAGACAGAAGGAAATCAGGTGAGGGAGAGCTGACAAAAAGGGGAACTGGAATAACATAAGAAGTCACAATTAGACCTTTATTTTGATCTCCCTGATCAAGATGTTTTCTATATATTAGTTCATACAATACTACATCCCTGTGAGGCGAGTGCTGCTATCTCCATTTTACAGATGAGGAAACTGAAGCTGAGCAGTTAAAGTGACCTATCCAAGGTCACAAACCTAGTAAGTTTTTGAGGCAGCACACACCCAGGTCTTCCTAGAGTTAAAGGCAAGTGTTCTATCCTCTACCTCATGCTGTCTCCTAAGGAATGTGATATCTGTAAGTCAATTATAATTCTTCCCTAGAGTTAACATGTACCCCCCCAAATCTGGGATACAGGGAGGTATCAGCAAGGAGACAGAGTGGCACCAGCAGGTCGTTAAGTCTATGCCTACACAATGACTGAAGGGATCCCTCAGCCAACTGACCCGTGCCCAGCTCTCAACCTCTTCAATCCTACCATGTAAAGTCTCTGTTCCAGTTTTTTCACTGTCTCTAGAATACAAGCTTCTCACTGATTTCCTGTCTCCTATTCTGCCCTCTCCTCACTCACTACCTGCAATCTTTTTTCCTCTCCTTTATGTTAATCTACATTTGTTATTTCCTTCAAAATCAGGTTTAAAACTCATCTTTTCTAAGAAGCTCTTTTTAACTCAAGGTCCTCTGTACTCAGTTCTCCTTTGTCTTATATCCTCTGTAGTCTGCACTGCCTCATCTCACACCCACTGTTTTGTCACTATTCTCAGGTTTCTCCAGCTAGAGCCTCTGCACCAGGAGATGATCAATAAATGTCTTCTGAATAAATACGTGAACAAGGGATGATCACATATCAGGAGGCATCTGAGGGTCCTGGGATATCCCTGTGCCAATAACAAGCACTTATATGGACACTGATTTGGCTTTCATTCCCAACTCCTTTACTCACAACAGTGTCTATCTCAGTCTCCACTGGCTCAACTCAATTAAATGAGTATTTAAATGAGCACTTGTTATATGTTAACTGGGCACTGTTTTATGAGTTTTCTGCCAGGAGGCTGGGAGCTGGATGAAATAAGCACTCCTTCCCCCAACTTTGCTGATACAAATACCCCTTATTGTAGGTTTGAGCAGAGAAGGCCCCTGTTCCTGGCTGATCGCCCACATGGGCCAACTTAGCCAGGAACACTGGGCTGTGCTTTACAGACATGGCTGTCAAGAGAGAGGACTTTCCCTCTCCTGAAATGTAATTCCCAAGATGGGCCACTTTGGTAACAATAAATCATTGGTTGTAACCTTTATTGGGAGACCTTCCAGAGTTGGTTCGCACAGGGTGGCTGCATGTTGAAGCCCATGCGCTGGAAATAACTTGAACATGTTTATAAATGGGAAAACAACACAGCTCTGCTTACCCTCCACCCTAAATCCCCAAACAATAGCTGCAGACTTAACCTCGAGGCTGTGGCCAGGGAGAGACTGCAAGTGGGGGAACGTGTAGGGGGGAAGGGAATGGTGTGGTGAGCAGAGCAGTAGTTGAGTCTCTTGTAGAGCTGTTGATTTTCCCCAACAGGTCACACCCTTAAAATGAGCTCACAGGGGAAGACTTTCCCAGGCCTTTTATTAACATATTTCTATGATAAAACTGCTAAAGAAGCTGGTGTAAGACAAGGGAAATGTTCCTAGCAGAAGCCCTGGAAAGAGATCTAAGATGAGATGCCTGAACAGGATTTCTGGGGGACCAAAGGGCTGGAAATGCCTGTTCTGAAAGGTGGTCGTTAATGACCCTTCCCCTCCTACTCCCTCCAAGGCTGGAGACCCACACTTAGCTTCTGTGTGGGGTGTGCTAAGTGCTTGCTTTTCCCATCACAAGGGCTAACTAACCTCTGCTGTCTTTGCCCCTGTGCCTCAAGGTCTGTGGCTCATCTCAGCCCTGGGAATCATGTCATGAGCATTTGAGAAGTGCTGAGGGAGTGAAGAGAGAGTGGAGGATGTAAACCAGGGCAGCAATGAGGAGGAGTAAATGATGGTGTGTTGTTTCTTAGCACTGTGGGCATGCTTGCCTTCCTAGGAGCACTACAGGGGAAAAGGAAACCTACCATCAGAGTATTGTTGAGGAAGGAGAGATGGGGAGAGGGAGGGGTGGGGACCATCTGTTTCCCCCGTCCTCTGAACTATGTTTCCACTATTTCTGAGCTGGTGCTTTGCATAATGGGGAGGAAGATCATGTCATTTATCAACTGGAAAGGAAGGCACTCTTCCATCAGTTTCACACGCAAGGATTGGATTCACACTATGTGAATACTGTCTGGCTTTGTGTGAAAGTGGACACGGACATGATGGCTAGAATTACTGAAGATAACAGTGAAGGAATCACTGAGTTCAACACTCTTGTTTTACGGAGTGAATTTCAGGATCAAGAGAGGGTAGATGATTTGTCCAGTCGCAGACCTTGTTAATGGAGTAAACTAGACCTTGAATCCAGGCCCCTGACTCCTTCCTGGTGCCATTTTTAGAAGAGGCAAAAGCCAAGTCCTTCTCTGCTGCATTTCATAGCTTTTATCTATTACAAGTCTTGCCTTTTAGTTTAGGCATTCTTCTCACAGTTTGTTTCTGTTTTCCTGATACAATGAAAAGGGGCTTAACATGGAAGGACTTGATGACAGTAGAAATAATGAGATGTACACAGGTTTTCTAAGATATGAAGTAGAGATAACTGATTAGACTAAAAGAAAAAAAAATCTACTTCCATTATTATGGAATATGACTTCTACAAAAGTGAGTGGAAGTAACTATGCCTTAAGGTCACCCACCTGATCCAGAGGCTCTCAAGGGCAGAGCACAGGTTACTGGAAGTTATTTCTTTAAAAATTTACAACAAAAATACAGAGCTTTCTATCTGATTCATTACACCCCTTCTTCCCAAAGTATAAAGGGGAAGAGAAACTGAAAGAAAATGTCATCATTTGGTGGTTAAGCTCTGGTGGCTACTTCACAATGCATGAGGCAACCTGGAAAAAACTGAGAGGGAAACCTGGGCAATGCTAAACGAACTTGGTATGCTGGTAGCACATCACTAACACACATATTTTGGAAGCAGGGAGAACCACTTCCCCAAAGTTCCTAGATAAGAAAGCTCTGAGAACAAAGACCCAGAGAAACCATAATGAAGAATCAAGCTCCTACTGGTGCTCTAGGCTCCCCCGGTTGTAATTAAGTTTCCTGCGTGAGGGGCTACCAGTCCAGACATTTCTGCTCTTACCTGTAGTTTCCTTTCTTGGTCAGGAGCTCTTTGAATTGACCCAGGGTGACCACACGCCCCTTGACCAAGGTCCTGTAAGGGATTGGCTCTCCACAGAAATAGTAAGCCACTACGATAGTATCGCATGGTGGGGCACTGCTATTCCCCAGCTTCTTCTGTAGCTTTGCCCTGGGATTCAAAAGCAAAACAAAGTTGGTTACTTTTTGTAGAAGAGGAATACAATAAAGCATTTCCTAACATGAATCCACAAAAGGTTTGTATCCAGTAGAACACAGGCAGAGTGTACACATACACCGCATGCATTCACACTCACTCACACACACATGCACATAGTAAAGTAAGCTGCGACTAGTGCTCAGTTATGACCCACACAGGTTCCTGGAACTGCTGCAGGCCAGCTAAAGATCTGGCAGTTAGTATAGCCCTATAGGGTCTGCACCCTATCCTCTGGCCAATCAAAAAACAATGTGCAGACACCCAACCTGCTCACCCTCCTCTATCAATTAAGAGTCTATTCACAGAAGAATCTCCAGCCCTAAGGTTTCAGTTTACCTTAGAGGCACCATCAGAAGTAGAAGTGTTCCCTTACCAAAGATAAATTCTAACACTAAGGTTTGTAAAAGAAATTTTGTGTTTTACCCATGCACTCCTTTTCTCATCAATCACCTTAAATTGTATTTGTGTACTTCATAGGCTGGTGGTATGTATTGCCTGAAACTGGCCTCATATGGATACCACACTGTACCTAGAATCAGGAAGACCTCAGTTCAAATTCTGCCTCAAAATATTTGTCAGTAATCACACTGTGTGACTCTGGGCAAGTCAATACCTCTCAGCCTCAGTTTCCTCATCTATAAAATGGGGATAATAGCACTTCCTTCTCAGAAAAGTTGGGAGGATCAAATAACATATGTAAAGTGCTTTGCAAACCTGTAAGTGCTGTATAAATGCTAGCTACTACTGCTGTTAACCAGAGTCTCAGCACGTAAAATGGTGCTATTACTCCCACAGCCACTGGTGAACCTTGGGGAACCCCTGTCAACAAGTTTGGCTAACAACTAGGAGGGTATTCCCTGTGTCTGTGGTTACTGTGTCCTTTTACCAGCTGAATGTTATGACAATGCTTGAGCTTCTTAAGGAGCTGGAAGCAGTGAATTTCTGTACTCAGTTCATACTAAATCAAGTCCTACAGTTGGTATGCTACAGAATCACATTTTAAAAACTTTTTTTTTTGAGGGGAGAAGTTCAAGGTGACAGGTGAGACCTTAACTGAATCTACTTTTGGGACATGCCCTATCAGGGTTCTAACCTAATCTATAAAGTACCTAAAAGTCACGAGTTAGATTGATTTTAAATGTTTAATAAATTAATTCTTTTCCTCCTCCTCCTCCCTGCCAGAAAAGCAGAACCAAGCAGCATAAAGGAAACTGGCATAAAAAAGCATTAAGGCAATGGTGTGCCTGAGTCTTGTGGGCATCAGGCAGTTTTTCAGGCACCACCATCTGAGGCCGTATAGTTCTGCTAACCCTTTTAAGCTGTTCTGACATGACGTCTACTTTGAGTTATACAGCCCTGAGCTTCACATGAAAACTTCTGTTCTTTTACACAACACCCACAGGAGTCGACTACCCAGAACGGAGTTTGTGACTGCCTGAATTGAGGCTCATGGGTTCTCCGGAAGACTGGAAGAGGGAGCAGACAATTGCACACTTAGGAGATTGTGAGTAAGGCTGAGGTACATCACCAGCAATGTGGGTCCACTGCACCACCACTCATGGGCAGAATACAGAGGCTTTGATGCCAGATGCCCCCATAACCCAGTGGAGCAGCTGACCGGATGCCTAGGAGCAAGGAGTTCATGTGATGACAAAGGTCCTTCTAGGGAAACTCTAACCTAGTATTGGAGGCTATCCAGAAAGAGGGTTCCCATTTAGAGGCTCGGTGTCTGTGTCCCATTCAGTATGTGAAATGAAGAACCTTAAAAGATTTGTAAGGAGCTTCTGAAGTTCTCTAGTTCAGTCTCTAAGTCCTTGTGGCACTGCCTTTTCACAAAGCTTCAGCTGGCATTATGCTCTGCTACAGAGGCAGTGTCCTTGTTGCCACACAGGAGGCATTCCTGATCAGATCACTGTCTCTTTCCTCTAATCTACCTTCCTGGAGATGGGACTCTTTTGTTATTAAGGCTCCATAAAATGGAAAGGAATACAATTTATTCATCAGTTGGGGCATGGACCACTTTTGCTTACTTACTCTTACAGCCTCTGGTATTACAGGAAAGGAGAACAGAAAACAATTCTTTAGTAATTCCTTCAAAAAGAGAGGAAAAAGCCTCTGGTTGACAAGTTTTTGGACCTACTCAACTGAAAGGTTGGCAAAGAGCTTTTAAGATGAAAACATCCAAGCAAGGAGGAAACACATTGGTTCTAATATTTAACACAGCAGGTGCTTCAGAATATGGTGATTTTTATTTTGTTTACAAACCATATTCTGATTCTTTTGTACCACCTACTTGTGGCAATAATCTTCCAATCTTTAATTGACCATGACCATGTATTTGATACATATATCAAAATATATGTATGGGCTAACTTTCTGCAAATCTAAATACTTTCCCTAGCTGTGCTGATATCAAAATGTCTCCCTTTAAAAGATTGTGGACAGAAGGCTGTATGTCATTAAAAAAAAAAAAAGCACAGGCTCTGGCTCTATCTGTACCTTCTAAGGTCTTGTTCATTTCCAAGGCCAAGCTGGTTCTGTAGTGTAGGAGCTCCCTAATTGTGGAGTGAAGGATGGAAGGAATAAACGGATAAATTATTCAATAGCTAGTGATTTTTGAGATCTACAACAGCAGGCCCCTGGGGCCTTGGTTCCTAGATGTATAGAGAACACATGAAGCGTAGTGGCACCTACTCAGACTCGGAGAGGTCCATGTCGGAGACAGCTGGTACCACATTCAGCATTGGCATACAAGCTGGCCTGACAGAAGAGCGACCCCGCTGGATAACCTCTTGCACATACCTAAAGAATAATCTTTATATATTAGATGTGGCAGGTCTACCCCCATTTCTACGATCCAACATCAGTATAAAGCTAACCTTTCAAGGAACAAAATCTTAAATCCTTTGTTCACTTTATCCATTGTCTATGAGCTTCTTGGAAGACAGTAAAATGCAGAAAATACAACAAACCCTTATAGCCCAAGATAAATGAACCAAGTTTCCCAAAGCCTAATAGATAGCTTTAGACAATGGCTTGTACATAAGAAGATGGGATTTTGTCAGTTGATCTATAATGGCACCATCTTGCCATTGTTCTACAGACAACCTACTCTTAGCACCTAGAGACCAAACATTCCTTACTCTCTCTGCGTAAAATATGGTTACTAGTGAGTTGTCCTTTTACCAGTTCTTTCTTCAGACAACATACACTTTAAAAAATCTGAAAAAGCTTGGAAATAGGCTTTTAAGAACACATTCCCACATATTTTAATATTAATAATAATACTACCTTTCTTTAGAAGATCTTAAATAGCAAAATTCTTATTAAGCAATTTATATTAATCTGCTTTTTCCCCTAGGTTAGTTATATATGATATCCTTTCTCTACATCAATGAAAGGTACATATTTGTGGACATAATTCTGTATAATTCAGTGTAATACACTTTCATTGCTGATAAATGACACACAGGCTGTTAATACGAGGAAGCCAAAAACTTAAGAAAATGTTCCAAGACAAAGAATAGTAAAAATTCATCACTGTAGACAATAATTACACATCTCAGGACCCATATGCACAAAGATATTTATAGCAACTCCTTTTCTAGTGGCAAAGAACTGGAAACTGAGGGGATGCCCATTACTTGGGAAACGTTTGAACAAAATCATCGTATTTAAATAGGAGGAAATACTGTTGTGCTTTAAGAAATGAAGGGGATGAAGGTTTCAGAAAAACCTGGGAAGATTTGTGTGAACTAATGCAAAGTGAAGTGAGAAGAAGCAGGAGAACAATTTATACAGTAATAGCAATATTTTTAAGATAATCAACTTTGAAAGACTAAGTAAATGATCAACACAATGTCCAACCACAATGCCAACAGACTCATGATGAAACATGTTATCCACCTCCAAAAAGAGAATTAGTGAACTAAAATAGTACAGATTGAAGCATATTTTCTTCTCTCTCTTTCTTTGGGGGGTGGATATGGCTAATGTGCAAATCTGTTTTGCACGACCACAAATATTTGAAATGAGTTCTTTCTTGCCTTCTTAATGGGTTGGGGAGGGAGATAATTTCAAAATGAAGATATAATAAAACTGAATTTAAAAAAATTCGCTATCTCTCCCCTTCCCAATTCTTCATCCCCTAGGTCTTTCATTACAAAATCAGCAGCTGCTTATAAAACCAAACCAAACCAACCAAATTAGTCCTAGATCAAGAAACGCAAGCCAGTAGCTTTTCTTCTTCCTTAAGAGTCATCTGTAAAAGCTTAACTTCGTTTTGGGGAAACATGGCAGCAAGAAAGCAGGATGCAAAGGGGCATAGAGAAAATGGCTTTGCCTGGATTTTAATATATATCAATTTCTAACACCACTTTATGCAGAACAACTGGCCCTAGACTGCACAAAGAACTCTTAAGATACAGTTCTACCTTTAAGGAGATTCCAAGTGAAAGTGGAGATAAGGCACATAATTTTTTTTGGGGGGAAACCCCCAAACTATTGCAATAATAAGCCAAGAAACTGTTAAAAATAGGAAGAATACAGGAGGCCAGGGACTTATTGAGTTCACATGGAAACTCTCTTGGCAAAGATAATAAACCAGCCACTAGATAGCAACATTGATTGCCCACGTGCAGAACTGGTGTTCCAACTTGAACTTGTGAACTAGTCTTCCAATGGGGAAATACAGAGAAATAAACCCATCTAAGTGTCACGGACCTGGCTGAGAAGAATGTGACTACTTCTGACAAGATGGGAAGGGTTAGAAGAGGCAAAACTTGATGACCTCTTAAGTTTGTGCTAGCCTTGGGAATTAGAAGGCCATGAGATGAGAGAACAGTTGATGGTACGACAGACTTTGGGGTTCTAAATAATTGTCATAATTTTTATGTGCTAAAGCTAGTAAGAAGAATTAAGAAATATTTACTAATTCAGAACACACCTGCCACTTTGCATGCATATAATACAATATTTGATTAGATGGGACAATAGAACTGGATTATTTATACAGAAAAGGCAAAATTATAACTTTAGCTGTCATTATTACTTTTCTTTTGTATACGTGAATGTGGTCGGCAGCTTATAGTTAGGAGGAGTCGAGAGAACAAGAAGGCAATTGGGAAATAAGGAAGAGTGGTTTGCTTTTCTCTAAAACCAGAAAAGCTGAAGATAGGCAAGTTCTGCTTCAGTTGGACAAAGCATTCCAGCTACATCAAGAAAGGAAACAATTTTGCCACAATTTTTGATTGTCTAATCCTCAAATATTCTTCCTGCCAGTATGTTGTCATGTATTTTTCTACTCAATATCTTTCACATCTACATATCTGAATAACTTTAAGGATGTTAACTAGTCTGTGATCCTACTCCTTCCTAAATGCTTAAAAAAAAAAAAAAACAGTTCCATAGTTCTATCTATCAAGGTTTAAGATGGTCAACCTGCATGTAGAATCACTTGAAAAGAATGAGAGTCTTAAAAGCTGGGAAGGACCTTAAGAGATCATCTAATCCAGGTGTGGAGAATCTGCAGCCTTGAGGCCACATCTGGCCCTCTAGATCCCTGGGTGCAGCCTTTTGACTGAGTCCAAGTTTTACAGAACAAGTCCTTTTATTAAGGGGATTTGTTCTGTGAAGTTTGGATTCAGTCAAAGGGCTGCACTTGAGGATCTAGAGGGTCACATGTAGCCTCAAGGCTGCAAGTGATCCATCTTTGATATCTAAGCCGTTTATTTGTCAAGCGAAGGAACTGAGATCCTGAGAAGGAAAGTGATTTCCATCACACAAGAGTCAAATTCAATCTAAATTGCTGCAGTCTAATGGTATCTTAAGAATACTCAACGCATTTTATAGTACCCACAATCTGTGAAAGCATTGTCAGTGAGATAATAACAATTTATGCACCTCAACTTGGGACCAAGTTGTCCTTGCAGGGAAAGGTCAAAGGTGCTAAATTTCCATTTCATCAAAATTAAAGAGAAAATGTGGCTTAAGGGAAAAGTTCCTTTGCCAGGGAAATTAATAGTGGGTTCCCAGAGTATCCTTCCTTCCACTTTTTACTCTCTTAATATGTCCTCAGCAGACATATTTACTATGAGGGAGATGGACTTGACATGGTTCCTTCCAACTCTACATCTATAATCCTGTTATAGGGAGATGCTGATAAGATGACTGCTGCAAAGCTCTGAATGTCCTCTATGTCCCAAACATACCACTTGAGCCTGGAATGAAAGATATAGCCAGAAGCAGGTGGGTAAGTCTTGTGGCTGCACCTTACATGGTTAAATTACACTGATGTGCCATGTTTTATGGTTATAAGGACTTATCAGAAACAGTAAAGTTGCATGCCTGCAGCATGATAGAACACGTGAAATATCATACACATAGGATAGTGAGGGTTATTTTCTTTTTTGAGAAAAACAAATAAAATTATAAGATGTAGAATTTACATCTTGTAGAACATTACATAAGGATCAAAATTAAATTACAATTTAGTTAAGAAATGGAATTACTGACCACACAATATCAGTATTCTCACAACATAGATGAATAATCCTTCAGTGCAATTTAGACTGTCCTGGCGATTTTGCATACTAGTTTATAAAAACTAGGGGTTAGATGTCTATAAGATAGAATTTTGATGTTAGAGATTTTACAGAGTTTATTTTAACACCTATGAAGTGCACAAAACTGAACAGATTTTGAGGCTTATTTCCTTAATGTAGTTGTAAATATAGCTTTTTAAAGCTCTCACTGAAAAGTTTTCACTTGGTACTTGAGCCTACATGAAAAACCTACTTTGCCTGAAAATACTTTTTTGTGTTATTCTGCATCATGCTGGGGAAACATTGTCATCTCTCACATTAAAAGACAAAAACAGGTCTCTCTTTCAAAACATCTTTTCAAACTGACCAATGCCACCGTTAGTGATCCAGAACATTGATTAGGCAATGGATAAATAATTCTATTTAATTTACTTTCAGAATGACCCAGGATAGCCAGCACACTTTAGTTTAATCAAACACCTTCCACTCCTTTTGGCCCTTTATCAGAGCACTCAGGGATATAGGGCTCATTATGTTTTCTTTTTCTTCTGATTGAAGAGGCTGGGGTAAACTACTCATGGGAGTGGTACAGCCTCCTACCTTAATCCCTAGAGATGCCAATAAATGTAGTTAACTAAACTGGGCCATGCTCAAAAGGCTCTCTGTTGTGAATCTCAAGAAAACGTTTTTTAAAGGATTCACCAAGATAAAGTGGGTTGGGTGAGGAGGGACTGAAACACAAGCAGATGGCATCATTTTAAAGTAAAAACCAAAGGCCTCTATACTTATGTCATTTTCTTGAATAGGGTATTTCAAGACACACAGCTCACCAAATTTACTTATTTTGGAATTCCAGAAAGCTGAGATGCCATAATAATCAACGCTTACCTCATCATTGTTATAATGTTAATTTTCTCTGAAACTCCAATCAATTGAAACCAGCCCCTACCTCTGCTTGGTAGGCAGTTTTCCAGCTCTTTTCTCTTCTTCTTCCAGACGTCTTCGGGCTTCCTCCAGCTGAGTCAGGGGGTTTGGGGCTGGGTTAGGTGGCATTGTGGGGTCTTGGATAAAAAGATGAGAAGGTTGGACAACATTTCGGAGCTGAGCGCTCACCCAAGGATGGACAGCACCAGGACGCTCAATGGAAAGGGGTCGGGAACTATCATGGCCCAGCTGCTTCTTAGTCCCTGAAAATCTGTTTTAAAATAAAATGAAGGTAAGGCTCAGTCAACATAGATCTTTTTTTTCCTTTAATATTTTCCTTTTTCTCAATTACATGTAAAAACAATCTTAATACTCTTTTTTCAAATTTTGAGTTCCAAATTCTCTCTCTCCCTTCCTCTCCCTCACTGAGAAAGCACACAATTTGACACATGTTATACATATGTAATCATGCAAAACACATTTTCCCAACAAAGATCTTTAAGCAAGCAAACAAACTTGGTCATTAGTCACATGGGAATCATTACTCTCTTCTCCCCCAACTCTGCATAGAGACAGAACACTTCACAGATTTTCAGACTGGGAAGACATATAGGTCCTTAAGTTTATATCATACCCCCAAAACCAAACAGGACATACTGTCAACACTAATTTATCTAAAATAATTTATTTAGCTATCTTATATTCAGTATCTACTTTATACTCATTCCAGATATAGAGATATCATTACTCTAAAAAATTGAGACTTTTCACAAAGTAGTTTTAAAATGCTAATCACTGGTAAAAATGCATAGAACAATAATTTTTTATATGTGGCCACAATATAAAGTGAATCAGCTTTAACTCCTGGTGACTTGGTATGGCTGTCTCCTCTAGACATATGGAATGCTGAAATGTATGCTGTTATTCAATTTTTAAACCACCAAAATGTATCTGAGCAGAATCTGTTGTGAATTTTCTGAAGTTAATGCAAAGAATATTCTTGGGTGATAAAGGAGAGAATTTTCCCCCTTCCTCCTCCTACTTCCCTATAGAGTTAGATAGATTTCTATACCCAAATGATTGTGTATGTTTTTCCCTCACTGAGCCAAATCCAATGATAGTAAGGTTCAAACAATGAACCCTCCCTTGTTTCCCTCTACTGTAATAGATTTTTGCACCTCTTGCTGCCTTCCCCTTTCCTCTTCTCCTAGTACAATAAAGGAGGGAATTTTTAAGGTCCTCCTGTGTTCTAGGCACTATGTTAAGTGCTTTACAAATATCTCATCTGACCCTCCACCAACTCTAAGTGCTGTTATTATCTTCATTTTACAGCTGAGGAAACTGAGACAGGCAGAGGTGATCTGATTGCTCAGTCATACAGCTAGTGATGTTTCCTGAAGTTAGAGCAGAAAACACAAATTTGAGAACTCTAGATTTTATTTGACCAGCTTCAAAAAGCCTGCTCCACTGCCAAGCCTGTCTGACAGACACTTAAAATTGCCAGGTGACAGATCTGTAAAGGAAAGTCACGATACACTGTGTAGAACAGAGAGACTTGTAGATTACATGCTCTATAATAAAGTTAGCTTCTTAAAGCTTCTCACAAATGTATTTTTTAAGCAATTCTCCTGAATAGCTGATATTTTAGCACCTCTATGGTGCACCTCAGAAAATTCAGACAACTGCCAGTAAGACTAGTTCTTAGACACCGTCCTTTACAGTTTGCAAAGCACTTCCTCACAATTCCTGGAGGGGGGTAGTGCAAAGATGATCATTCCCATTTTAGAGATGAAGAAACTCAAGCTCAGAAAGATGACATGACTCAACAAGGATCTTTCAGACCTATCTTCTGACTTCCTAGTCCAGTGCTCCAAAACCCCAGTTATGTTCCTGCTTGGCTCAGGGTAACAATAGTAAAAAGAGTAGAATTATACTATAGTCACTACCATGTTTGTAATGTCCCATCAAGAAGAAACTATAACTCTTTTATGCCAGTGTGCTTTAGCCTCACTTGCAAATTACTTAAAATAGAAACTACAATCAATTCAGTTTCCAAGATGAAAGGAAGATAGGGGTGAGTACACGTGACTTATGTCTTAGATATCTACAATTTTAGTTTGAATTTAACCAAGTATCCATACCATGCTGAGACCTCCCTTGGAAAGTTCCCAAAGTCTGCCACAGTTGGGTTTTAGAAAAACAACTTATACTTCTCACTTCCTTGGGCAGAAGGATTGTGTGTATGTGTTTATATATATAATAAAATACAGCAATTCATTGCAAAATTACCAAAGAAGGATGTAGGGAGGCAATATCATCCAAATGGGCACCTTATTGAACCCTTGATAAGGAATATATAGTCTCTGGCCTCTATGAGTTATGTATTCAGGGCATTTCATTCAAAATATAGTATGAATAAAAAAGAATAATTCTGTTCTGGAGTTTCCTATGGACTTTGCTCTTATTTTAAGGAATAATTTTATCTTAATCCTATTCCTAGCATGTTTCTTTCTAGTTTCTGACACATCTGAAAGGCAGCAAACCTTTAAAAAGAAGTCTGTGCTGACCCTTTCCCAGAAAAGGGAGGCTAAAAATGAGGATTATTCTTAGTTGCTTATTCTTCTAACATCTGATAAAACCATATAAAGTTACTGCTTGAGTCCAAGGCTCTGAAGAGTCTGTGCTTAGTCTGCCCTTTCCCTTTGCCCTGAGTGGTCATAGCATGGCTGGCCTCCTCGAGGTTAAGCAAACTATGGGTATTCCACAGCCTCATTCCCCCAGAGCACATGGAAGAGAAGACAGAGTTGGCAGGATATAAATCTATGAACATAGCACAGGATCAGCACTGAGGTCCAGCAGTGGATGTGGAGGATAAGGAGAAGGGAAGAGTAAGCATATAGGTTTGGGGACCACACTAAGTTACAGGGAGTTGGCTTCAGAATACTTGTCTTTTTATTAAGTATGAATGTTTACGTCTCAGAAAGAAATAATAAAGATAAAAGTATATTACATCAAGGACGCATTCAACACTGAACACACATTGGGGAGAATTAAAAGTGATGAGAGAAATTAACATCTTACTCTTCCCTTTATGATTCAGCTCAAATACTGCCTCATCTTATTCCTTCCCTCTCAACCCTGGACCATTCCAGGGATTTCTCTCCATTTAGTTTCATAGTACTTTTTAAAATTCATACACATTTATCATATTCAAATCAGTATTTAATTTATCATCATAAATGTCTTATCTCTCTCTAGATTATAAATTCCTTGAGGTCAGGAACAATGTTATTATTTTTTTCTTTTTTGTATTTCCTTTAATGTCTAGAACAGTGCCTTGTAGATGGAACTTAATAAACGTTTATTGAATTAATTCCTTACCAAACAATATGGCTAAGCTAAATGGACTCCAAAGGAGTTAAGTAAGACAGAAACAAATACATACTAAGAATTTTTGGAGTTAGCTGCCTGGCACTCAATATATTGAATAACCTCCACATGATTAATACCCCTGTGTGAATGCTTTTATCAATGCTGAATGTGGTGGGCATTCTAGTTTTATAACAGGACAGCATGATGAAGTGGGAAACGAGAGCTCTGTAGAGGAAGGGTTAATAGAAACAAAAAGGATTAGAAAGATTATTTGATCCAAGTTGGGAGGGACAGAGTAGTTGTATTTAGAAAAAAATTCTTTTAAACATGAGCTAGAGAAAGTGGAAGAAAGAAATGACTGATCAATGAGAGGCTCGAGCAGTGGAAACTCCTAACATATGTGCCAAAGACAGCACAAAGTTCAATTTTCTTCAGCACTGGGACTGGTTAAATGTTGCCATGCCATGGCCATGCCATGCCATGAGCCATGAGAATTATTGGTAAGAGAATGATACTACTTTTCCTGTTTAGATTTTGAGTCAACAACTAGTATTCATCTCAGCTCTTCTCCTGACCATAAATCAGATGCACTCCCACCCTACTCCCTGTAACCAGAACATATGCAATAATACATCACTAACACTCTTTAACTTTCCCACAGTTGCTGTCACAAAGAAGAAGGGCTCAGCACTGTTCTATGGAAGTGCACAACTGGCTTGCTGCTGTTGTTCAGTTGTGTCCCACTCTTTGTCACCCCATGGACTATACTGTCCAAGAGGTTTTCTTGGCAAAGATACTGGAGGGGTTTGCCATTTCCTTCTCCGGGGGAATAAGGCAAATAGAAGTTGAATAACTTGCCCAAGGTTACACAGCTAGTAAGTGTCTGAGACCACATTTGAATTCAGGTCTTCCTGATTCCAGGAGCAGCCAGAGCTCTATCCACTGAGTCATCTAGCTGCTTCTGGATAACTGGCTTAGGTTACAGCATATCACAGAGAGGGCCATTTTAACCTGGAACTAGAGTTAGAGCTAGAGTCTAGCAATAAAGGACTGAGCACTCCCAAAGGCTAGGGCTAAGCATCAGCTGGACAACCTGAAGGAAATAGGTAGGAACTGTAAAAATAAGATATGTTGTTACAATAAGTTGGACTAAATAACCAAACTGTGTATGTGTAATTTACCTACTTATTATATACATTTACATGTATACAATGTGTAATTTACCTACTTATATACATATACCTAGAGATTTCATTACGCTACATTTGAGTGAATGGCTTTGCACTCCAAAAGCATGACTTACTACAGGAGAGAGTTAAGAGAATCACAAGGAGCTAGGTTACAGCTACTACCAAAGAACATATTAAAGCGGGGAGGGGCTTTAAGGTTCATTCATTTTAACACATATATTTTATAGACCAGGAAAATGAAGCCGAGGTTCAGCAGTGAGTTTCAAAGTTGCAAATTAAGGGGTACATTCCCTAATGCTTTGGGTAGTGCCAGTGGAAATGACCAGACGCTAAAACAGGGTACCCAAGTGTTTCTGTGAGACTCTGATTCACCTTTGTCTTTTAAGTGACAATCAGGTGGTAAACTCCTAAAATACTTAGATCATTCTCAGATGAAGTCATTACCACCCTCGGAAATAAATATGTGAGAGCAGTACCACAGTGCTTGCTGGAAAATAGAAATGACCTAACAACAGGTCTTTTCCACCATTAATTTTCTATATTCTTTCCAGGTTTGCTGTTCTATGGGTTTGCCTGATATGGAGAAGAGGAGAAGATCTGAAGTGAGGATATAACATTATGTGAATTAATCCTAATTTAAAGGTGGGATATGACATCAATCTGGTAGGCATTTGGCTGATATTTACTTGAGGTTAATTATTATTAGTGCGCTTAAAAAAAAAGTGTTCAGTACTACTTATCCTTCCCACTGTAGTACCTTAAAAATCCTTGACTTATGCCAATGACCACCAAACAGGTAAAGTATCACAGTAGGCAGTATGATGCAGTAACAAGAATCCCAGGTGTTGATCTGGGAGTCAGAAGACCTGGATTTTAGCTTTGGCTGTTACCCTTACTAAGTGTGTGATCCCAGACAAGTCATTTGTAACCTTTTAGAGTTGTTATGAGGAAAGAATTTTGTAAACTGTAAATAAAGCAGTAGAGTTGGTGAAGCCTAGTACCCTGAAGCCAGGAGGAGCAGGGTTCAAGTTCCTTAAACTCTCACTGCCCTAGACAACTATGAGTTGATAAGTTGTGGAGAAGATGGCAAAGTGAATTAATAGTTTTCTCACCTGGGAGTTATATATATCAATGAATCACAGGTTTAGTCCTCATTCCTAAATAAAGCACTACTGAAATGAAGAATTATTACTATATAGGATGTCAAAGAACAAGAATGCCCTTCCTAATGCAGATGTCTTACCATTCACCTTAGAGGCTCAGCTGAGTCACATAGTTTTTGTCAAATGTAGTGATTATGTCTGTCAGAAGGCCTGACCTGACACAATGTATTTGAATTAAGAATAGAGAGTGTTCCTAATTTCAATGAGACAGTCTTTACTGGTTAACTAACTTCAATACTTTCTTCTAGACCCTACCTGTAATTTTATCTGCATGGATACTCTTTCCCACTGATACTGGTCGTAACTTCTCTGTAACTACATCACATAGTCTGATCAAATTGAAGAGCAATCAAAACGCATGTCTTCAGAGCCCCCTGTGCAGGAGGAGGCCTGGAGAAAGCAAGCGACTCAAAGCCCAGTTAGCTTCCCCTCCTCTGCAGGAGGCCATCTCCACTCCATTGCAATGCCTTTCTTGAGGTACACTTTTCTAACTGACCCCTCTGAGGTTCATTCCTACCACAAAAGCCAAATTACTTTTATAACTAATTAAAACAAATATTCTTACAGACTCATACAGAACCCACAGTTCCTTACCCATGGTTTGTTTTTTTATGCCTGCTGATTTCCTTTTCTCCTTCTATTATCCACTGCATGATTTTCTGGTTCTTCTCCACATCTTCTGGAGACCCAGGCATTTCATAGTTGGGACCAGTGCTTTTCCCTGAATCAGCCTTCTTTGAATTTCTTTTTGAGAGCATACTGGTTTTGCCACTGAAAGAACAAAATTTTAAAGATTAGTTTTTCCTCACAGAATCACACAACTTGGAAGGCAGAAATTTCCTCTCTAGGACAGCAGAAAAATACCAACTATTTGTGTGAAGATTTCTGTGGAAGGTACGGCTATTGCATCTTGAGACTGACCATTCTACTTTTTTACAGTTTCTATTTTTAGAAGATTTTCCCAATATGCTAAAAATCTGATGCTATAACGACTACCTGCTGCTCCTGGTTTTGTTCCCTCAGGTAAGGTAGAACAAATCTGATTCCTCTTCCATATGACCAATTTCATCTTTCTTTTATCTTTATAGCACCATCACTAGGGATATGGATTCTTCCAACTAAAATGTAACCAATGGCTTTCTACCATCATCTCTGCATGGCATCTTACTTGGTAATGCTCAGTAAACATTCACATACTAAACTGTAGCCTGAAAGAAAAGTATAGCCAGAAAAAATGTTTTTCTGACAGATGGAAAAAAAATCTCTCCAAAAAAACCAAAATCCCATTTTTTTTTTAATTTAAATTGGGATGTTTTGGCCACCTTGACTTCTAATTTTTGCATGATTAATCATACGGGTCATGTAATCTATTATTTGTTTGATTCATTATCCCCAGAGAAAAAAAGAGGTGGGAGATATCAGCTCTGCAGAAAGGCAACTTAAAGAATGGTTTAGAAAAAGCTTCATTATATTATAGTTGAAGATGACTGTTATACCAGGTTTGATGATAGTACCTTCCTGGAGACAGTGGGAAGGGAAAAGTCAGACTCTGACTGAATCCTTTATCCCAGCATTCTTGCTTTATACTTACTCCTTAGGCCAGGGGTTTTTAACCAGGAGTCAATGAATTAAAAAAAAATTATATTTTAATAATTAGTTGTTGTCTTTCTAATCCTGTGGATTTTTATTTTATGCATTAAAAAAAAAATTCTGAGAAGGGGTCTGAGGAACAAAAAGGTTAAGAACTCCTGTGCCAGGAAAGTAATGATATTCTACCTGGGAAAGTTTTGATGAACTGTGATACACAGTCAATCACACCTACCCTTCTTCAGTGGAACTGCTGCCTTTCAAGTTATGTTAAAGAAATACAGGAGCCCAGCTTTCATCCCTAGTGGGTATCTAGCACTTTAGGAGAGATGAAAGCTATAATGCACTTAGCAGTTGTGAAATAACTACTTTATCTGAATACTCAATTGTAAATATCATATGTTAATTTTTTCTAAATATGTACACAGATTCACTGCTGGCAGGGCAGCTGGGAGAGGAAACATGAATTATGCCATCTGCTGCCCAGTCGAGGTTAAGTGATCTATGAAGAAACAGCCAGTTCTCTAGATAATGAAGAGATGGGATGGATCCTCATTGGTTTTCTGGCTCTAGGCTCTCCTGTTTTCAAATTTTTGAGCACTTTTCCAATTTCTGTTTTATTCTGTATGCCACTATAGTTTTACCCCATCCTTGAACTTAATGGCTGAACTCAGTGAGAAAGAAAGAGGGAGCAGATGTCTAGTGTGAAGGCAATTTGGGCTATGACTTTTCAAGTACAGTTAGAGAGGGAGAAAAAGTCTAAGAGTATTGTATAATTTTTGTCAGCAGTTGTTGTTTATAGGTCTAGAGTTGGATCCTCTTTCCCTGGGTATTGTGAACTCAGTAGTTCTCAGTAGTGAACTCCCTGGTTTTGTTTTTTGTTTTTTTAAAACAATGATCCAGAAAAAATATTCCAAGATTCGTTCCCTTTGTTAGAGTGATTATTCTTTGTGGGTTAAATATCATTTTTTAAATGCAGAGTTTCAATTTAGAAGTATTTTCAAAATCCAGAGATGACAATTTCACACAATGTGACTCAGTCTTCTGCAAAAAAAGACAGTCTCATGGCTCTCTTTCCAAACTCTTTCTTCTTGATTCTACCTAAAACAGGCACAGCTACAGGGATGAAGGACAACAACCAATATAATTAACGGGGGTGGGGGGAGGGGTGGTGTCTAGTTTCAAACCTGCCAACTCAAGCCAAAAACTCAGTTTTTCATTGTCCACTTATTCTCTAGGATACTTACCTGTAGCCCAATCCATCCACTGGATTTGAAGTTATCCCCATGTTTTCATTGTAGTTTCGAGATTTGGTTGCATAGTTATGTGACTCTGAATTCCAAGCAAAACTGTTCTGAACCCTCTGAGTGGCTTCAGCCTCAATCTGCTCTTTTGGTTTCATCACATTGTGGTGATGAATATGGTGGTAGACATGTTTGTGATGGTATAAATTAGCTGTATCTAGTTTCATTCCTGATTTTGTACTGTGCTTGCTATGCCCAGGAGCTCCTGAACCCAGTGTCCCTGGAATCTTAGCTGCATGACCATTATCTGGGGAGCGTGGCTTTGGGGAATGGTGGCCAGGTCCTGGGGACTGGCAACCTGGCGTCTTCATGACCCTCTGTACATGCTCATCAAGGATGCTCTCAGGATTTTCCTCATGGACATCTCGGATCCCAGTGCAGCCCATTTCTGCATAACGGGGAGGGAAATGGTGCAAGGTCTGCACAGAAGGCAGCTTGTGACTAACTCCTGAAGGCCCAGAAGAGATGTTCGCATCCTCACCTTCTTCTTCCTATTAGGAAGGAGAACATAGTGCAATGTAAGCAATTTATTTCAAGTTCATTTTTGTTTCATTAGAACATCAAACTAAAGGAAAAATAGGAAGGGGAGGGCTTGCTTAATAGATTACTTAATTTTTCTGAAGGCAATTCTACAAAAACCAAACAAAGTTTCTATAGTGTTTTCTGATGTGTTAATGCTAAGGCTGCCTGCTGAAGTTGTCACAGCACAGGTGGTAAAACAGCATGAGGAAAGGAGAAAAGGAAACATTTCAAATACAGTGCCCCACTACCAAGGAAATTAGCATGTGCCCAATGTGCACAAGGAAAGTTAACCTCTGGATATGTCTCTCCTCTATTACTAGGCTGTTGAGTATTGGAGGGAGTTCACATTCATTGGGGAATACTAATGGTGGTGGAGCACACACATGCCCAGGTACCAGTACTCTTTTTTTTTCCTTTTTTTTAATTTTTAGTTTACAACACATGGTTCTACATAATTTTGAATTCCAGTTTTTCTTCCCTCTCTCCCCTCCTCCCTCCCCAAGACGGCATGGAATCCCATATAACTTCCATGTATAACTTTGCACTGAATTAATTTACACACTAGTCTAGTTGTGGAGAAGAATTATGTCCAATGGAATAAATCATGAGAAAGAAGAAACAGAACCAAAACAAACAAACAAAAAAAAACCAACCCAAAAACAAAAACAAAAGAGAGAAAAAAAAGAAGAGGGAGAAAAAGGCAAGCATGAAGTGTGCCTCAATCTGCATTCATACTTCATAGTTCTTCCTCTGGATGTAGATAGCATTCTCCATCGTGAGTCCTTTGGAGTTGTCTTTGCACATTGTGTTGCTGAGAAAAGCAAAGTCTGTCAAGGTTAGTCTTCACAGAATCCATATATCTGTGGTTGTGTATAATGTTCTCCTGGCTCTGCTCCGCTTGCTCAGCATTATGTTGTGTAGCTTTTTCCAGGTTGTTATGAAGTCCATATCATCCCCATTTCTTACAGCACAATAGTATTCCATTACCTTCATATACCACAGCTTGTTCAGCCATTCCCCAATTGATGGGCATCCCTCTGATTTCCAATTCTTAGCTACCACAGAAAGGGCCGCTGTAAATATTTTTGTACATATGGGTCCTTTCCCCACTTGTGTGATCTCTTTGGGATATAACCCTAGAAGTGGTATTGCTGGGTCAAAGGGTATGAACATTTTTATAGCCCTTTGGGCATAGTTCCAAATTGCTTTCCAAAATGGCTGGATCATTTCACAACTCTACCAGCATCGTAACAATGTTCCAATTTTCCCACATCCTCTCCAGCATTTATCATTTTCCTGTTTTGTTATTTTAGCCAATCTGACAGAAGAGATATAGGTACCAGTACTCTTAGCCTAGTAAGAACAGCAGGGAAAAAGAAGAATTAAGGAAGAAAAGGCAAATATATGTGACTTTACTGGTAAGGAAGAAAATTCTGCAGGCTGTAGATTATCTAAATCATATTGGCAAAGATGTCTGCTTTTTAAAAAATAACTACTTATAATTTTCCTAACATTACCGGGTAAAAAAAGTTTTTCATAACTTTCCATACTTCAACAAAAATTCTGACAATTATTCATGATGTCCCACAAGTCTTGGTGAAATTTTAAGCAATTTAAGCTTAATTTTGATCATAAATTCTGAGCTGTTCTAATCTCACAGCTACCTGTGAGATTATAAAGGTCAATTGCTTCATTTTAAACTACTAAAGCTTAAAACTGCAAAGACTTCTGGGACACCCTGTATAGTATAGAACTCTAGATTTTTGAAATATGAGCAGATTCTCATATGGTATGTATGAGAAGAAACCATATCTATTTTATATTCTGTATTTTTACTGAGACTGGCAGTTCAGTAATCATGGATTAAATATTTAACGTGTAATATGTTGAGGGATATACAAAGGAAAATAAGACAAAGTCCAGTAGAGGAAGTGAAACAGAAATAAGATAGTTACAACACATAATAGAGCATAACTATACAGGAGAGGTAATAAAGTGCTGTGTCTCATCTTGGTGGTGATGCTAGAATAAAAGAAGGCTTAATGGGGAAGGCGTCATATGAGGTAGGGTCTTTAAGGATGGACAAAGTTTTAACAGATAGGGTGAGGTGAGAGAAAAGCAATAATAGCTGACATTTATACTGCACTTCGAAGTTTGCAAACTTGAGTTAAATATATTATTTCATTTGAGCTACATAACAACCCTGTGAGAAGGTATAGTACAGGTATTATTATCTACATTTTATAAATGAGAAATCTGAGGCTCAGAGAGTTAAGGGTCATATCTATGGTCACACAGTAGGGATCAGAAAGACGACTTGAATCCAGGTCTTTCTTACTCCAAGTCCAGCATTCTACCTACAACGGCACACTGACTCTCAAAGAAAAATCTCTTAATATTGTCTAGGGATCAATATGAACAAAGACATGAAGGTCGGTGGGGTGGGAAACTGGAGGGATATAGGAAGTACTATTTATCCCTGTGAATAGTCAATAAATGCTTGATGATCATCAATTATACAAGAAGGGACTGGGAGGTAAGGGGAGAATAAAACGCCATCTAGTGGTCATAGTGAAAAGGAGCATCATACAATTAAAAAAAATAGTGACTATGATTCTGACAAGGCATAACAACATTTCCCCTTTCCCAAATCTCCTTTCTCTTTTACCTCAAATGAGCAACAGCTATTTTCCCAATTTCATAAATAGTTATATTTCTGTGCCAAACCTGATAATACTAAGTAAACATACAAATGTACAAAGATCTATGATTCTTTTGCTCATAAATTGATCATAAATTCAGAGCTGAGAGATATTTGAGTTAATAAAGGGCAACTGTCTGTGTATCATGTCTGAGAAAAAGGGCTCTATCACATCACCTGTCTCTCACTTTGTGGCTACTCCACCTACCAATACAGATAGTAACTCCTCTATAACTTATATGGTAGGAGTGAGAGTCTCATTTCATTTTAATCTTGAATGTGAGGTACTAACCTGGACTAAATCAGATGACTCAATAGATGGTATTCAAGACTAGTAATCAGGCTGACAAAATAATTACTGTGTAGTAGCTAACTGATGATGAAGCTCTGGTCAGTCCTTGGACAACAGTCTATCACAGAAACCTTACTGCAACTTGATAGAACATACTAGACTTTGGAGCAACAGGTATCTAAGTGGGGCTTTAGGACCCAGGAAACTGGTGGGACAGTAGCCCTTAGCTAAGATCCTTTCCTGATCACTAGAAGCAATTCAAAAGAGTAACAAAGTGGCTCAAAGGACAAGTTATGTAACTTTGTAGTCCCATAAATGGATATTCAAACACACAGTCAAAATCTTTGGACTGAGTCCCCTTTACCCAATTTTCTTTCGTAACAGTTTTTCTTCATGGCTCCTCTGGAGAATTTTGAATCACAGAATTGAAGAGATTTAAGAAGCCTTCTTTATTTTTCCAGACACTTCTATTTGATGCATCTTGCTCCTTGCTGAAGCACAGAAAAGGCCATTGTACCTATGCACATTATTTGCTTCTTTTGCAAAGAATTTTCAAGAAAACATTTATTCATCACAGTGCTATGATAGTGTTCATTTTTAAATTAAATTTTGAGAAAAATTATTGACTTAAAAAACTCACGAGACAACTTTAATTTAGGACAGAAATTAATATTCTACTGTGTCACATACAAATTTCTGCATCCCACAACTATGTCCCTATATTTTCTTTCCAAAGGAGAAAAATATGCTCTTGATCATTTATCAAATGATAAATGTACTAAAATTGGAGACAGAACTTCATGAACACTGGCCACTAAGTGGGGCATAATCATCACATTATCAAAGTTCTTATTCTGAAGATTCAGAAGTTTGGATTTCATTTTTTAGAATAATTCATTCAATAAACATGTTGAATATGGGCAAGGGTGCTCTTTTGGGCACTATGGGAGATTAAAAAAAAGATAACAAAAGGTTCTTAACTGCTTTAGTTTCATAGATTATATATAATATATAAAACTTATTTTCCTCAAAAATTGTTGAGAAATCATGAAAAAACAAAGGCTTTTTTGTGCACAATTGGTGTTATCATTTATCTTGGTTTGGTTTTCACTATTCATTTAATTATTCATGAAATTAAAAGCACTTACAAACATCCTGTCATGTAATATCTTAGTTGTGCTAACTACTTCCTTCATGGAATTATTATAATTCTATGATTAGACAATCATAGAATTATAATAATTGTTTGGCTATTTCATTTATAATATGTGAAGGCAATTCACTTCTGTCCTTTCATACTAGTCATGTTTAACAATGTTGAGAATGAACTCCTGGTTCAGAAAAATGCTGCTGCCATCATAACTTGAAAAAAAATGCAGGCAGTGAGGGGAGAGGGGAGTTAGCAACAATATTGTGAAAAAAAGAAAAGAAATATATCAAAGAAAAGAGAAGGGAATTTTGGGAAGAAAGGACAGATTTGAAAATAACAGTTTGAAATTATTATATACCTTTCCATGGAAACTACAATTCTATTAATGCAGCCTAAGTTTCATTAAATTTTTAACACAAAAGGTTTTTTTTTTTTCCTATATTACTATATTGCCTGCAATAAAAAGACTACCTTAGAGAATGCTGGTGATAAGAAAAAATAGAAAGCACATTTCTGACTTCAAGAACTGTGTAAGTTAGATGTGTAAGAACAACACTCTAGAGAGTTGTTGTTGTTGTTGTTTGTCCTTCATTCTCCAAGAGGACCATGACATCAGGAAGGTGATGCCATGACTTGCAAGTGAATTGGATTTATGAGGGAGGGCTGTGCAAAGTCACCAGCCTCACTCTGTCCTGCAGAGAGAAAGTTAAAGAGTAATGAAACTAATCAGGAACTGCTTCTTGGAAGAAGTCAGAATGAGACCATATTAGGAAGAAGGGACAATGGCTACTTTAAGTCATACTGACCAGTGGGGAGCAGTGCTAGTAAAGTTCTAAACTTGAATAGCTATAATGTTGAAGAAGGGATTCATGCTTCACGTAGGAACTGTACTGAACAGTCCTCAAGGTCCTTTCCGCTTCTAAGATACTATGGAGCAGAAATGGATATAAATTAGGTGTAGCTAAAGGACCTCTCTTCTTTGAATTTTGCTGAAAAAGGTGATCAGATATTTGGGAGTTACAAATTTTGCCATAAAATGTCTAAAGAAAATGATAGATGATGTTAAATTGAAAAGTTTTTGTATAAACAAAGCCAATGCAACAAAGATTAGGAGGAAGGCAGAAACTTGGGAGAAAATCTTTACAACCAATGTCTCTGATAAAGGCCTCACATCTAAAATATACAGGGAACTGAGGAATACAAGTCATTCCCCAATTGATAAATGGTCAAAGGATATGAACAGGTAGTTTTCAGAGGAAGGAATTAAAGACATCTATAGGCATATGAAAAAATGCTCTAAATCATTACTGCAAATCAAAACAACTCTTAGGTACCATATCTCTCCTGTCAGATTGGCTAAAATGACAAAACAGGAAAATGATAAATGCTGGAGAGGATGTGGGAAAATTAGAACACTGTTACAATGTTCGTGGGGTTGTGAACTGATCCAGCCATTCTGAAGAGCAATTGGGAAGTATACCCAAAGGGCTATAAAAAGGTGCATATCCTTTGACCTAGCAAAACCACTTCTAGGGCTGTATCCCAAAGAGATCACACAAGTGGGAAAGAGACCCGTATGTACAAAAATATTTATAGCGGCTCTTTTTGTGGTAGCAAAGAATTGGAAATCAAAGGGATGCCCATCAATTGGAGAACGGCTAAACAAGTTGTGGTATATGAATGTAATGGAATACTGTTGTGCTATAAGAAATGAGGAAGATACGGACGTCACAATAACCTGGAAAGACCTACATGATATGACGCTGAGTGAGGGGAGCAGAACCAAGAGAACACTGTACACAACCACAGATATATTGCTACTGTGATGACTAACTTTGATAGACTTGGCTCTTCTCAGCAATACAAGGTTCAAAGACAGCTCCAAAAGACTCATGATAGAAAAAGTTACGCACATCCAAGAAAGCAATATGGAGTCTGAATGCAGATTGAGGCAAACTATTAGCTCTTTTTTTTTCCTCTTCTTTTTTGGTTGTGTTTCTTCTTTCTCATGATTCATTCTATTAGTCACAGGTCTTATTTACACCTTGATTATTGTGTAAATAAGATTAATGCGAAGGTATATGTAGAACAGGTATATGTCAGATTCCATGCCATCTTCGGGGAGGGGTAGAAAATTTGGAACCAAAAACTTGTGGAACTGAGTATTGTAAACTAAAAATAAAAAAAAAATCTAAAATTTTAAAAAAATAATGCAGATTAAACTTAAAAAAAAAAAAAGAGAATGATTAGATGGCTTTTGAATGATGCCAAGATAGATCTGAAAACCATGAAAAGGAAAACAGAGAAATCATGAGCCCGAGGGAAAATAAAAGAAATTCTATATGTAGAGCAGAAAGGAACAATAGTATCTGCAATCTAGAAGACAATATGTAACATAACTCCAAAAAGATGGAATACTTAAGCATTTGAAAACAAACAGAAGAAGTCTGCTATTATAATGAACAATCCTAACTATTTCTGTGAGTAAATTTCCCAGCATAAAGAGCCCATTTCAGCAGCTAAATACTATTTTGGGCAGTCAGGTGGCACAGTGGATAGAACACTGGTCTTGGAATCAGGAAGACTCATCTTTCTGAGTTCAAATCTGGCCTTAGACACTGACTAGCTGGGTAACCATGGGCAAGTCAGTTAACCCTGTTTGCCTCAGTTTCCTCATCTGTAAAAATGAGCTGGAGAAGGAAATGGCAAACCGCTGGAGTATCTTTGCAAAGAAAACTCCAAATGGGGTCAGGAAGAGTTGGACATGACTGAAATGAATGAACAACATTTTAGATTCATGAAGCAGAGTAGTCTTTGAATAAACAGGGAAATAAAACCTGTAAAATGATATCCATGTAATACCCATAATGATGAGGACAAAGTATCTTTTTATCAGCTGACAATTTATGACATGTAGAAAGGTTTTGAAATATCTAAAATTATAGTTATCAGTGAGATTCCATTTGTTTCTTCTGCTCCATCAAAAGAGATTAAAAATAGGAAAATACAACAACAGGGAGGAACAGATACAAGACGATGCTATATACTTTTAGCTGACAGATTATACCATTAAAACAAAGCTGAACACTAAAGGTATTCAGGAAAATTTTTCAAGGCTTTTTTGACTGTCAATAAAACAGTTTATCTAGGTTAAGGAAATACTTTTGTGATACAGGCACTTAATTTAGGAGACAATCAATGACATTAGGAAATGGTTTGTCAGTCAGCTATATTCTCTATCCCAGGAATTTGGGACATAAAAACAAAACCTTCATGAATTTCAATACCTATACATCCTTCCTGATAAAAACAGCAGACCAGATGCTAGTTGCTAAATTCTATCTCAAAGATCTGACTATATCTGAAGAGTCAAATGCTTCTAGGTTCTGTACATCCATTGCAACCCTTCTGTCCAATGCCTTCAATCACTTCTCACTAATCCCCTATGGCCTGAGACACATCAGAAAGTAGAGAGAAGGGATATGCCACGTAATACTAAACAATTCTAAATAATGCCACTTGCCCGACCACCATTTTGCACTATCTTCACCAAAAATGACCATAACAAATCCCAGAGTTAACATTTTATGAGGATACCACAGAAATGTGTGGAACAACGGCCCCCTCTCAGCAAAACATGGCTAGTTCTGCTTGTAACACGAATGCATGTTTCAGATATGTTAAAGTTTATATTAAGGAAAAATCATGTGACAAGCTCACCTGTGACAGTTTGATGTTTGAAACAGAGGCAAGCAAGAAAAGGGAAGCCCTTCAGAGAAACTGGAGTCAAAAGAGTTAACTGATTGATGCAAGGTTGAGGGCAGCTATTGAAAAGGCTCAAAATCATGGAGCAGCTGTTAAGGCACATAGGTGGCACAGTGCAAAAAGTGCTAGACTTGCAGATAGGAAGATTGAGCTCAATATCTGGCAAATCATTTAACTGCTCACAGCTCCAGTTTCCCCATCTCTAAAATATGGATAATAAATATACATAAGGCAGGACCAAGAAGCAGAACAGAGGCAGCAAATGAGCCAAGCTCTCCTAACACTCCCCTACAAATATATTAAAATAATGCCTCAAATTGAATTCTGGAACATCAGAGTCAAGAAAAGGTCAGGGTGAGACATTTTTCCAGGCTAAGACAACTTAGGAGGCCAGAAGAAGACTGTGACACAGGGGTGGGGGCTGGTCGGTGTATGTGTGATGTGTGTGTGTGTGTGTGTGTGTGTGTGTGTGTGTGTATGTATATATGTGTATGTGTGTGTATATATATGTACATATGTGTGTGTATATCTCTGTGTGTGTGTGTGTGTATATATATATGTGTATGTGTGTGTATATCTCTGTGTGTGTGTGTGTGTATGAAAACAGCAGCAACACCACGGGTGTGTCTTGGAGGTGGTGCCAGCAGGAGCAGCAGCTTCAGGAGCTCTCAGCCCAAATATGGTAAAAGGATCAGGCAACTGGTCAGAAAGACTTTACAGGTGACTTCTTGGCTGGTACTGGGTACGGGACCAGGTACTGTTTGGCAACTCCATTGCTTATGCATAGTTCTAGAGTAGAGAGGAGCGCTTGTGGCTGCAAGTGAGCAGGGGTCCCTCTCGAGTAAAGACCAAAGTGCAGACCAGAAGAGCACAGACCACACTTCTCCCTGGATCACACCATCTTGGAAAGGCTAAAAACTTATAGACCTCCAGAATTAGTTGTGAAAATAGTAGCACGAAAAAGCCTGAAGCTTGGGAAAATGCCCCCAGCCCTCCCACATAGGTGAGAAGAGAACAACTTTAATATATATAGTTCAAAGTAAAAAAATAGGCTGGAAAAACAAGCAAACAACAGAAAAGAACCTGACCATAAAAAGCTACTACAGTGACAGAGAACAAGACACAAACTCCAAAGAAAATATCAACATAAGAAAAGCTATAAGAAAAGCCTTAAAATGCAAATTAGATAGAAGCCTAACAAGAATTCTTGGAAGAACTAAAGAAATTACAATCAATAAATCAAGTAAGAGTGGCAGAAGAAAAACTGAGAAAAGAAATGAGAGCTATGCAAAAAAATTATGAAAAGAGAATTAATGGCTTGGTAAAAGCACAAAAAATACTGAAGAAAATAAACACCCTAAAAAAGGGAATTGTCCAAATGGTAAAAGAAACCCAAAAATTAACTTAACAATCCCCTAAAAATTAAAATTGAGCAAGTGGAAGTTAACGACTCCACGAGAGAGCAAGAAAAAATAAAACAAAGTCAAAGGAATGAAAAAAATAGAACAAAATGGGAAATAGCTCATTGGAAAAATAACTGACTTGGAAGTAGATTGAGGAGAAACAAATTAAGAATTATTAGATTACTTGAAAACCCTGATTAATAAAAGGCCTAAACATTATCTTTCAAGAAATTTATAAAGGAAAACTGCCCTAAAACAGAAACAGAAAGAATCTACCTCCTAACAGAAATTCCAAAATGAAAACTCTTGGGAATACTATAGACAAATTATAGAGCTCCCAGGTCAAGGCGAAAATACTGTAAGCAGTCAGGATCACACAAGATTTTGCAGCTTCCACATTAAAGGAGTAGAAGAATTGGAATATGATATTCCAGCAGGCAAAGGTCCTAAGATTATAATCAATAACCCACCCAGCAAAAGTGAGCATAATCCTTTAGTGGAAAAAATAACTTTTAATGAAATAGAGGACTTTCAAGTATTCCTGATGAAAAGACCAGAGCTCAATATGAAATTCAATATTCAAACACACAAAACTCAAGAGAAACACAAAAAGGTAAACATGAAAGAGAAATCTTAAGGGTCTTAATAAGGTTAAAATGCTCATATTCCTATATGGGAAGATAATTTATGTGATTCTTAAGACTTTCGTCATTATTAGGGTAGTTAGTAGGAGTCTTACCAAATTCCTTCTATGACACTAATATGGTTTTGATACCTAAACCAGACACAAAAACAAAACAAAACAAAAACTATAGACCAATTTTCCCTAATGAATGTTAATGCAAAAATTTTAAATAAAATACTAGTGAGGAGATTATAGCCCTATATCACAAAGATGTTATACTATGACCAGGTGAAATTTGTACCAGGAATGAAGGGCTGGTACACTATTAGGAAAACTATAAGCATAAGTGACCCTATCAATAAAAAACCAAAAAAATCATATGATCGTATCGACAGATGCAAAAAAGCTTTTGACAAAATACAATTCCAATTCCTATTAAAAACACTAGAAAGCATTGGAATAAGTAGAGCATTTCTCAAAATGATAAGTAGTATCTATCCAAAACCAAGAGTAAGCATGATCTGTAATGGGAATATACTAGAAGCCTTCCCAATAAGATCAAGGGTGAAGCAAGGATATCCATTACCACCACTACTATTCAATATTGTACCAGAAATGATAGCTATAGCAATAAGACAAGAAAAAGATGATGAAGGAATTAAAAATAAGCAACAAGGAAAAAAAAACTATCACTCTTTGCAGATGATACAATGGTAGACTTTAAAAAACCACAAAGAATCAACTAAAAAATAGTTGAAACGACAACTTTAGCAAAGAAGCAGGACATAAAACAAACACACATAAATCATCAGTATTTCAATTTATTATTAACAAAACAAAGGAAGGGACAGAAAGAGAAATTCCATAACTGCATACAAGGTAAACTACTTGGCAGTCTACCTGCCATGATAAACCCAGGAACTATCTGCACACAATTAGAAAACATTTTTCACATAAATAAAGACATCTAAAAAACTAGAGAAATATTAGTTCCTCATGGGAAGACTGAGCTAATATAATAAAAATGACAATTCTACCTAAGTTAATTTACTTAGTTCCATATCAATCAAACTACCAAAGAATTATTTTATAGCTTTAGGAAAAAGAAAATTCATTTGAAGAACAAAAGGTCAAGGGGCGGAGCCAAGATGGCGGCTGGGAAGCAGTGACTGGCATGAGCTCCCCACCAAGTCCCTCCAAAAACCTATAAAAAAATGGCTCTGAACCAATTCTAGAGCTGCAGAACCCCCAAAGTGGCAGAGGGAAGCAGGGCTCCAGCCCAGGACAGCCTGGATGGTCTCTGGGTAAGGTCTGTCCCACACAGAGCTCCCAGCTGAGGGGAGCGGAGCTGAGCCCAGCGCGAGCGGCGCGAACAGACCAGACACGGACCTGCCAGAACAGGAGACGAGCAGAGAGTCCCCTGGCATCCTGAATTACTGAGCTGTGGCATCCACCAGACCTCTCAACCCACAAAGAGCAAAGACATCAGAGAAGGTTAGTGGGAAAAGCTGCAGGGACTGAGTTTGCAGTTCGGCCACTGCCCCGGGGCAGTGGAGGTGGGGCAGCTTTAGAACTACAGCTGCAGTTGCTTCTGGCCCCAGGCCCACCTGGTGGGAGGAATTAAGTGGCTGATCAGAGCAGGAGTGAAGAGCCTGCTGAAGATTTAAGCCCAGTCCAGGTAGGGGGTTCTTGGGGAAGGAGGAGTGCTGGTGAGGCAGCGCATCCACCCAAGCATGGAACATAGAACTCTTTAGTCTATAAGCAGCCACACCCCATTGAAA
>CM053624.1:216793135-216809013 GCA_028646595.1 Phalanger gymnotis
TCAAGAAAAATAAAGATAATTTTAAAAGTATGCTTCAATCTGCATTCAAACTCCATCAGTTCTTTCTCTGGAGGTAGACTGAATTTTTCAAAGGTCCTTTGGCATTGTTGTGGATCACTATGTTGCTCAAAAAAGCTAAGTCATTCACAATTGATCTTTGTATAATATTGCTGTTATGGAGTACAATGTTCTGGTTCTGCTCATTTCACTTTGCATTAGTTCATGTAAGTCTTCTCAGGTTTTTCCTGAAAGCATTCTGTTTATCATTTCAATTATCCACTATCAGCACAAGAGTATTCCATCATAATCATATTCCACATCTTGTTCAGCCATTCCCCAATTGATAGGCATCCTTTCAATCTCCAATTCTTTGTCACCACCAAAAGAGCTGTTATAAATAGTTTTGAACATATAGGTTATTTTGCTTTTACTTTTTTAAAAATAATCTCTTTGGGATACAGACGAAGTAGTGGTATTATTGGGTCAAAGGGTATGTACAGTTTTATAACCCTTTGGACATAGTTTGGATATTTCTTAATAGATATGTAATGTAAACCCCTCCCCCCCCACAACCCACAGATTCCTTTCTTATCTTAGCTGCTCCAATGTTGTTTGTGCAAAAGCTTTTCAGGCCCACATAATCAAAATGAATATTGCTTTATTTTTTGTGATTGCAGCTATCCCTGATTTGGTTAAGAATTCTCCCTAAGCCACAGCTGTGATATATATACACAATAACTACAACAATACAAATGGGAATAAAACAAATAACTAAATGTTATATAATTACAATGACCAAGTTTGGACCCCAAGAAGAGATAAGAAAATGTACTTCCCTCCTTTCTTTGAAGAGGTCAGGGAATACAGAGATGGAACAATGCTGTCATACTTAGTCGACGTAGCAAGTTTTGATGATTTTTTTTCTCCTCTTTTTTCTTTTTTGTTATAAGAATAACTCTTTAGGAAGTGAAGGGGGGAGGGATACGTATGAAAATGAAGGTAATTATGAAAACCAAATATGTCAATAAACATTTAAGATATGATAAAATGAAATTTTATCATATGACATATGTAAAAAATATGAAATATGACATATATTACCTTGTCTGATTCCTGGCTAAGATTCCAGGAGGGGCTACCAAACGTCTGGCGCAAGTCAACCAGCATCATCAGCAGAGATGCAGGGATCTACTACTACCTCTGTCTAGATTCATGGCACCAATGCTACAGCTCTTGATCACCATTAGGCGTGTCTCTGTTGCTAATCTAGACCCAGCTCAAGATCAAAGTCTTCTACCACATGGATTCAACAAAAGAGCAAATATTAACATGGGAGAGAGAAAAATGAATCCTCTGAGTATCACAAAAATTTTAGTAGCAAAACACTAGAGTTCTAAAAGAAAGTAATTTTTACATTTCTCACATGAGAGTATTAAATCATTACTACTACACTCAGTTTCCTTACCTGTAAAATGAAATGTTGGGCTAGATAATCACTGATGTCCTTTTCAGCTCTGAATCTAAGATTCTATTTTCCCTCCTAACATCCCTATTTCTATTAAATGGTTCATAACACCATCCTCCTTGATTTAGAATCTTAAGTGTTGTCTTTCTTACAAGAACTGGTGCAAAGTGAAATGAGCAGAACCAGGAGAACACTGTACACAGTAACAGCAACACTGTGCAATGATCAGTTATGAATGACTTGGCTCTTCTCTGCAATGATACAAGACAATTCCAAAGGACTCATGATGGAAAATGCTACCCACGACTAGTGAACTGATGTAGTCTGAATGCAGATCAAAGCATACTACTTTCACTTTGTTTTTTTTTTCCCCTTTTGGTCTGTTTCTTCTTTTATAACATAACTAACATGGAAATATGCTTTATATGATTGCACATATGTAATCTATATCAAATTGCTTACTGTTTTAGGGAGAGGGGTAGGGAAGGAAAGAAGAAAGATAATTTAGAACTCAAATTTTTTTAAAAAAATGAATGTTAAAAATTGTCTTTACATATAATTGGAAAAATAAAATACTTTAAAAAGGAAAAAATAATAAATTGTCATTGCGAGCGTTTTTATCACTGAAATCAGCAGACACTACCAATCAAGGCTTCATTTACTGTTTTGTTGATTGTCTAGAAAAGATGGAAAAATGTTAATAATAAAGATTAAATTTTGGGGCAGTTAGGTGGCACAGTGAGTAGAGCACCAGCCTAGGAGTCAGGAGGACCTGAGTTCAAATCTGACCTCAGAGATTTTACACACTTACTAGCTGTGTGACCTTGGGCAAGTCACTTAACCCCAACTGCCCTGCCCCCCCCTCCAAAAAACAACAAACAAAAAATAAAGATTGAATTTTAAAATGTAAAAAAAGGTCATCTTTGTTTCTTCTGTCTTCTCACTTCATATTTCCAATTAGTTATTAAGTTCAGGCATTTCCATCTTTAAAATATTTATTGTACCTAATTTTCCCTCTCTATTCCCACTCAACAACTCTAGCTGAGGCACATTCTCTTAGACTATTATAACACCTTCCTTTAATAATCTTCCTGAATCCATTGTATCCCCTCTCCAATCCATCTTCTATACTGATGCCCAATATACTTCCTAATATGCCACTATGATAACCTTTTATTCAAAAATTTTCGTTGGTTCCTCAGTGCTCATAAAAAAATATATAACCTCCTGATATAGTATTCAAAGTACCTTTGTAGCCTTATCTCATACCATTCATGTTCCAGACAACCTAGTCTAGTCCTCATCCCCTTTTCTTGCCCCGATCTCTTATCTCCGTGTCTATGCTTATACTGTCATCTAAGCCTGGAACTGAAACTTCCCCAATCCCATTCCCAACATCCCCCCGCCTGCTTCCTTCTTCAAAAACTCATAGCTTCTAGGTATCACCTACTCCAAAAAGTCTCCTGTTCTTCCTGGTAAAAAAGATCCTTAAATTTCTCACAGCATTTCACATCTCTCCCTCAGGTCACAGTTACCTGTATATCTATCTTGGCTCCCATTAGTTCCATAAGCAGGGATATCTATAGTATCCCCCAGTGTCTATCATTGTGTCTTGGGCATGGTAGGTTCTACTTAATATATGTTTGATTGGAAAACACAGCCCACAATATAAAATTATACAAGTTCACAAGGAGCTTAAAATCTAGTACAGTAGAGGTATCAAACTTCCCAGTGCGACCTCATCCAGATTAAATGTAATTGAGAAATAGTTAACAAAATAAAAATACAAGACTAGAGATACTGTTAATATGTAGTTTTCCATGTCAATATGTGGCCCAGGTATCCTTATGTAGGGTTTAGTGATAATGGGTTTTTTTTTTTAGTTTGACACCACCATAATAAAGGATCATCTTACCTGCTTTTTTTTTTTCCAACTGGCTCAAAATACAGGCTGTAGACAAAGACTGACAAAGGTTCTGTTAATTTTTGCTGAAACTTTAAAAGCCAGGACAAACTTAGTGGGAAACACAGAATCAAAGAATAATGTTATTACCTACTGGAGACTATAAACTCCTTTAGGGGAGAGCCTAAATTTAATTAAACTTCACAGTCATCACTTTCAGGTATATAAAAAATTTATGGTGGTGAAAAAAAAGGTTGAGTATGGGCACCTTCAATAACTATATAAAGTATACTCTCTGGCCAACAGATTTAGAATAATAACACTACCATTATCTACAAACTTTATTAGACTTGCTAATGATCAGTATATTATTTCTTGAACAATACTGCTTAAACCTTACAAGTTTACAAGTATATAAAATGTATATTCCATTGGCTGATCTTAAGATCTAAAGAATAGATTCTTTCCAAATAGATAGCAGCTGCTTCAAAGTGGAAGATATACAACTCACCTGAAAATAATACTTTCACTAGTATTGTGATTAACTATCATTATCAAAGTGTGTTGTTCAAACTCTGGTTAGACAAAGAATGAAGACTTTGGTATTTATACTGCATGACTAAATTAAATTGTAATCATTCACTTCCTATTGACAAAAGGCCGATTTTATGGCCTTTTAAAGGCCATATAGCAGGCTGCCATAACGGCCCAGGACTCATATTAACCATAGGTGGTACATAGTTTTAGATCAGGCTTGAACAAGCTTTTCCTACCCCTTTCACAACTCACATCCTATTAGATTTTCTCTTTGGCTACCTTAGAATCATAAAATAACAGAATATGAGAACTGGAAGAAATCTTAGTGATTATCTAGTCTAAGAAACAGAGGCCACGGATGTTAAAACAACACAGCACATTGAGAGAAAGGCTGAACTGGGATAGAAACTGATTTTTGACTGCTTTGTCTAGTGCTCTTTGAAGTACACCACACAAACTAAAAGGATATTTACTGTTCATTCCCCCTAAAACTTTAGAAACCCCCTGACTTAAGCACAGATCCTCCACGTTAGCAAGTATGAAGTTTCGAATCTTGAATTCTCTTACGAACTCTGTGAGGATGCAAGATCTCTTACAAAGATCTCTAAGACAGAATGTCCCAGAGCTCAACACTTGAAAAGAATATAGAATACAGGAAGAATTTCTATATTCCTTGCCTCTATTTCCCCACCTTCCAGTCACTTTTCAACCCATGGCAACATTGCTTTTCACCCCACCAATACAGTGAAATTGCTTTTTGTGAGGTTAATACCAATCTTTTAGCAGCTAAACATGATAGCCTTTTCTTAGTTCTCAACTGCCTTAACAGTAGGGCCAACTTCCTGAATACTGTACTCTCTTCTTTAGCTTCTGTGTCACTTTTATCTAACTCTCCTCCAACCTAACCCACTCCCTCTCAGTCTCTTCTGTTAGATCATTTCCTAACCCCTTATCATGAATGTTCCTCAAGGCTCTGTTATGGGCCTTCTCTATTCATGTTCTCTCCCTTAGCAATCACACCTGTTACCATGGTAATCATTTCTATACAGATTATATCCCAAATCTATGTACTCCAATCATCTCTCTCCTCTATTCCAATCACACATCTCCATTTGGATATTCTATGAGCATCACAAATACAAAGTATGCAATATAGAATTCATCTACATTCTCCAAAACCCTGCTAATCCTGCAAACTTCCCTAGTTCTGTCAAGGGCACCACCTTCCATTCTTCTTGTCTTAGAGGTAAACTCAAATTGTTTTTTTTATTTTTTGAGGGGGGGGGAGCTTACATTCTTTTTTTATTAATAAATTTATTTTTTTATTTTTAGTTTACAACACTTAGTTCCACAAGTTTTTGGGTTCCAAATTTTCTCTTCCTCCCTCTCCTCCCTGACCTCCCAGGCAGCATGTAACCCAATGTAGATGCTACACATACCTTCACATTGAACTTATTTACATAATAGTCCAGTTGTAAAGAGGAATTATAACCAATGGAATGAATCATGAGAAAAAAGAAACAAAACCAAAAAAGATGGAAAAAAAAGAGAACAAATAGTCTGCCTCAATGGGCATTGAGACTCCCTAATTCTTCCTCTGGATGTGCATAGCTTTTTCCATCATGAGTCTTTTGGAGCTGTCTTTGAACCCTGCATTGATGAGAAGAGCCAAGTCTATCAAAGTTAGTCCTTACAGATAACGTGTGTCTGGAATCGTGTATTATGGTCTCCTGGTTCTGCTCCCCTCACTCAGCATCAGTTCATATAAGTCTTTCCAGGTTATAATGAAGTCTGTCTGCTCCTCATTTCTTATAGCACAACAGTATTCCATTACATTCATATACCACAGTTTGTTCAGCCATTCCCCAATTGATGGGCATCCCTTTGATTTCCAATTCTTTGCCACCACAAAAAGAGCTGCTATAAATATTTTGGTACATACTGGTCCATTTTCCACTTATGTGATCGATCTCTTTGGGATACAGCCCTAGAAGTGGTATTGCTCCGGGTCAAATGGTATGCACGTTTTTATTGCCCTTTGGGCATAGTCCCAAATTGCTCTCCAGAATGTCTGGATCAGTTCACAACTCCACCAATAATGTAACAGTGTTCCAATTTTGCCACATCCTCTCCAGCATTTATCACTTTCCTGTTTTGTCATGTTAGCCAATCTGACAGGAGAGATGTGGTACCTAAGAGTTATTTTGATTTACATTTCTCTAATCAATAGTGATTTAGAGCATTTTTTCATATGACTATAGATATCTTTAATTTCTTCCTCTGAAAACTGCCTGTTCATATCCTTTTCTCATTCTCATTCATCTCATATCATTTCTCAATTGGGGAGTGACTTGTATTCCTATAAATTTAGCTCAGTTCCCTGTATATTTTAGATATGAGGCCTTTATCAGAGACACTGGTTGTACAGATTTTCTCTATTTTCTGCTTCCCTCCTAATCTTTGTTGCATTGGTTTTGTTTATATAAAAGCTTTTCAATTTAACATAATCAAGATTATCCATTTTGTAACACTCTCTATCTCTTGTTGGGTCATGAATTCTTCCCTTTCCCATAAATCTGATAGGCAGTCTATTCCTTGCTCTCCCAAACTACTTACAGCATCAGTCTTTATTCCTAAATCATGAACCCATTTTGACTTTATTTTGGTATATGGTGTAAGATATTGGTCTATGCCCAGTTTCTGTCATATTGTTTTCCAATTTTCCTAGCAGTTTTTGTGAGATAGTGAATTCTTAACCCAGAAGCTGGATTCTTTGGGTTTATCAAAGAGTAGATTGCTATAGTCATTGACTATTGTGTGTTGTGTACGTAGCCTATTCCATTGATCCACCACTCTGTTTCTTAGCCAGTACCAAGTAGTTTTGATGACTGCTGCTTTATGGTACAGGTAAACTCAAATTGTACAATGCTGGAATCACACTTTACAACTTTTTTTCCCTAATCCTCTTATTCAATCATATGCTGAGTCCTTTATGTCCCACCTCGACCACACTTCCAGCATCAGTCCTTTTCATATGGTCACAAGCTTCATCATTTCTCACCTATACTATGGCAAAGACCTCATTGATTTCCCTGCTTCCACTCTTCAAGTTATCTTTCCCCACCTGCAGCTCCCAAATTAATATTCCTAAAACAAAAGTATGACTGTCGCTTTCCTGCTGAAAAATCTTCAGTAGCTTTCTATTACCACTAAGATAAACAGAAATTCAATAATAAGGTATATTTAAATCCTCTACAACATGGTTCCAACTTACCTTCCTAGATTTATTTCTTATTAGTCCTTCTTAAAACAGTCTACTAGTTTTTCCTCAAACATGGCATTCCACCTCCCGAGTCTGTGGCCCAAGGGAGTCTACACCGTACTTCCTCACTATCTCTGCCTCTCTCCTATCTTCAAAATTCAAGTGCTACCTCTTCCTTGAAAACTTCCATCATTCTGCCCAAGTTGTTAGTATTTTCTCCTTCCATAAATTACCTTTTATTTACTCATATTTGCTTTTTTTTTTTACACCTCCCTCTTCCTCCAAGATCAGGGACTGCTTTGTTTTTATCTTTATTTTTCCAGTGACTAGCACAATGATTTGTACATAGTAGGCATTTAATGTTCGTGGAACTGAACGTCAGAGCTGGATGGAACAACAAAAGTTTTCTATCCCAATTTCTGTTTAATTATCCAATCCTATCTGCTATCAAGTGTGGGTCTCTTTTTCTCTTCTGCTTTGATCTTATGCTGTTCCTTACCAAGATGCAGATAAGTGGAGGCAGACTTTTAAGTCATTCTTCCTCAATCAGTAGAGCCCACTCTTTAATATTTTTGTTTTCCTCATTAGAAAAACCCAAAGATAGAAAGGCGTCTAGTTTGGCAGCAACAAAATACAGAGTACATGAAAAACAGACTAGAGGAACAGAGGTCTTATGCAGAAGGTAATGACTTTCTTCCCTCTCCTGTATAATTATCCAAATTCCACCTATATGTCCACATCCAGCTCAGGTCAAACCCTCTTCATAGAAGTCTTCCTTGACCACTCCAATACATACTGACCTCTCCCTCCTGCCTAAATAGCCAATACATTTGTTACATATCACGCACTTGGTAAAAACACACAAGCATCTCTTGAAGTATTATTAGCTTTTCCTCAGTGTATCTTGTATACCTGGGAAAGACTGCAAATTCTGAGAGCAGACATACTGTAATGTATTTATACTTTCCCGTATATTTCTCAACACACACAGATATACACATTCAACTAACAGGCTATACAAGTATAATGTACTAGCACGAGCAATGAATCTGGAGATTTGAATTCTAATCATTTGTTGTTATTCTGTCATTTTTGAGTTGTGTTTGACTTGGTTATCCATTTGGAGTTTTCTTGGCAAAGATATTGGAATGGTTTGCCATTTCCTCCTCCAGCTCATTTTGCAGATGAGGAAACTTGAATGACTTGCCCAAGGTCACACAGCTAGTGTCTGAGGCCACATTAGAACTCAAGATGAGTCTTCCTGACTACAGGTGCAGCTCTTATCCATTGGGCCTTGGCCACTTAGCTCAAATACTCAAGTAGTCATAACTAAAATACTAACCAGCCATGAGGCAGTGTGTAAACCCTGGGAATAGCAGTAGCCTGTAGATCATTAGCCTTGCTTCTAACTCAGGCACCCACAGTCATCATCCAGGGACAGCAAATTCTTTGGAAAAGGGGTCCCACCACCTCCCTCACTCCATGTCTCCTGACTCAAAATAAATGAATAAATGAATGAATGAATAAAACCCTGCTACACACAGGGCAGTTAAACCAGCCTAGAAGAAGCAACAAGGCATAAGGGAGAGACTGGAAGCAGAATGGGTCAGGCAAGTTAAACTATTGCCATCATTTCACCTTGGACCTTAGTAAAGACAACCCGGAGGCTCAAAGCCCCAGGAATAACTGTGTCTCTCAGTTCACCAATCTTGTTTCTAGACTGGCACACACAGCCATGACTGCCACCCCAACACAAATCATCAGCAAATTGCCACTGATAGGCAGATAAAACCAAGATCTCAAGGAACAGCAGTCCTTATCCTCCATCCCCACCCATCCTACTACCAGTCTGGCCCCAACAGCCAACATCCAGTAGTGTAACTCTAGTGCAAATTCAATAAGTCAATTAATTTCCTCTGCAAGTGCTAAAGGCCCTTCCTCCTCAGAAGGCACAACTACTAAATTCCCAGGGGAAAAAAAGTTCTCACCCTAGCATCTCTCATATTTTTAAATGGCTCAATTTTAGAAACAGAAATGGTTTTTCTCAATAGATGACATTGAAGAAGATTCATTACCACTTATTTTGCCATTGCTACAACCTACAATTAGGTCTACGTGATTTGCAGTTGAAACCTATATGTTGTCTTATGCTATTAGAATGTGAGTTCCTTGAGAAGAGAGACTGCCTTGATTTTCTATTTGTATCTCCGTCGATTAACACAGCGCTATATATGTAAAGTAAACATTTAATAAATGCTTTCTCATTTATTCATTTGTGCTCTTCTCTATGGTTGTTTCCCTATTTTACAAAGAAGTCTGATGATTCTTGTAATGTCCACCTAAGGTAGTGTGACAAAAATATTTGATACATGTTAAATCAGCAAGTGGACAAACTGATTAATAAGGCAATAATAATTTAATACCAATTTACAGAATGAAGGCTTGTAACTGGTAAAATGTAAAAGAGCAATTACTGATCAATTCTTTATAATAACTTCAAACACAAAATCATTTTACTTCCCAGATTAAACAATAAAATCACAGGAATATCTTATCTTCATATAGATTTAAAACCCAATGAAATATTTTCTCACATCAGTCTTTGCGAGATTGTATGGTATAACCAATAAGTAGGATCCTGATGACTTAGAAGATAACCTGGACTCGAGGTCTGGAAGAATTATGTCTCAGACACTAGCTGTATTACCCTGAGCTGATAATATAACTTTCCTTATCTGTAAAATGAAGAGAGAGAGAATAATGGCAACTAACTTACAATATTGTAATGAAGATTAAATGAGGTTTCATGTAAAGTGCTATGCAAACCTTAAAGTACCTTATAAATGCTAGCTATTTCTAGTGTTGGAAACAACACGAAAGAATACTACAAAGAGTGAATAAATATATAGTGATTTTTGAGTAGATAGTGGGCAGTTTTGAGAAATACACACTAAGCATATAATTGGTATTATGATAGATCTAGTAACTTCAAAAGCAAAGTATAATTTGAAATAAAATTTCTTTCATAGACTCAGAGTTGGAAAGAACCTCAGAGTTCATCTAGTTGGATTTTTGTATGAAAGGATTAGACTTGCTCTGTTGGCCCCAGAGGGCAAAACTGGGGCACCCTTACTAGCACCTTTTCTTAATTACAATCAATTTTACAAAAATTGAGCACTTATGTGTAATCCCCAGTGGTAAAACTGCCCATGTTCATATAGCACTTTATGGCTACAAAGTGCATTGACATACATCTTTTGTCTCACATCTTTTTTTCCTCTAGGTCTTGTCTGGACAAGTTTCCCTTAGTAAACTACTCCCTGTTTATGTGTATGTATATAAACAGACACACATTCACACATATATATGCAAATGCACGTGCATAGATACACATACACATTCCTGTGTATGCCTTTCCAATCTACTTTACTTTGGTCAGCAGATGTATTCTTGTCTCTCTTCCTCTTACATGAAATCATAAGATTTAATATTTTGTTTCCTTAAAAACCTTCTTTATCTCTCCATCTCAAGTTTAGAGATCCTTTACTTTCATGTGCATGAATAAGTCACTTAATACTCAATTAAAAATTTAGAATGTCTAAAACCAACTCCATTTAACTTACCTAGACTCCTATCTCTGCCAAACAAAAGTTGGCAGATATATAATCTCAGATGTTTAATAGACAGGAATTTTCTTCACAAAGACATTAACTTTCAGTGGTCACTTTAGCTACTCGTTCAGTGGACTTAAAGGACTGGGGTAGGGCAGGAGACAGAGTAGCAAGGAGGCCAGTGTTAAAGGACTAAAGAGTAAAAGTAATCTGAAACAAGAGTGGAAAAAGGCATGGGGGGTGGGGGGGGGATGAGGGGCTCTGAACACCAAACAAGACTTTATATATGATCCTGGAGAGAACAGGTAGGCATTTAAGTTTACTGAATGAGGGGGTGACACAGTCAGATATATGCTTTAAGAAAATGACTTTAACAGTTCGGTGAAAGATAGACTGGAGTGGAGAGCAACTTGTGCCGTTGCAATAATCAAGGAATGAGGTGATGAAGGCCTGCACCAGGATGGTGGCAGTATCAAAGGAAGAGAAGGAAACATATTCCAGAAAATAAAGGTAAATTAATTGTAAAGGTAAATTATAAAGGTAAATTCAACAGGCATTGGCAACAAACTGAATATAGGGGATAAGGATGAGTGAGAATGAGAGCTTGAGTTTGACACTGCTGGGTTTCAAGCCCTGTGACTCTGGGAGGAAGGTGGTAGCCTCCACAATAATAAAGAAGTTGGATAGGGGGAAGGTATGAGAGGAAAAATAATTATTTTGGTTTTGGCAATGCTGAGTTTGAGATGTCTACCTGGCATATAGTTCAAGATGTATGACAAGACACTGGAGATATGAGCCTGGAAGTCAGCAGAGAGGTTAGGACAAAAGTAGATTTGGGAATAATTAGTACAGAGATAATTCAATCCTTGAGCTAATGAAACCATTAAGTTAAATAGTATTGGGGGGAGGAGGGGAGAAGAGGAAGAATCTTATCAGAGGGTCCAGAATAGAGCACAATGAGACCGTTGATTGGGAGGTCATGACCCGAATGAAGTTATAGCTAAAAAAAACTGAAAGGGAATGGTGAGATAGGTAGGAAGAGAACCAGGACAGAGTAGTGTCATGAAAACCAAGAGAGAATCAAGGAGTAGAGTGATAGTGTCAAAGGCTACAGTGAGGTCTTAAAGGATTTAGATCAAGAAAAGATCATTAGATCTGGCGATTAAGAGATCATTAATAACTTTCGACAGAGCAATCTTAGTTGACTGATGAGGCTGGATGCCAGCTTGTAGGGAGTTCGATTTATGGGAGGTTTAAGGAGGGATGAAAGGTTTTGGAAAAGCCGCAGTGGTTAAGTAAGATAGTGGGGAGATATATGAGGACTGCCTTGTTGCAGTGAGAGCCCACTTGAGATTACACAATACAAACTCTTAGTTGACCTCACTCAGTTAGCATAACTTCATGATTTTCTCCAGCTCCACTCAAATAGCAAGTGCATAGGATCAAAGGCAATAGATGATAGGAATGATCCAAGGCTGAGGCTTGGCAGGGAAAGACCAGCAAGAGGATGAAGGGATGGAGGACAGGAGGTGAACTAGTTCACAAAGGGGTCAAGCTGGAGAAAGGAGGAGAGTGTAGCCAGTGCAGGGGTCAAGGCCTGGGAAAGAACTGAGGGGTGGAGGGCCTGGAGAATTATGTGCAGATGAAGAACAGGGCTTGTGGTAGGGAGAGAGAAGAGGAATACCAATAAACTGATCCGATAAGGGAATTTCAGAGTTGTGAAGAGGGAAGCGGTATAGTGGGTGATAAGTAGTAGGGTATGACTATCTTTGTGTGTGGCTGAGGTGTGGAGTAATAGGTCATATAAAATGAGTAAGTTGAGGAACTGGGAGTTCAGGGTGTTTGAGGAGTTATCAATATTTTGTGGAAGTTTCCTAGTTTGAGGACGGGAGTTGGAGAGATACTGAATTCATCTAGGAAAGAAGAAGAGAGTCTTGAAGGTCAGTAGACAACTAGCTACCAGAATTTTGATTGAGCACTATGCTGGGGTCAGGGTACAATGTGTCTGACTGTGGCTGATCAGACCAATATGAGTTTAGAAGGCTCTAACACAGATACAGTACAAATAGTCAATATGAACATCTGGAGTAGAAATATCTCTAAATTTGCATATCTCACATTTATTTTGAGCTACTGAAATTCTGTTTAGCTAACAGAACACACCACCTTCTTGGATGTGGCCACGCCAAGCTGGGAGGTCCTGTGCCAGCATCTCCCATGTCTCACGATCAATTCTAAAGTTCTTCAAAGAGACCGCGTACATAAATTATATTGCTATATTGCTTCCTCTGACCTCCACTATGTGGTAGATAAGGACTGAATGAACCTCAAGTGAGGAGGGGTTATTGAGTTGTGTTGACATGGGGAAAATTTTAAAAAGGCAGTAAGGACAAGGAATATTCCTATTCCCCTACCTTGACCAGTGAGTGGGGGGGACAGAGAGTAGGGTGAGGGGAAGACAAGCAGCCAGTGCTAGAAGAGCTGCCAGAGACATAACGTCATCAAGAGGGACGCAGGTCTTAGTGAGAAGCAGAAGATGCAGGGAATAGGACAGAAAGGGTTAAAATGAAAGCAAGTTTATAGCTAAGTGAGAACTAAAAGATGCAAGGAGTAGGAATTCCAGATATCACAGTGGAAGTGATAGGAAGCTTTGGAGTAGGACACTGTGGGGAGGAATGGATTGAGGGGAATGGGAATAAGGTATATAAGGTAGAGAATGGGTCTGAATGATGACTCATGGGGTTCAGAACCACTGGGAAGAGAAAAGTTTATTAATAATATTATTATATGTAATTATATAATATATACTTATAATAATAATTAATAGAAGATTTGAAATAGATTTTCAGTGTCTATAGGGTTTTTGGCCTCAAGATGGAGTCCTTTCAGAAATTAGGCAACTCAGGAGAGACAGAAGACCAAGCGGAAGACTGTGATGGAATTGTGCCCTCTCCCAGCAGGAGACTGGTGTGGCGGAATGGATAAATTCTTCTGCCATTCTTATGTGTCATTTGGGATTGGAGAAAGAACTACTGCAGATCAAACGTAAGAATGGAAGCAGCTTCTTGTTGTCAGGCTTTGTACAGGGAAATAGCTAGGCTTCTTGTGCCAGGCTGTAGCACAGAGGGAATAGGGAACAGAACAGGAAGGGGGGTGGGGAGGGAAGAGAGGAGGATAAGAGTATGCTTTCTTCCCAATGAATTAATTCAAAATTCCAGCTGCTCATGCTCGGTATGGTGAAACTGAGTACCAGGCTGGGAGGAGGGTAATGGTGAGGGGTGGGAGAGCAGATCTCTACCTGGTTAACTTTCCACAGAATGAAGGTATTTTGCTTACAAATTCCAGTACTAGCAAACTATAAAATTAAGCCCAGAATTTCAACAGCTTTTCCTGATTATTGTTAGTTTCAACCAAGCCACAGATTCATTTAATGACTAAACCAGGCAAGCAAGCACTTTGTTTTCCAGACAGAGAGGAACCTTCTTAACAGGATCCAGGTTTTTCAGATATGTAAATAAGTTACCTAATGTCCCATGGACAATAGCATCCTTTTCCTACAGAAGTGCCGTGATATTTTAACTCCTGAACTGACTCTGATAGATTGACATCTTAAAGGAACAAGTTCAAACATTTTTGACATACATAATTCTAAATTTAACCATACCATTCTTTAAGGTTTGAAGAGGAATTTTGTACAGTATTACAACATTTCTGAAGGATTTAAGAATAACTATCATAATGTAATCAACATCCATGATCACAGAGGCCCAACAGTTAAGCATGCTATCTACCTACTGATAGAAAGGTGATGGACTGCAGAATATAAAATATTTTTGGGACATGACTGATGTGGGAATTTGTTTTGCTTTACTGTGTATATTTGTTAGAAAAGTTCTTTTTTTATGGATGGGGGGAGAGGTAAGGAGAGAGGACAGATTTTTGTTAACTGAAAAGAAATAAAATTTAATTAAAAAGAGAATAACTATAATAGCAGTCTTCTCAGAAAATGGGAGACTGCAAAGAAAGGTTCCCTATTTATAAGGATGTGTCTCCAGAACAGTAACTGTCACTACAAAGAGGGATTTGTAGTAGCTTATTTCCAAGATCTTTTCCACCACTTCTAACATTATGTTTTGTAATTCAGCATCTACCTAGTTCACCCTAAGACCAAACAATTCATAAGTTACCCACTATTTGATTTTACTTTTTTCAATGAAGCTATGAGGTAAATTCAAAAAAAGAGGTTTGGGGGTATACATTCAAAGAGTTGTAGTCAAAGAGCATCAGTTGCAGGGCTGGTTCAATATTAAGAAACATATGAGCATAAGTGAACATATCAGTAATAAAAACAACAAAAATCATGATTATTTTAACAGATACAGAAAAGGCTTATGACAAAATAAAATATCCATTCCTATTAAGAACACTAGAAAGCATAGAATAAATGGAGCCTTCCTTAAAACGTTAAGCAGTATCTATCTAAAACCAAAAGCAAGAATTATCTGTTATGTGGATTACATAGAAGCCTATCTAGTAAGACCAGTGGCAAAACAATTATGCATTATTGTGTTGTTAAGCAAAATTGTCTCATTAGCATGGCTTTTGTTTCTTTTGAGTGGAAGTACTTTCAGCTGTTAAGTGCTAAGCCCCAGGCCCAGGGCCCGGTCAGGTGTGAAACCTGTGTGGGTGTGGATTGGTGACTTAGGAGGGGCCAGCTGGGGAACCAATGGTCTCTGGTCATTGAGGCGGGGCTTGAGAACGCCGGAAGCTCGGCTGCCAGGAGACAACTTCAGTGGCGGTGGCGGCGGCGGCGGCAGCAGCAGCGGCAGCAGCAGCAGCGGCAGCAGCAGCAGCGGAAGGTGTGGAGGCCAGAAGCTGCGGAGGCAGGAGGCTGCGGACTTCGGCGGCGGCGGCGGAAGGTGTGGAAGCCAGAAGCTGCGGAAGCGGGGCTTACCCGAGTGCGAGCAGGAACGTGAGGCCAGTGAACATGATTTGGCTAAATACTCTCTTGCTTTTCTTTGGCCTCCTAGTTGCCCTTGTGAAATGGGCTTTCTGGGCCTGGAGTCTTTTTGTCAAGATGTTGGAATGGGGAGGCTGGTT
>CM053624.1:216809513-216827780 GCA_028646595.1 Phalanger gymnotis
AAGGGGGGGCAGATGGGGGTGGAGGTAATCAAAAACAAACACTTTCGAAAAGGGACAGGATCAAGGGAGAAAATTCAATAAAGGGTAATAGGTTAGGAAGAAGCAAAATATAGTTAGTCTTTCACAACATGAGTATTGTGGAAGAGTTATACATAATGACAGGAATGTGGCCCATGTTGAATTGCTTGACTTCTTAGGGAAAGTGGGTGGGAAGGGAAGAGGGGAGTGAATTTCGAACTCAAAGTTCTAAAAACAGATGTTCAAAAACAACAAAAAAAAATTTTTGCATGCAACTAGCAAATAAGATACACAGGCAATGGGGCATAGAAATTTATCTTGCCCTACAAGAAAGAAATGGAAAAGGGGATGGGAGGGCTGACTGGGGAACAGGACAACCAGAATATACGCCATCTTGGAGTGGGGGGGGGGTGGAAATGGAGAGAAAACTTGTAATTCAAACTCCTGTGAAAATCAATGCTGAAAACTAAATATATTAAATAATTAAAAAAAGAAGAAGAAGAAATGAGATGTTTTTTTCTTCTGTTAACATAAACACCCTTCTCTAACACTTCATCTATCCTGAAGGGCCTAAAGAATGAGTTCCCCCAGCCTAAAAAAAGCCTACTGGGCAGTTAAAAATATATCTGTTATCTACAGATATAGATAGATATATATACAAAGAATGAGAGAGAAAGAGGGCATAATTTTTCTAAAATGGTTAGACTTTACATCTCTAATTATCAAATTTACTGAAGTATCAAATTTAATAGCTAAACCGTGTTAAAAAAAATCTATGAATTTAAGTATCAATGTCCTGGATAGAGCTCGTCTGCCTATACTGCATAAGAGAATTAAAAAGGCCAATATTCAGAGGTTGATTTAGAAGTATTAAAGAGGTTACAAGATGTTTAATCAATTAATATATGAAAAATATCTTTCTTGTGGTTCTTTAGCATACAGAGAAATTATTGCTATTCGACTCAAACTCCACTCAAGTCATACAACAACACTTCGTTGTAGTTTAGAAGGGGTTCTAGGTTCTTAAAGACAATGCTGATGGAATGGAAGCTATAGCAGGTCCAGCATAGCTAGAAGCTGGAAAAACTGGTCTCAAAAAGAACTTAGCTAAGTTTGGAAATGTCCATCACCAGAAGACTGCCTCTTAATTAAAAAAAATTTAAAATATATAGTGTGCAATTAAAATAAGTCAATAAGAATTTATTAATTGCTTATTATGTGCCAAGCACTGTGCTAATTCTAAACTGACCTACTTAAATTAGATAATGATGTAAAAATGGGAAATGGATGGAGGAAAGGATGTCAAGGCAAAAACAGTTTCATGTAGAAATTTAATTGATATTCTGATACAAATCAATTGCCATAAGACTGATACCAAAAGTCTAGAAATTGCCTTGGTCAGCAAATAATCTCCTTGAATAGTATAGAGTTATGGTAGCACTAAGGGCAGCACTGGTTTAAAATATAAATTCGTGTGCAAAAATATTACAGAAGGATGGTAGAAGATTATGAGCAATATCCTGCAGCAAGAGTCAGAGGAGAGAAAAACAAGTTTAAAGAACACTTGATCAACAAAAATCATATGATTATCTCAACAGATGCAGAAAAAGCTTTTGACAAAATAAGAAGCTCATTGTTATTAAAAAAAACTAAAAGCACAGGAATAAATGAAGTTTTCCTCAAAAGGATAAGTAGTATGTATCTAAAACCATAAGCAAGAATTATCTGTAAGGGAGATAGACCAGAAGCCTTCCCAAGAAGATCGAGGTAAAGCAAGGATGCTCATTATCACCACTATTATTTACTATTGTTCTAGAAATGCTAGCTATAGCAATAAGAGAGGAAAAAGAAATTGAAAAAATAAGAATAGGCAATTAGGAAATAAAGTATCACCCTTTGCAGATGATATGTTGATAGACTTAGAGAATAAGCTAAAAAATTAGTTGAAATAACTTTAGCAAAGTTGCAGGATATAAAATAAACCCACATAAATAACCAGCATTTTTATATATTACAAAGTCCAGCAGAAAGGGGTAAAAAGAGAAATTCCATTTAAAAGAAGTGCAGACAGTAAAAAAGGAACTAGATGAACACAATTACAAAACACTTTTCACACAAGTATAGTCACATCTGCTAACTGGAGAAATATTATTCATAGGTAGGCAAACTAATATGATAAAAATGACAATTCTATCTAAATTAATTTACTTATTTAGTGCCATACCAATCAAACTACCAAAAAATTATTCTACAGAGATAGAAAAATAATTTTAAAAATTCAACTGGAAAAATAAAAGGTCAAAAGAGAATGTCAAGGGAATCAATTTTTTAAAATGTCAAGGAAAGTGGCCTAGTAATACCAGATCTCAAGCTACATTACAAAGCAGTAATCATTAAAACAATCTGGCTAAGAAATACAGTGATGGATCAGTGGAATAGATTAAATTTATAATACACAACACTAAATGACAATAGTAATCTAATGTTTGATAAACCCAAAGATTCAAGCTTTTGAGACAATAACTACATGACTAAAATTGCGGGGAAAACCGGAAAGCAGTTTGCTGGAAACTGGGTATAGACCAACCTCTCACACTGTATACCAAGATATGGTAAAAATGGGTACATGATTTAGACATAAAGGATGATATCATAAGTAAATCAAGGGAGCATGGTATTTTCCATGCTCCCCTAATTCTTCCCTAAGAGAAGAATTTTTGACAAAACATTAAATTAAAAAGGGTTTGCATAAACAAAACCAATGCTGCTGTGATATTAATTAAGTTGGGACTTTCTTGCTGTTTTAAAATGATTAATTAAGTGTCTTTGATTGAGCCTTATTAGGTGCAAAGTCCCAGGCCCAAACACCTATCTACTAGGTGCTTAAGCCTATGTGGGCATGAAGCTCTCGGGTTCCTAAGGGGAGTCGCTAAGACCAGAGCTAAGAGTAGGAGCCTAAGTTCTGGTAGCTCAGATGACGTTTGATGACGGCTAAAGAGTATATAAAGAGAGAGAACAGGGCTATTTGTGAGGGCTCTCACTCTTGGTGGAGTGCTGATGTGGAAACTCTGGGCAGCTGTAGTTAAGCGCCCTCCAGCTTGTAAACCTGGATGTTGGGACTTTGTTAAACTCCGGTAACTATGAATCGAGATTTGAATCAGACAAGATCTGTCTGTCGATGTTTACAATTTGTTTGTGTTTGCTCTGAAGTTCAAGGTGCTAGCTTTTCCCCCTGAACTAAGTGAATGATATTTGTGTGTTCGATTAAATTGAAATTGTTAACCTCTTAATGCTACTTTCCTTAGTAAAGGAGATCAAAAGAACCTGTGTTGGCAGCTTTCTGTGTGCTGGCTGTTGGTGGGTCTTATACCCCTTACAGTAGCTGCTAGCAGATTGTTGCAACAGCAGCAAAGATTAGAAGGAAAGCAGGAAACTGGGGGAAAAAATTTACAGTAAGTTTTTATGATAAAGGCCTTATTTCTCAAATACATAGAGAAATGAGTCAAATTTATAAGAACACAAATCATGCCCCAACTGAAAAATACTCAAAAGGCTATGAACAGGCAGTTTTCAGAAGAAATCAAAGCTATTTATAGTCATTTGAAAAAAATGATCTAGATCACTGTTGGTTAGACAAATGCAAATTAAAACAACTCTGAAGTACCATCTCATGCTTATCAGATCTGCTAATATAACAAAAAAGGAAAATGATAAATGTTGGAGAAGATGTGGGGAAATTGGGACACTAAAGCATCAGTGGTAGAGTTATAAACTGATTCAACCATTCTGGAGAGCAAATTGGAATTACGTCCAAAGGGCTATTAAACTGTGCATATTCTTTGACCCAACAATACCACTACTAGGTGTGTGTGCCAAAGAGATCAAAGAAAAAGGAAAAGGACCTATACATACAAAAATATTTATAGCAGCTCTTTTTGTGGTGGCAAAGAATTGGAAATTGATGAGATGCCCATTAAGTGGTGAGTGGCTAAACAAGTTGTTGTGTATGACTGTGATGAAATACTGCTGTGCCAGAAGAAATGGCAAGTGGGATGCTTTCTGAAAAACCTGGGAAGACTTACATCAACTAATGCAAACTGAAATGAGCAGACCAGACCACTGTACACAGTAACAGAATACTGTACGATGATCAACTGTGAATGACTCAGCTATTCTGAGCAATACAATGATCTAAGACAATTCTTTGTTTCTTTTTATTAATTTATTTTTAGTTTTCAACATTCACCTCCACAAGATTTTAAGTTCCAAATTTTCTCCCCATCTCTCTCTTCCCCCCACCCCAAGACAGCATGCATTCTGATTACCCCTTCCTCCAATCTGCCCTCCCTTCTATCACCCCCCCCCATCTCCTTCTCTTCTATTTTCCTATAGGGAAAGATAGATTTCTATACCCTATTGTTTGCGTATCTTATTTCCCAGTTGCATGTAAAAACAATTTTTAACATTTGTTTTTAAAACTTTGAGTTCCTCATTCTCTCCCTTCCTCCGTTCCCATCTACCCTCACTGAGGAGGGAAGTAATTCGATATAGGTTATACATGTGTAGTCGTGCAAAACACCTCCATAACAGAAATATTGTGAAAAGCTAACTTATATTTACTTCCATTCTATCCCACCCCCCATTTATTCTTTCTTTTGACCCTGTCCCTCCTCAAAAATGTTTGTTTCTGATTACCCCCTCTTCCTATTTGCCCTCCCTTATATCATCCCCACCTCTCTTATCTCTTTCCCCCCTACTTTCCCTTAGGGGCAGATAGATTTTTCATACTCAATTGAATATGTATGTGATTCCTTCCTTAAGCCAAATCTGATAGGTAAGGTTCATTCATTCCTTCTCATTTCTCCTCTCTCCCTTTTTCCTTCTCCTAGTACATTCCTCTCTCACCCCTAAATTTTATTTTTTAGATATCATCCCTTCATATTCAACTCGCCCTGTGCCCTGTGTGTGTATATATGTATGCGTGTGCGTATAAATATATACATATATATTCCTTCTTAACTACCCTAATTTCCACATAGGAATGTAAACAGTTCAACTTTAATAAATCCCTTATGATTTCTCTTGATTCTTGTATTTGAAAGTCAAATTTTCTATTTATCTCAGGTCTTTTCATCAAGAATGTTCAAAAGTCCTTTATTTCATTGAATACCCTTAAGTATTATACTAAATTTTGTGATTCTTGGTTTTAATCCTAGCTCCTTTGACCTCCAGAATATCATATTCCAAGCCCTCTGATCCCTCAATACAGAAGTTGATAAATCTTGTGTTATCCTGATTGTGTTTCTACAATACTCGAACTGTTTCTTTCTGGCAGCTTGCAATATTTTCTCCTTGACCTGGGAACTCTGGAATTTGACTACAATATTCCTAGGAGTTTTCCTTTTGGGATCTCTTTCAGGAGGTGATTAGTGGATTCTTTCAATATCTATTTTCCCCTCTTGTTCTAGAATATCAGGGCAATTTTCCATAATAATTTCTTGAAAGATGACTTGTAGACTTTCTTTTTGATCATGGTTTTCAGGTAGTTGAATAATTTCTAAATTATCTCTCCTGGATCTATTTTCCAATGAGATATTTCACATTGTCTTCTATTTTTTCATTCTTTTGGTTCTGTTTTATAATTTCTTGATTTCTCAAAAAGTCATTAGCTTCTATTTGCTCCATTCTAATTCTTAAGGAATTATTTTCTTCAGTGAGCTCTTGGATCTCCTTTTCCATTTGGCCAATTCTGCTTTTGAAGGCATTCTTCTCCTCTTTGGCTTTTTGCATGTCTTTGGCCATTTGGGTTAGTCTATTTTTTCAAGGTGTTATTTTCTTTAGCATTTTTTGGGTCCACTTTAAGCAAGTTGTTGACTTGTTTTTCATGATTTTCTTGCATCTCTTGCATCTTGCATCTCATTTCTCTTCCCAATTTTTCCTCTACTTCTCTTACTTGACTTTCAAAATCCTTTTTGAGCTCTTCCATGGCCTGTGACCAAAGCATATTTTTCTTGGAGGCTTCTGACATAGGACCTGTGACTTTGCTATCTTCTTCTGGTTGTATGTTTTGATCGTCCTTGTCAACAAAATAAGATTCTATAGTCTGAGTTTTTTTTATACTGTTTGTTCAATTTCAAAACTAGCCACTTACTTGATTATGTAGCTCTTTGTTAAGGTAGGTCTTTGGTTCCAGTGTGGAGGATGTACTGTCCCAAGCTTCAGGGGTTTTGTGCAGCTGTTTTCAGAAATAGTTCTAGAGACCTGTAAATTTTCAGTTCTTCCCAGGTTAAATGATCAAAGGAGAGGTGTGTACTCCTCTCCTGGTCTGTGCTCTGGTCTAAATGACCAAAAGCACCCTTTTCTACCTTGGAACTGTGAGGAAGATTCTCTCTCCACTGCTGCCACAAGCTCCACCATGCCAGCACTCCTCCTCACCCCAGGGCAGCTACCCAGGACTGCTACCTAGATCCAAGTAAGAGCAAAGCAAGAGAATCCTGCCTCAGTACCAGCAAAGAGATACCTGCAATTCTCCTCTGATCAGCTGCATGATCCCCCCACAATTAGCTGAGAGCTCCAGAAGCAGCTACTGCTGCTGCTGCTGCCGCCACCACCATTGCCACCACCCTGGGGCTAGGGCTCCTCTCTCACCCAAGTCTGACAGACCTTTCCTACTGACCTTCTAAGTTGTCTTTAGTGTTTGTGGGTTGAGAAGTCTTGAAAATGCCACAGCTGCCAGTGATTCAGTCCCCTGAGGCCTGCTCCAGCTGGGTCTGTGCCAGATGATAGCCTGCGCTCCTCTCCTAGCCGGGTGCAACAGAACCTTCCTGTCAACCTTCCAGGTTATCTTGGGCTATAAGTTTGTTTCACTTTTGTCATTTTGTGGGTTCTGCTGCTCTAGAATTTGTTTAGAGTCATTTTTTACAGGTATTTGGAGAGGTTTGGGGGAGAGCTCAAACAAGTCCCAGCTTTTACTCTGCCATCTTGGCTCCACCTCCTCTAAGACAATTCTGAAGGACTTATGATGAAAAATGCTTCCCACTTCCAGAGAAAGAACTGATACAGTCTGAATAAGGATCAAAGGTTTTTAAAAAAAATTTCCAAGAGTGAGGGGTGTGTGTGTGTGTGTGTGTGTGTGTGTGTGTGTGTGTGTGTTTCTGTTTTCCTCTACAACACAACTAATATGAAAATACATTTTGCATGACTGCACATATATAATCTATAGTAAATTGCTTGTCTTCTCGAGGAGGGATAAAGGAGAGAGACAAGGAAATAATTTGGAATTCAAAATTTTAAGAAATGAATGTTTAAAAATTTGCACATGTAATCAAGAAAAAAACAAAATAAATAAAAATAAAGAATTTGTTTTTAAAAAAAGAAAGCTTAGTGAGAGACCTAACTAAATAAAGTTTTTCCAAATGTATTTAAGGCTTGTGTTGAGTGAAATCTGAAATAACTGAGGAAACAAAGGTTCAAGTGTCTAAGCATATTGATGTTAAGCAATGCATGCCAACTGTATAACAAATTGGGAGCAGGCCCCCTCGGTTTGGCACAAGACCCCAAAAACATGGGGAGAAAGATTTTTATGCACTAAAAGAAAACAATTAACAGGATATAAACCAGGATACAAGATCAGATAATCTAATTTCTAATTGCAGAAAAGATTAAGGGCCTTCTGAATTGGGAGAGGGATGACTGAGTTTCAAGAGTTGGGAGTGCGGGAAGAGTGAGCAGGTTGCCTTTTCCAGATGTGAAACAGGATGTCACTCAATTCCTACCATTAGCAAGCAGGTACGATTTACAGGAAAATTAACCTTGGGTCTCAAAATGGAGTCAGTTTTACAAGATGGCATAAGTTTGGTTCATACAATTCCCATAATTCTCTCAGTTCCCCGCTTTGATTCAAAGGGGAGGAGACCAACCCACTCTTAAAAGAAGAATGGAAAGGCAGAGGGAAAAAATACACTAGTGGAGGGGGGAGGGGAAGGAAGGTTAGGGGAAACCACATCACATAATTGTGATATCAGGAGAAGGGATGGACACACAGAGTGTCAGGTACAGAGATATATTACACTCAACAGAGAAACAGAAGGGAAAGCAGAAAAGGGGGGGGATTATAAAGAGAAGCAATATTCCTAAGTAAAACAAACTAACTGAAGGTATACAGAAATATTTACAGCTTGTTTTGCAGCGGTAAATGGAGAATGGCTTACAATGTGATGGAATACAAATGTACGTAAGGAACAGTGATGGGAATGGTTTCAGAGAAATGTAGGAAGGGTGCAGAGCCAAGAAAAGAATTTTAGAAAAAGGAACAAAATTATTAAGTCAAATAACTTTGCAAGGCTCAACAGCTCTGATCATCTTAATGACCAACACAATTCCAGGGGACTAATGATGAAACATATTACCCATCTTCTGACATAGAAGTAAAAGATTAAGAGTACAAAATGAGACCCTTTTTTGGACCTAGTCAAAATGGAAATAAACTGTTTTGCTTTACTATATATAATTACTGACCTAAGTATGCCTACTTTCCTATCTATATAAAATCCTTATGAGAATAATCTATACACAACGAGAGAATGAAAGAAGAACTGGCAGGCTTTCAAGAGCAATATTCCACAGATGACCACAACTTTACAACAAAACAAATGACGAGAAGTTGTAAAAAACTAAGAACTCAACATGCACATTTGAAGATTTTTTAAAAAGGCATTTGATTTATTGATCAGAATATTAGTTACACCTAGTAGAGTTAAACATATGTATCTGACTATTGAAAGGTCTTCTTCATTCTTCTCATGTACCTAATGGTCCAATAATTTTTCCATTTCCCCTGCTCCATGAGAAACAGCATCCTCATTCTTCGTCACTTCTTAAACATGTAGCTTCATCACAGTGGCCTTCTTTCATTCCTGTTTCTCACACACACAAACACACGAGACACAGGTTTCTCATTCCTGTTGTCCTCACTAAGCCATTAACCCTACACCTATTATTTTTCGAATACCTTCAAAAACCTTTATGAGCAAATTTTCTTCTATTCTAAATCCATTCCTCATCCCTTCAACTCCTTAACCAGGGATATCACATTGTTTTCCCTACTATGTGTCTCACCTCTCTCTCTCATAACCCAAGACAAATATGGGAAGAGGCCTGCCTCCTTGTTACCCAAGTCACCCAAACCTAACCACTTTCCTTGCTTTTCATCATATGAAATCTAACTCAATCTTTTATAACATCCTCTACAAATTACCGTCCCTTGTTTACAGACAACTAGAAATTACATCTAACTTCACAGATGATTTCCCATTCTTCTTTCTCTACTCTGTTTGTCCTTTCTATTATCCTTGGTGACTTCACTATCCACACTGATGATTTATTTGAATCACTGTTTCTTTCTCTCACCAAAAAAAGATTCCAAAGTCTGAGACTGAATCTGGATGGGTTTTTGCTGCCTGGCCATGTTCCCAGACCACTACTTGACCCTTGAGTTTTTCAGCAGGGTATGACGTTGTAAAGAGTCTTATGTTCCAAGCTTGGGGGGATGAGCTGTTGATTTCAGAGCTATTACAGCCAGCTCTGCCACACCAGCACTCCTCCTTCTCCAAGAACCCCCAACCTGGACTGGACTTAGATCTTCAGCAGGCTCTGCACTCCTGCTCTGATCCACCACTTAATTCCCCCCAACAGGTGGGCCTGGGGCCTGAAGCAACTGCAGCGGTAGTTCTGTAGCTGCCTCACCTCTGCTGCCGCCAGGGCAGTGGCTGAACCTCGAACTCTATCACTGTCCCCAGCAGCTTTTCCCACTAACCTTCTCTGTTGTCTTTGGTGTTTGTAGGTTGAGAAGTCTGGTAGCGGCTGCAGCTCACTGATTCAGGGTGCTATGGCATGCTCCGCCTGGCTCCTGGTCTGGTTGGTCCTGTCGCCACCCACGCTGAGCTCTGTTCTGCTCTGCTCCCAGCTCTGTGAGTGAAAGACTTCACCCCAGCAACCATCCAGGCCTTCCTGGGCTGGAGCCCTGCTTCCCTCTGCTATTTTGTGGGTTCTGCAGTTGTAGAATCAGTTCAGAGCCATTTTTTATAGGTTTTTGGAGGGACTTGGAGGGGAGCTCATGTTAGTCCCTGCTTTCTAGCTGCCGACTTGGCTCCACCCCTCAAGTGATTTTAAAAAATGAAATAAAAGCTCTGGAGAAAAGGTTAGAAGACAAAGCAATAAGCTTTACCCAAGAAAGGTAATCCCTGAAAATTAAAATAGACCAAAAAGAAATCAATTACTCTGAAACATAGGGAAATATTAGAACAAAAGCAAAGATAGAAGAATAGAAAAAAATATAAGATAGAGGAAGAACAACTTAACTGAAAAATAGGTCAAGGAGAGAGAATTTTTAGAATCACTGGACTCTTTGAAAACCAAGATTTTTTTTTTAAAGCTTGGATGCTATATTTCAAGAAATTAAAAATAAAAACTAGTCAGAATGTACTAAACACTTCTTCAAAGGAACACCAAAAGGAAAAGTTCCAGAAATGGCACAGGCAAAATCCAGAGCTCCTATGTCAAAGAAAAAAATATTAAAAGCATTCAGAAAGAAGTAGTTCAGGCACCAGAGAACCATCAAAAAGATTATACAAAACCTGGCAGCTATTATTATAAACAACAAGCGATCATGGAATACAAAATTCTAAGAGGCAAAAAAATGGGCTTACTATCAGCAATAATAGGGTACAAAGTCAAATATGATAACAAAGGGGAAAACATTGGACCTTTAATAGAATAAAGCACTCCAACACATTTTTTGATGAAAAGAGCAGGGTTGAGCAGTAACTTTGAAACACAAATAAAAGAGCCGAGAAAAAACCTAGAAAGGTAAGTTTATTTAAGATATTAGAAGGAAATGTATGACAAGCTAACATTCTAATAGTAAGAGAAAAAAATGAATCCCATATGTCATTCAAAAGGTATTAAAAGAAGGAGCCAAGACAGGAGAATAAAGGCAAGGACTTGCATAATCTCTTCTAAATTTTCCTTCAACCTACTTTAAAATAACGAAGTGCCTTCTGGAACTCTCAGTCCACAGATGATAATAGAGTTGGACAATGAGTCAAAAGGAGATTACGGGGAACCCTTTGCTGAGACTAGGTGCAAGACTTTGTTGTATTGCCCATAGGTAGTTCTAGGTTGAGTCCCTGGGTGAAGAAGAGAAGTACTAGCAAACTAGAGAGTATGGTTGAAGATGTGTGGGGCCCTGGCCACAGTTCTAGAGCAGAGTATTTGTAGTTGCTCAAAGACCAGAGCACAGGCCAAAAAGCAGTGACCACATCTCCCCTTAGATCATATAACCTCAGAAGAACTGAAAACTTACAGACCCCAGAACTATCTCTAGAAAAACAACAAAAAAACCCTTGAAGCTTGGGTCAGTGCCCCTCCGCCCTGTGTGTTGGTAAGCAAAATGGGCTACTTAGCACTTATTTCAACAAGTGCCCTTGAAGAGTTTGGCTTTTTTTTTTTGTTATTGAGTAATTCAGTGTATTTCATTGAGTCTTACTACGTGCTAAGCCCCAGGCCCTAGGTGCAAAACCTATATGGGTGTGGATTGGCAACGAAGGTGGGGCCCAAGGTGGGGCTAACTCCAGGGGAGGGCCTAGTTTACATGTCTGGGACAGCAGAAGCTCTCAGACCACGTGGGTTTAAGTCCTCCTCTTTGTGACGATTTTAGGTCACATGGGTGAGTCACATGTCTGACTCACTCCTTAAGCTGACAAAGATATAAAAGCCAGGGGCTGGTCTCTTCTTCCTTGGAGCTCTTTGCTACTGCAGTGGTGGCACCCATGACTCTGGGCCAGTCCTTGCTCCGAGCTCCCGGGCTGAGCCTAGATGTTGGTAACTATGAATTGTATTGGGTCTGTCTGTTGATGTTTGTAATTTGTTTGTACTTTGCTCTGATGTTTAGGGTGCTGGCTTTTTCCCCTGAACTAAGTAAATGATATTTGTATGCTGAATAAAAGTAAGCTTGCCAACCCCTTAACCTTGCTTTCCTTATTAAGGCAGATCAAAAGAACCTGTGTTTTTGCAGCGTGCTGGCAGCTTTCTGGGTGCTGGCTGTGGGTGGATCTTGCACCCCCACAGAAGCTGCTAGCCCAATTGTTAAAACACCCTGGGAGCAGAGCCCAACTTTAACACAAAATTAAAAGTCAAGAAATAGGTTGGAAAAACGAGTAAACAATAACAACAAAAAGATGGTGACCATAGAAAGTTACTATAATGACAAGGAAAATAAAAACACAAACCTAGAAGAAAACAAAGTCAAAACAGCTACATCTAAAGCCTTAGAGAAAAATGTGAATTGGTCTCAAGCTCAAAAAGAATTCCTGGAAGAGATCAAAAAGAATTTTTAAAATCAAATCAGAGAAGTAGAGGAAAAACTGAAAAAAGAAATGACAGTGATGCAAGAAAACTCTGAAAAAAGAGTCAACGGCTTGGTAAGGAAAGCATATATAACACCTTAAAAAAACAGAATAGGCCAAATGGTTAAAAAAAAAGAGCATAAAAAAGTTCACTGAAGAAAAGAACTCCTTAAAAAGCAGAACTAGACAAATGGAAAAGAAAGTACAAAAGCTCACCAAAAGAAATAATTCCTTAAAAATTAAAATTGAGCAAGTAAAAGTGCATGATGCCATGAGACTTCAAGAAACAACAATAAAAAAATTAAAAGACTAAAAAAAAATAGAATAAAATGTGAAATAGCTTACTGGAAAAAACAACTGACCTGCAAAACAGATCCAAGAGATAATTTAACAATTATTGGACTACCTGAAAACTATGACCCCCCCCCCCCAAAAAGAACATAAATATCAAATTTCGAGAAATTTTAAAGGAAAACTGCCCTGATAAGATCCAGAATGTAAAATAAAAGCTGAATAAATCTACTGATCACCTCCTGAAAGAGATTTCAAAATGAAAACTCCCAGAAATATTATAGCTAAATTCCAGAACTCCCAGGTCAAGGAGAAAATATTGTAAGCAGCCAGAAAGAAACCATTCAAATATCATGGAGCCACAGTCAGGATCACGCAAGATTTAGCGGCCTCTACTTTACAGCATCAGAAGGCTTGGAATATGATCTTCTGGAAGGCAAAGGAGCTATGATTATAACAAAGAATCACCTATCGAGCAGAATCCTTCAGAGGAAAAAATAGAACACTTAACAAAATACAGGACTTCTAAACATTCCTAATGAAAAGAACAGAGCTAAACAGAAAATGTGACTTTCAAATATAAGATTCAAGAAAAGCATAAAAAGGTAAACAGCAAAGAGAAATTATAAAGGATTCAATAAGGTTAAAATGTTTATGCTCCTAGATGATACTTGAAAGTGCTAAGAATTTTATCATTATTAAGGCAGTTAGAAGCAGTATACATACACAGTGGACACAGGTGTGAGTTGATTATGACAAAATGATATCTAAAAAGATAAAATTAAGGAGTAAGAAGGAAGAATAACTATGAAGGGATGCTACCTAAAAATAAGAATAAGGGGGTAAGAAAAAAGGATTCATTGAGAAAAGGGGGAAAGGAAAAGAAAAATTTTCTCACATAGAAGACACAAAAGAGCTTTTAGGGAAAGATAGGGTGGTAGTGGACAATGCTTGCACCTTACTCTCATGAGAACTGGCTCAAAGAGGCAGTAACATATACACTCAGTTGGTTATAGAAATCTGTCTTACCCTCTAGGGAAGTAGGAGGGGAAGGGAATAAGAGGGGAATAAGATAGGGAGTTGGAGAGGGTTTGGGGAACTGATAGAAGGGAGGGTAGACTGGGGGAGGTGGTGGTCTAAAGTAAGATAGAATTTTGAGGAGGGACAGAATAAAAAAAAAGAGAAAGACAGAAGAAAATGGGATGGACAGAAATGCACAGTTAGTGATCCTAATTGTGAATGTGAAAGGAATGAGCTAACCTTTAGAATGGAAGCAGACAGCTGAATAGATTAGAAACCAAAATCTAACAACATGTTGTATAAAAGAGATATACTTAAAATAGAAAGACACACACAGAGTTGAAACAAGGGGCTGGAGTTAAGTCTGTTATGCTTTAACTGAAGCGAAGAGGCCAAAGGTGGCAAGCCTGATAAAAGGTACCATAGACCAGGGCTCCTTAAACTTTTGCCATTTGCTAGTTCTTCAGTACATCTTGAACTGTGGGTCACAACCCACAGTTTAAGAAGCACTGCCATAGACAATAAATAATATAGAAAAATTTTACAGCAAGTTGAAACAACAATGTTGCTAGCATCTGTTGTGGGGGTGAGAGACTAACAACACCAGCACACAGGAGGGCTGCTAGCACATAGGTTCTTTGATCTGTTTTCTAAAGAAAACGACTTTAAGCGGTCAACAATCTTACTTTAATTAAACATACATATACCATTCACTTAGTTCAGGGGGAAAAGGCAGCACCCTGAACTTCAGAGCAAACACAAACAGAAATTACAAACAGAGACAATATAAACAGAGTAACATTTCTGTCTAACCAAATCACAATACATAGTTACAAGAAAAGCACCAACATCTGGGTTTTCCAAGGAATGGAGGGGGGCTGCTTCAATGGCTTACCCAGAGTCTCATTACCAACACTCTTTCAATGAGTGTGCCCCCCAAAGGCAAAAAGCCAACCTCAGAGCTCTTATATTCTGTTCAGGGCCCTGAGGGCTCAGAGCCTACTCAGCAAAAAGGTGTGGGGCCTGGGGCCTCACACCTAGCTAGTGAAAGGGTGTGTGCCTGTTCAATGGGCAGGGAAAGATCTTTTACTTACAGATTGGCCTTACACAAGTTTCTCTGATAAAGGCCTCATTTCTCAAGTATATGGGGAACTGAGTCAAATTTAGAAAATTAAGAGCCATTCCCTAATTGATATATGGTCAAAGGATACAAATAGGCAGTTTTCAGAAGGAGATATCAAAGCTATCTGTAGTCACTTAAAAATGCTCTAACTCACTATTGATTAGAGAAAAAAGCAAACTAAAACAACTTTGAGGTGCCACCTCACACCTATCACAAATGAAAAACGCTGAAGGGGGAGATGAAAGAAAACAGGTATAATAATTAACTATTGGTGAACTAGTGAATTGATCCAACCATTCTGGAGAACAATCTGGAACTATGTCAAAGGGCTATAAAACTGTGCATATCCTTTGATCCAGCAATACCACTAACAGATCTATATACCAAAGATATAAAAGAAAAAGGATCCATATGTACAAAAATATTCGTTAGCGGCTCTTTTTGTGGTGATGAAAATTGGAAATTGAAGGGATGCTCATCAGTGGGGGAAGGCTGAACAACTTGTGGCTTATGATTGTGATGGGAGTACTACTGTACTATAAGAAATGATGAAGGGGATGGTTTCAGAAAAAACATGGCAAGACATATATGAACTAATGCAAAGTCAAGGGATGAGAAGAACTGGGAGATCATTGTACACAGAAATAGTAATGTAATGATGGTCAACTGTGAAAGACTTAGTAATTCTGACCAATACAGTGATCTAAGACACTTCCAAAGGGCTCATGATGAAAAAAATGCTATCTAACTCCAGAGAGAGAACTGCTGAACTTTGAGTGTAAATTGAAGTATAATTTTCTTGGTTTTTTTTTTTTTGGTAATATAGCTAATGTGGCATGATTTCACATAGATATTTGATATCATATTGTTTGTCTTCTCAGTGAGTAAAGGAGGCCTGGGAGGGAGAGGAAGAATCTGAAACTCAAAATTTAAAAAGAAAAGAATGTTTAAAATAAATAATGTTTTAAAAAGAAAAAATGTAAATAAAATCCCAAAATAATCAATTTCAATTCAATCCACATATAGCAAACACCTATTATTCATGTGCAAGGAATAGAGATAATCTTAAAAAGACAAATTATTTGCACTTAAAGAGTTTTCAATTTAAGCGGCATATAAGATATATATAGAAATAACTATAATGTAAGTTTTCATTTGAGCTATTCTATAAACGTTAACCATATACCCACCCCGTGCATGGCATTGTGCTAATTGCTTAATTAGAGCTTGTAAGGATTGGGCTCTAAATGACTTAGCATGGAGTAATAAAAAGGATTTGGAATCAAGAGAACTAAAGTTGCAATCTTGAGTCTGCTAATTACACCCCCTATGCACCCTTGGTTGGTTCAAAACCTCTCTGGACTTCAGCTTCTTCATTAGTAAAACAAGGGAGTTGGACTAGATAACTTCTAAGGTCCCTTTCCACCTCTAAAACAATATTACTATGATCCTAGGTTCTACAGAATTCTAGAAGAAGGGAAGGTCTAGGAAAAGAACCCAGCAATTAATCAGCAATTAATCTATTTAGTGTTTACATGTCAAGCACTTGGGACACAAAGACAAAAAACTAAACAGTCTTTACTCTCTGGGACCTTGCCGTCTTAGTGCAGTTTTGAGCTCTAACTTCTTAAAGCTCTAAGAGCTCAAAACTGTACTAAGACTTTTGGAACACCTTCTATTTTTAAAGTATGTTTTGTTGTTTTAGGAGAGGTGACTTGTGGGGGAAGGTTAAGAAAAGCTTCCCCTGCTTTGGGGAACACAAAGCTACCTAAAAGGAAGGGGGGAAAAGGGTATATGTTCCAGAGGAGGGAAGATAGCCAATACAAGTGTCAGACAGTCAATGAATAAACGTTTAAGCACCTACCATGTGCCAGGAACTGTGTGCTAAACATTGGGGAAACAAAAAAGGGTAAAATTAGATGGAAATAGTCAGACCTACACAAGGATCAAAAAAGCCAGTTTGGCTGGAATAAAAAGTGCATGAAAATGAGAATGTATAACAAGCCTGGAAAGGTTAAGTTAGACCCAGATGGTGAAAGGTTTTAAATGTCAAACAGAACTGAGTTTGTATTGCAAGTAAGGTTTCATGGAGAAAGTAGCACTTAAATTAAGCCTGAGATGAAGAAAAGGATTTCAAGGGCACTCTCTCCAGTGGATAAATTCAACATGTCAGCAAGAATAACAAAAATGTCACTTGAAAAAGGGTTTGGTAAGATCCTAGAACAAATAAAATTAAATTTTTCCTACAATTACAGAACTATAGCTTCTATCTCCCACAGCAAATTAAAGATATATGACATAAAGTATGGAGTAGTGGACATTGAGACATTGAGAACGGCGACATACTGGCAACTTGATAAGATCATGACCTGCGGAGATTACAGATCTATACAAGTGGAGGCATTTTCTTAACTAGGAACTACCTATGCTGACAAAATCACAGGTCTGGCTAAAATAATAATAAAAGTTATTATGATCTCCAACCATTATACTATGCATGTGATAATATCAAAGCTTAAAAACCAAAATCCTTTCCATTTAAAAAACTCTGCTGTTGCCACATACACACGCAGAAAGTTTCTTTTTCCTCACTTTCCACCACTGACCTACATAGACTTAAGACTTCCAACATTTTCTATTATAATTTAAAATATGCCAGAATTCAAACTGTCTTAATAAAGCAACAATGACTGGTCCCTTTAGCATTGGTTAAAAATGAGAAAAACAGGGGGCAGAGCCAAGATGGCGGCTGGGAAGCAGTGACTGGCGTGAGCTCCCCACCAAGTCCCTCCAAAAACCTATAAAAAAACGGCTCTGAACCAATTCTCAAACTGCAGAACCCACAAAGTGGCAGAGGAAAGCAGGGCTCCAGCCCAGGACAGCCTAGATGGTCTCTGGGTAAGGTCTGTCCCACATGGAGCTCTCAGCCCCCAGCCAAGGGGAGAGGAGCTGAGCCCGGCGCACGTGGCGTGAACAGACCAGACGCGGACCTACCAGACCAGGAGACGAGCGGAGAGCGCCCGGCATTCTGAATTACTGAGCTGTGGCATCCACCAGACCTCTCAACCCACAAAGAGCAAAGACATCAGAGAAGGTTAGTGGGAAAAGCTGTGTGACTGAGTTTGCAGTTCGGCCACTGCCCTGGGGCAGCAGAGGTGGGGCAGCTTTAGAACTAGGGCTGCAGTTGCTTCTGACCCCAGGCCCACCTGGTGGGAGGAATAAAGTGGCTGATCAGAGCAGGAGTGAAGAGCCTGCTGAAGATTTAAGCCCAGTCCAGGTAGGGGGTTCTTGGGGAAGGAGGAGTGCTGGTGAGGCAGCACATCCACCCAAGGGTGGAACATAGAACTCTTTAGTCTATAAGCAGCTACACCCGTTGAAAAATTCAAAGGTTAATTAAGTTGGAGGGGAATA
>CM053624.1:216828280-216878766 GCA_028646595.1 Phalanger gymnotis
AAGGGGGATGGGAGGGGAATGGGGTGCCGGAGGGGAGGGCAGACTGGGGAACAGGGCAACCAGAGTGTACGCCATCTTGGACTGGGGTGGGGGGGAGGAAATGGGGAGAAAATTTGTAATTCAAATGCCTGTGAAAATCAATGCTGACAACCAAACATGTCAAAAATAAAATTTAAAAAAATTTTAAAAAATGAGAAAAACAGATCTATAAAAAAGACTAGACAAGAGAATTAAAAATAATGGAACTGACTAACCCAGTATTTGATAAATCCCAAAACATAAATTGCTTTAGAACAAATTCCCTATGTGATAAAAAAAAAAAAATGCTGGGAAAACTGGAGTTTGGCAGAAATTAGGCTTAGACCAATTTCTTGCACTGTGTTCCACAACAGATTAAAAATGGACGCAGCACCTGAATATTAAAAGACATAGCTTAAAAAACTGTAAGAGAAGCAATCCATATACCCACAGCTATGGCAGGGGGACGAATTCTTAACCAAAAAGGGGAAAGAAGCAATTACAAAAGATAAAAAAGATTAATTCTGATTAGACAAAATTAAAAACCTTTTGCACAAGTAAAACTAATGCATCTAGGATAAAAAGGAATAGGGTTGACTGGGGGAAAATGTGCATTGAGTATTTCTGGTAAGAGTTTGCTATCCAAGATATACAGGCAATTAACAGAAATATGTCAAGACCAAGAGCCATTCCTCAATAAGAGCTGTTGGTGAAGCTGTGAATTAGTACAACTATTTTGGAGAGCAATTTGGAATTGTGCAAATAAGGTGGCTAAAATGTTCAAACCCTGTGACTCAGAGATTCCACTGCTAGGTGCGTGTACAACCCCCCCCCCCCACACACACACACACACATACCCACCAAGGAGATGACAAAAGAAGAAAGGCTCCATATACACATACATATTTTCCAAGAGTTCTTGTTAAATAGGGAGTCTGTTCCTAAGTAATATTTATAGTAAAATATATTATGTATGTATAAAATAGGAACATATATCTGTAGTACTACTTTTACTGCTAGCAAAGAACAGGAAAAAAATGACGGTCACTTGGGCTATGGTTAATCAGATTATAGTATGTGAAGGTAATGGGAGTATTACTAAGCTGTAAGAAATGATAAAAATAGATAAGCCTAGAGAGGTTTATTTGAACTGATTAATATAACAATCTAAGACTATAACAATGTAAATGGAAAGAACTGCAAATAATTAAAAGTGAATGTTGCAAAATTATAAAGAACAAGCTTTGCTCCAAAGAAGAGATATGTTACCTCCCACAACTCCCTAGGGAAATGGGGCATCCATTTCCTAACCTGAATGTTAGATATTTTTCAATGTATTTACTGGTATACTGAATATTTTTTTCTTTTCCTCTTTTTATTTTAAAAAACTGTTATAAGGAGATAGTTCTCTGGGAGGTGGAGGAAATATAATGCAAGGAGAAATCTAGGTGACATAAAAATAAATGATATTAATAAAAATTTATTTTAAAGAAAAATTAAACACATAAAGCTATTCAACTATTTAAATGTACAAAAGTATAAAAAATGGCTCAACAGCCAAAAATGGCTCTCCACTGATTGGTCATGAGAAAACAAATTAGTTCAGTGTTACTAAGTTCTATGGGGGGATGATGGGCAGAAAAAAATATTTAATCCAGAGGTTTTAACACATTTTTGGCCTCAAGACCCCTTTATACTCTTAAAAATTATTGAAGACCCAAAAGAGCTTTGCTTAATGTGAGTTATTTCTACCTATATTAACTGTATTAGAAATTAAAACTTTACATTTAAAAAAGCTATCAATTCATTAAAAATAACAATAAATTCATTACATGTTAACATAAACATTTTTATGAATAACTATTTTCCAAAACAAACCAAAAATTGTCATTGTATTACACATTTTTGGAAATCTCTTTCATATCTGGCTTAATAGAAGACAGCTGGATTCTCATATCTGCTTCTGCATTCAATCTGTTTACAATATGTTGTTTTAAGTATATGAATAAAATCTGTTTTTAAACAGATACATAGGTCAGAAAAGGGAATATTTAATGGGCAAATATTACTATGAAAATAGCTTTAACTTTGCAGACCCTTTGAAAATTCCTTGATGACCCTTTGGGAACTTCGGTCCACACGTTTGAGAAATGCTGGTTTAGTCACTGTGAAAAAAAATTAAGTTCCTCTCACTATCTTCAGTTAAATCACCAAGTTAATAAAGAATCATCAGTCCCAAGGGAAGGCACTTAAAGAACTCAGATTGGAGTGTGCTAAACTTAAGTCAAAACCAAGATTCCTTCCTCATCTCTCTTCTGTCTCCACCATTTCTACAGGCCTTTTATTCTCCAAGAAATGGCAGGCTCCCTTGAAATTTTCTTGCTTCCAAGTTTCTATTTTGATAGCTCCTTTTACTTTTTTTTCATCAGAGTTTCTGTCCTTACATGCTACACCAGTCAGATGTGCTTTAAGAAATTCTATGTCATTTCATCTGGAATACATTATTTCGGGAAAAAATATAAATAACAATATCTATATGCTGCATTAAAGAACAGATCTGAGTCATATATTCCACTCTCAAAGACCATTCTATGATTAAAAGAATATTTTGGATAGTTCTGTTTAAAGCCATGCAGGGAAATGTCTCTTTACTTAGTTTAAATAGTGACAGTTATCGTGGTAGGCAATTTTCTTTCTTTCCTTTCCCCCTTTTCTGAAAGGCAATGGCCATGCCAGGAATAGCAATGAATTCAAAGAAAAATGTTACCTGTTAAAGCTTTTTTGTGACTGCTGTCACCAGTACTGATTGCTTGGATGATGAGGCAGGGAATGAGGATGTTAATAAAGAGCAATTCCAAGGCACAAAAGTAGGGTGTGGAAGTCAAAACAAGTTACAGCTCAACAAGCTCAAAGATGAACAGAGACATTTTGAGTCCCACAAAGTCTCTCCCTTCTTTAAGAATATAATTAAGGCAACATGCACAGGAGGTGAAATGATCTACGTATTTTTGTGGTGCCTAGCACCAGACTTAGGCACTCAGACAAACACTGAGAAAAATAAGCTAGACACTGGGAAAGAAAAATGAGAATTCTTTAGTCTTTTTTCTCTAAAGTCACTTTTTTATTGTGAAACAAATCTGTACGTCAATTAAAAAACTGGGACTCTGGAATTTGGGTCATTTCCCTACAGTTGCTGGTTTTAAGGAAAGCCAATAGTTCTAGTCAAGATACCATTACTATGACTCTATTCTTTATTCTTTAAGTGAAACCAATGAGCTTTTTTAGCAAACATTTCTTTTTTTTTAATCAAGTGGCAAACTATGATAAATCCCCTAAGTTATATTCTAAGAAAAATGATCATGACTATTGCACAGTTATTTACTACAACACACAAAATGAGTCATGTGCACTTCTTCCTATGGCTGGTGGGCCAGAGACATGCATTCATAGGATAATAGATCACCTATGGAAGGGACCATAGTAGTCACCTAGCTCACTCACTCCATATTAAAGGCCATGAAAGAAAAAAGCAAAGCCCAGAGAGATGACTACCTCAAGTGCCACAGTTATAAAGTGGGAGAGGTGAGCTTTGAACCAAATTGCTGATTAGAAATCCAATATTCCTTAGTCTACCATGTTGCTTGCTTGGTACAGATATTTCTCATACTATAACTTATATTTCAAGGTACTTAGTAGTATCCCTGTCCTATATCCCATATATCCTTTCTAAAAAGCATGGTAAAAGGGTGCCAATAGCTACTAGCTGAGCTAAAGGGAATCCACCCAGAGATTCAATGAAGAAAAACCTACTAAGCAAAAGATTTCTAAAAACCAACAAACCTACAAACTATTAATCATTAAGATGGAATGAAATAATAATGAATAGGACGAATGAAATGAAATAATACTTAAAATACTTCAAAGTATCTCTTAAAAAGAGAGCTGTTACATACACTATAGAATTTAAATGGATAGAGGATTCTAAGGATAACTAGGACAGTGACAACTTTCATCTGGTCGTTTCAGTTTGTTGAACAATGTGATATTTCTCATCTGAAGTTAAGGCATAGTTTCTTAGGAATCTAAAGGCTAAATATTTGTCCAGTTCTTTCAGGATGATTTCCAGCATGTTAAAGAAACTCTGCCAAAAAGATTCTGGATCTAGATCAGTGTGAACCGAACACCCACACACTTTAATGTGTTACTGATGTGCCTTTTTTCCTGGAAGAGAGGAAAGTGAATAATAGTTATTCTCTAATGGTAAGTTGTTTGTGTGGTTTCTGTGAATGATTTGGAGATATCACTTCAATATTCGTGTGGAAGAGATTTCCATATAACAATGACAATAATCTCACATAAAAGAATTGATCTATTTTCTCTTTTATAATCACCTTTATCCCTTGCATTGTTAAGAATTCACTCCCTGGGTAGCCAAGATGGTGACTGGAAAGCAGGGACTTGCCTAGGGCTCTCGCACAGGACCCTCCAAACACCTGTAAAAATGGCTCTGAACAAATTCTAGAACTGCAGAACCCATGCAATAGTGGAGGGAAGCAGGGTTCCAGCCCAGGACAACCTGGATGGTTGCTGGGTAGGGTCTATCACACTGAGCTGGAGGGGGTGGAGGCGAGATGGCAGCTGGTAAGCAGGGACTTGCATGAGTTCCCTGCCAAGTCCCTCCAAAAACCTATAAAAAACGGCCATGAACAAATTCTAGAACGGCAGAATCCACAAAATAGCAGAGGGAAGCAGGGCTCCAGCCCAGGACAGCCTGTATGGTCGTTGGGTGAGATCTACTGCACGCAGAGCTGGGAGCAAAAGGGGAGCGGAGCACAGCGTGGGTGGCGGCAGGACCAACCAGACCAGGAGCCAGGCAGAACAGGCCCTGTTCTGTGAATTGTGGCAGTCACCAGACTTCTCAAACCCACAAACACCAAAGAGAAGGTTAGTGGGAAAAACGGCGGGGGACAGAGTGAAAGGAGTTCAAGGTTCAGCCACCTCCCTGGGGGCAGTGGTGGTGGTGCAGCTACAGAACTACAGCTGCAGTTGCTTCCAGCCCCAGGCCCACCTGGTGGGAGGAATTAAGTGACAGATCAGAGTAGGAGTGCAGTGCCTGCTTAGATCTGAGTCATGGTCCCAGTTCGCAGTTCTTGGGGGACAAGGAGCTCTGGTGTGGCAGAGCTTGCTGTGCAGAAATAGCTCTGAAAACAACAGCAAAGCCCCTCAAGCTTGGAACAAAGTACACTCTACTCTACAAGCAGTCATACTCTGCTGAAAAACTCAAGGGTCAAGTAGTTAGCTGGGAACATGGCCAGGGAGCAAAAACAGATTCAGATTCAGACTCAGACTTTGGAATCTTTCTTTGGTGGCAAAGACCAAAACGTACAGCCAGAAGAAGTCAACGAAGTCAAAGAGCCTATATCAAAAGCCTCCAGGAAAAACACGAACTCGCCGCAGGTCACGGAAGAGCTCAAAAAGGATTTGGAAAAGCAAGTTAGAGAAGTAGAGGAAAAATTGGGAAGAGAAATGAGAGTGTTGCAAGAAAACTATGAAAAACAAGTCAATGACTTGCTAAAGGAGACCCAAAAAAATACCAAAGAAAATAACATCTTAAAAATAGACTAACTCAAATGGCAAAAGAGCTCCAAAAAGCCAATGAGGAGAAGAATGCCTTGAAAGGCAGAATTACCCACATGGAAAAGGAGGTCCAAAAGACCACTGAAGAAAATACTACCTTAAAAATGAGATTGGAGCAAGTGGAAGCTAGTGACTTTATGAGAAATCAAGATATTAAAAAACAGAACCAAAGGAATGAAAAAATGGAAGACAATGTGAATTATCTCACTGGAAAAACCACTGGCCTGGAGAATAGATCCAGGAGAGAGAATTTAAAAATTATTGGGCTACCTGAAAGCCATGATCAAAAACAAGAGCCTAGATATCATCTTTCAAGAAATTATCAAGGAGAACTATCTTGATATTCTAGAGCCACAGGGCAAAATAGAAATTGAGAGAATCTACCAATTGCCTCCTGAAAATGATCCCCAAAAGAAAACTCCTAGGAATATTGTTGCCAAATTCCAGAGCTCCCGGATCAAGGAGAAAATACTGCAAGCAGCCAGAAAGAAACAATTTGAGTATTGTGGAAACACAATCAAGATAACACAAGATCTAGCAGCTTCTACATTAAGGGATCAAAGGGCTTGGGATATGATATTCCAGAGGTCAATTGAGCTAGGATTAAAACCAAGAATCACCTACCCAGCAAAACTGAGTATCATGCTCCAAGGCAAAATATGAATTTTCAATAAAATAGAGGACTTTCAAGCTTTCTCAGTGAAAAGACCAGAGCTGAATAGAAAATTTGACTTTCAAATACAGGAATCAAGAGAAGCATGAAAAGTTAAACAAGAAAGAGAAATCATAAGGAACTCACTAAAGTGGAACTGTTTTGTTTACATTCCTACATGGAAAGATGATGTATATAATTCATGAGACCTCAGTATTAGGGTAGCTGAAGGGAATACACACACACACCACACACACACACACACACACACATACATACATATATACACACACATAGGGCACATGGTTTTGTCATACTTGTTAGCCTTAGTAACAGTCAGTTTTGTACATGCACCTTGAGTTGCATGAGGGAGAATCCACAGCCAGATCCTGGAAAGTAAAGAGGGGTGTTTTCATTCCAAAGCAGGAAAGGAAACCTAGAAGCCTGACTCCTAGAGCAGAAAAGTGCCACCAAAAGGTGGGAGAAAAGGACACCCTGGAAGCAGGATAGCAAATAAGATGTGGCCACTACAATTATATCATAAGTGTACAGAGCCTAGCCCAAACATAAAGTGCCAATCCAAAAAGACAGAAGAATGAATAAACAAAAAAGTTAATGAGCTATTATAACACCCAGGATGGCTAAGACACAAACCTAGAAGAAAAATTCCAAAACAACTATACCCAAGGCCTGAAAGAAACACATAGCTTACCCACAAGATTAACTACTAAAACAAATAGGTTTTTTAGAGCTAAAAATTATATCATAAATGAAATGAAAGTGCAAGAGGAAAGAATTGGAAAAGAAATGAGAGCTATAGATGAGAAACTTGGAAAGTGAATTAACAGCTTAGCACAAGAAACATAACATTTTATCTGAGTAACAGACTCCTTGAAAATTAGAATGGACTAAGCAAAAATTAGTAACTCCACAAGAAAAGAATATTAAAACAAAGTCAAAAGAATGAAAATTAGGGGCAGCTAGGTGGCGCAGTGAGTAGAGCACTGGCCCTGGAGTCAGGAGGACCTGAGTTCAAATGAGGCCTCAGACACTTGACTCATGTACTAGCTGTGTGACCTTGGGCAAGTCACTTAACCCCAACTGCCTTGCCAAAAAAAAAAAAAAAAGAATGAAAATTGAAGAAAATATAAAAAATACAAGGCATCTCACTTCAAAAAAAAAAGGCTGACTTAGAAAATGGGCAAAGAGCTAATTTAAATGTTAGTACACTAAAACAAGCCTAGGTATCATATTTCAAGAAATCATGACAAAAACCACCCAGACATATTAGGAATAAGAGAGAAAAGTGAAAACAGAATCAATCAACCTCTCCCTGAAAGAATTCCCAGAATGAAAACTCTTAAGGATATCACAGTCAAAATATAGAGATTACAAAGATAAATACTGCAATCAGTTAGAAAGAAAAAGTTCATGTACCAAAGAACCCTAGTCAGGATCATACAAGATTCAGTAGCTACCACCATAAAAGAGGAGACAACATGGAATATGACATTCCAAAAGGCAAAAGACAGAGGCCTTTAACCAAGAATGACCTATTTAGCTAGCAAGATATGAAGTGAAAAAACAGACCTTCGATGTAATATGATAATATAATGCAATATAATAGAGGCCTTCTAAATACTCCTAGAGAAAAGGCCAGAACTGCATAGAAGAAAGGAAAAGAGGAGGGAAAAGCGAAAGCATTTATATTTTACTATGTGCCAGGAACTATGTCAAGTGGTTTTTACAAATATTATCTCATTTGATGAACTGACTAGAAACTATTAAATATTAAGATAGAGAAAGTCAATAACAAGAGAACAATGAGATGGGACTTTACAAGAATGAACTATTTACCTTCTAATAGAGAAGTGGGAAAAGTATCCCTTCAAAATTCTAATATCAGCAGAGGTTATATAGTCAAATAAAAGAGGGGGGCAGGAAGTAGTTTTCCTGTAAGCACTGATGATCTTACATGAAGAAAGGAAAAATAGGGGGAAAAGGGAAGGGGCAGGGGAGCAGATGGAACTACCACATACAAAAAAAAAAGTATGCTTTAACTATATTAAAATATTTCTGCATAACAAAAAAACTATCATTAAAATAAGAAAAACAGGTTACAAAATAGATAATATAACATTAACAAGTTGACATCTATAATACCTATAACATAATATTTAAGAAGCTGTTAAAAAGTTACAGCGGTAAAACCTAGTTCACAATGGATAAAACAGTCAAAAGATATAAATAATCTTTAAAAGAGGAAATACAAAATTTTAATCATTCGGAAAAATGCTCAATCTCATTGATCAAGGAAATGCAAATGAAAACAATTTTGAGGTACAATTTCCTAGCTGTCAAATTTTCAAGAAAGAAACAAAGAAATGGAATTTAATGTTACTGAGTTTATAAAGAAACAGATATAATAATCTATTGCTGTTAAAATGAAAATGAATCTTTTTGGAAGACAATCTGGCAGTATGCGGTAAAAGTTACCAATTTCCTCATCTGCAAAATAGGGATAACATTTATATTCCTTACTTCACAAACCTGTTGTAAGGAAAACTACTATAAGAATGAGAGTTATTTTTGTATTCTGAATTCTGATATTTTGTGTTCCAAGGCCCATTCCAATTCTAATATCATCTATTCTATCTTCTAAAGCCTATCGCAGCTCTGACATTCTAAGTTCTAAGCACAAATATGATTACTAAGCAAATGACTCCCAAATTTATATGTACAGTCCTAATTTTTCTTCTGGGTTCAGTCCCTCATTGCCATCTGCCTGCTCAACATCTGTACATCTCCTGGATGTCTTGCTGGCACCTCAAAGTCAGTATGTAACAAATAGACCTCATTATCATTTCCTCCTAAACCTGACCTGTCCATCCTCAAAAATCTTCCCTAGCCATCTAGTTCATAACCTCACTTATCCTTGATTCATTCCTTTCCCTAACCCCATATACAAGTAGATGTGAAATTGTGTCACTTCCATCACCAATCACATTTGTTTTCTTATTTCCACTCTTACAGCCACCACTCTTTCAAAACTTGCCTGAACTAACAATTGCCAGCAACTACAAGAGATCAGTTGGTATAACAAATATTTCCTCTCCAATCTCTTCTCCATATAGCTGACAAGATGATATTCCTAAAATATGATCTAACCACGTCACTTCTTTGCTCAATAAACTCTAGACTTGCTGATGTTACAACACAGAACCACCAGATTCCTAGTTCCTAGACTCCCAATATGGCATGGTCACACAATGTTTTGGGGTTAACGCTTTAGCAGATATCTGATGAATGAAATGCAGAAAAATGTATCAATGCCTACTGAATGCTTGTTGATATTTAGTTTCTTAATTCCTTAGGGATGAAGTACAAATTCCATTTTGGAAATTAAAAGCCCTTTACATCCTGGTTCAAAAATACCTTTCCGGTTTTATTATGTTATTTCCCTTCACAAAAACTGTGAGCCAGTCAAATTAGCCTTTTCCCTGTTTTTCACACAAGGTACTTCATCTCCCATCTCCACATCAGCTGTTCCCCATATCTAGAATTCACTCCCTCTCCCAATTTGCCTCTTAGAATCCTTTATTTCCTTCAAAGTTGACTCGAGTTAACTATATAAAATCATTCCTTCCAGTTATAGTGTTCCTCCCACTTGCCTCAAGAAAAGTACTTTGAATTTATTTTTATATACTTTTGTATGTATTTATATGTGTATACATCTTCTTTATTGAAAGATTTAAGTTCTACGAGGGTAAAGGCTATTTAATTTTTGCCTTAGTATCCTCACAACCTAATTCAGCATCTATCACTTGGTAAATGCTCAGTGAAGACTACCTATTTCTATAGACCATGATGTGTAGATGAATAACCAAGTGAACTGAATTATCAGTACATATATTGTGGATAGGCAATGCCAACTGGACAGTGAGCTGAGCTCAAAATGTAATGGGAAGAAGAGTGGGCTAGATTACATTTGAGAAAGTAAGGAAAGATGGGGGGGGGGGAATAACCAGATTCTCTCTCCTCTATATACCGCCCCCTGTTCCCACCGGTACCGACTCTGATCAGTGCTGTTACGCTGGCTGTGATGTCCAAGAGGGGAAAGTAGCAGCCATCAGACCCCAAGGAGAGTGGGAGCCCTGCTGATCCACCTAGCCTCCTGGGCTCTCCCCACACAGCCAATGGGGAGTTTGGTGGCCCTGATCCAGGCTTCCACAGAGGCCCTCAGGGCTTAAGGGGACCAGTGATTCTAGCATTCCTGAGCCTCCCACTTCCTTTCTGGGGAGGATGCCTAATGAGAGGGGGCCCAGGACCCAGGCCTCAAGCATACCTACACAGCCATTGGGCCTATGCAGACCCAGGACCTAGGTGGGGAACAGGCTATGGGACCATGTCAAGAATGGTCCTCCCAATGGATAGAGAAACCTTGGAGGAGGCAGTAGTCACCATCCATCTAAGAATGTCCTCTGGCCTAAGAACGCCCCTCAATTCAAGGATGGAGTCCAGGAAGGTGAGAGAACAGGTAAATCCAACTTCCCTGTCTGCAGACGCTTCTCAAAGGGCCACTGTCACTATGAAGATCTTTGGGCCTTATAGCACCCCGGAGTGAATAGACCTCCACTGTAAAACTGTGCCTTTTACCAGTCAGGCTCCAGCGGACTTTTTCTATCCTGGAAGTCCACTGCCCTGTTCCTTATTGGCTTTCCTGAAGTGTTTCTGCCCAACACCTCTGGCCAAGGAAGAAGCCTGAGCCTGATCCTCTCCCTCCCCTACCTGGGGCTCTGGGAAGATCGGTGGGTGGAGTGTCAGAGGAGGTTTTTAAAGAAATAATGTTTTATTGATACTTTGGGTTTTTAGACTACCATCACTTCCCAGTAATACCCTCCCCTCCCCTCCCCAACCCTGTCTTATAACAAAGGAAATCACTTACACAAACTATCAGATGGACCATATCTCACAGTATATGCAACATTCCACATCAGTAGTGGTCTGGGAAGTTTTTCAGTCATTGATCTGCACCATCTACCTTTTTCCCTGTTAGAGGTGGAGGGTGGGGGGTGATGTAATTTCAATGCTGTATCCCTTTATTCTTCTTTCCCAATAAATGACTTTCTCCTGATAAGTTGCAATGGAAACCTAATTGGTGCTGTACACACAATTTGCTCCCTTCAAGTGTTACTTGTGTGGTTCTTGTGAGCCCTGGAGAGTTTTGAAAAAGGACATCATCTTGATTCCATTTATGTCTTTTAGTGGTACCCTCTAACCCCTCCCTTGCCTTCAGCAATAGGAGAGCTAAGAAATGCCCTTTAGCAAGATACCCTATGGTTCACTTGATTTCTCCCTCTCCCCAACTCATTCTGAGTGTGAAATAGTGAGTGGTCCCAGCTTTTGCGCTTTTCCTACCTCCCGTCAGTTGGATTCTGTGAAATCTCCACCAAGTATAGATCTCTGGGCAATGCAATTCCCCTTTCTCAATGGGCGGGGCTTAGATGATACTACTGCCTTCTACCCTTTTCCTTACCTTTACCCCAGTGTAGATTTTCTGTGAAAACAGATAAAATTTTGTGAGTAGGGCTGGGAGAAAGATTAGGGAATGTGGGGAAAGGGAGGGACTGGAGCCATGACTGGTTTAAGAGTCTCTGTTTTAGCTTCTTTCTAAGTAATAAACTCAGAGGAAACGTTTTATTTAATCCTGGTATTCCTGCAGTTTTAGTGTATGAGGATCATAGTGTATTCTAGAATAGGCTAAAATGCAAACTCCTCTGTCCAGCACTTAAACCTTTGTACTCTGGCTCCAGCCTATTCCACTCCAGCTATCCAGACTGAGTGGAATGCTAGAATAGTGAAGCCCCCCCTCAGCATGGGAAAAGACCTTACCTCTCCTACCATCTACCCCGCCCCCCCCAGCCTGCACCCCTCCAATATTTTTAGCAATTACATCAGTAGACAAACACCTGCAAGGTCCTGTTTATCTACCTGTTATTCCCTTTTTGCTAAATACTGGTCTCATGCCTGTCTTTTTGTTCTTTGTTCTCTGTTGCTAGCAAAAGATTCTGCGTTTAGAATACGAATTCCAAACCCAGTCAATGGGAAGAGGAGGCAGTAGGGAGGGTGGGGGGAACTCTGCATTAGGGTCTATATAACTTGCTTTGAGCTGTATGCAACACACACATGTGCTGGCATCACCTTAGGCCACACTGAAGTGTGTCCTTTCTCATGAGAAAGCAATAAATTCCTTTTTGCCTTTTCTCAAGAACGGTCTCTGTCTATTTTTAATGTAAGTAGTGGTCTCTGACCCACACATTTCCCATTATTTTTAAGTACTCTTAGGTTTCATCCCCAACTGGCCTATTTGCTAGACATTACATTACATTTGCTGCTTCTGTACCTTATCCCCATACCTGGAATGCTCATCTTCCTCACCTTTACTTCTTGGAATTTCTAACTCTTAAAGGTTCAGCTCCCATAAGACACCTACATGAGTCTTTTCCTGATCTCTCCAGTTGTTGGACTTCATCCTAATTCCTTTGTATATACTTATCTATATTCATGTTGTTGTATCTTTCCTTTTCCCCTGTAGTAGAATGTAAGCTCAAGGGCAGAAACTTGTTTTTGTCCCAGTGTGTCCCTGCTGCTGAGTACAGTGGCTTGCACATGGCAAATAAATTCTTTATTTGAGTTATATTGAAGAAAAAAGATTTGGGGGAGGGGCGCTTTTTTTTAGCACCAATAACTTTCTGGTAAAGTTATATGGCTAGCAAATAATTAAATAGTTCAGGGGAAAAATAATGAGGGCATGCCCTAGGGTAGTAAGCAATCATAATTAAAAAGGAGTTTAAAGACATAAGAATATTATGACATTAGAATCAAAAGGGCTTGGCAATGGATGGAGTCAGGTGGGGGTAGACAAGAGAGAGAAGAAAGACAAAAATGACCTTAGTTTCAAAGCTGAGTGATGGGAAAAACAAAGTTCACCTTGTCTCACCCCTTCATTACAGAGATCAAACACCAAGACCTAGGCTTACTTAAATGACTTGCCCAACATTACAATATAAAACAATAGTACAATATAGAATTACAATATAGAACCACTAGAATCCAAGCACCTAGACTCTCCTTACAGCAAAGTTGCACAATCTTTGGGATTTAACATTTTAATAAATATCCACTGAACAAAATACAAAATGTGAAACTGCAATATAATAGCTACTGTGCTTGTCGATATCTGGGTTTAAAATGAAAAATTCCAGGCTGAACAAGTTGTGGCATTTGAATGTAATAGAACACTATTGTGCTATGAGAAATGATGAGCAGGCCGACTTCAGAAAAACCTGGAAAGACATACATGAACTGATGCTGAGTGAAGTGAGCAGAACCAGGAGAACATTGTACACAGAAACAGCCACAATTGTACAATGACTAACTTTGATAGACTTATCTCTTCTTAGCAATGCAAGGATCCAAGACAACTCCAAAGGGCTCAAGATGGAAAATGCTGCTATGAAAAACTACTAGAAAAAGAACTACAGAGTCTGAATGCAGATTGAAGCATATTATTTGCTCTTTTTTTTTTCTTTTTGTTTGTTTCTTCTTTCTTGTGGTTTCTCTCATTGGTTCGAATTCTTCTTTACAACATGACTAATGTGAAAATAGATTCAATATGAATGTATATGTAGAGCCTATATCAAATTACATGCTGTCTTGGGGTATGGGGAGGGGAGAGATGGGGTGAAAATTTGGAACTCAAAATCTTATGGAAGTCACTGTTGAAAAGTAAAAATAAATAAAATTTCTTAAAAAATGAAGAATTCTAGTTAAAATGTTACTATTTTTATTTGCCGAGTGCCAGTAAATATAACCCAGATTTAGAAAACTATTTGCCAAGTTCTAAACAAAAAACAGCTGAAGCTGAAATGCTTTAATTTTGAAAGCAGTTAAAATGATATTTCACCATCCTTTTCAATCTCCCTAAATTCCAAAGATGTCAGTGCAATGCGAGTGCAAATGACACTCCTGTAACAGGGCATCCTAACCAGTTCAACAGTTGTCTCTTAGTTGCCTTCCAATATCTTACTGGGAAACAAAAGTCAAGTTCTCCCTTACTAGTAAATTGTTCCCTTGTTCATCTCAGTAAGATATATTTCATTATATGATCACTCTACAACCTTTCAAAATATTTCTATGAATCAAAACAGGGAGATAGCATTTGATCATCTATATAATGAGGGGGTGGGGTAAGATGCTCTTTAGGTTCACTTCCCAGTTCTAATGTTCTGAGTCTTTGAGAAAATCTGAGGAGAGCATTCTGGTCTAGGCCTATGCCACTAAATGTTGTCAAATTAAGTTAACTTTCATAATTCAAGATATAATCAGATACTTTTATCAAGATCTCCTTCCAGCTGGCTACCTTTTAATAATTTTTTCACCCTACTTTAGATACATAACATTAAAACAACATTTTATATAGACACTAAGTGCTGCTTTGCTAGAACTCTTCAAAGTTTTGTAAAAATGAATTATTTTAGGATAACTTACAAGGTTTTTAAAAACTTCATAGGCGATCACACATCTTCATAAAAGAAGAATATTTCTTGAAGCAGCTGAGCACTAAAGACGGTAACCTAAAGCCCAAATAACAAATTAGCCTGGCAGACATGAAAAAATACAGTCATGTTTGGCTCAAAAGATTCCTCAATTGATGAGCTCCTGAAGCTTTCATCAGCAAGTAGGAGAAACTGGATCAAGGTAATCCTCAGGAGTTCTAAAATGCTTTGGGCACCTTCAGGATGCTTTAAATTCAATCAGGATCCTCTCCGTTTTCCCATGGGCAGGAAATGCAGGAAATGACACAACCTTTCCCAAACCTTTTTAAGAGTACATCCAAGGCACAACTGTCAAGCCCGTGTTAGGAGTCCATGTCCTGGGTCCTCCAAAATAAAGTGGCACCACAGGTGATGGTACGGAGCTACAGAATACAACTAGTGTCTAGCTGAGTATCCTTTGTAGGACATTCATTTGTTATTCAAGTTCAGCTCCTCAATAAAAAAAAAATAAGGAAAGAAATAATCACGACTGGTATTTACACAGCATTTTAAGTTTGCAAAGAATATTATTTTAATTCAATAAACATTGGGTTGTTTGGACAGCAGTATCGCAGCACTCTGTACTATAATACAGCTGAGTCAGATAAATGTGGAACAGAGGCACACACACGTATGAGGCTGTGTGACACTTCACAAAGCATGAGGAGGGAAAGAGATCAGCATCCATCTGGGGCCAGTTCTGCCTCCAAGAAGTCACTTGAGGAAGAAAGTGAGGCCCAAGAAATGTGAACTGTCCAGAAACATAAACTGCCTGGAAGGAAACCAGGATGGCTTCCAGGTCTAGTCTCCAGGGAAACTATGATGAAAGGAGAGGTTAGAAAGTGAGCAATAAGGTAAAATAAGGAAAAAAATATAGAAACTACCAAAACTGTCAGGAAGAATGGATAAACCAACATGGAAGATTTTAATAGAAGAAGGGAATAAGGTCTCCAAATCAGCTAAAAGAGTCCAGACATATATGAATAAATAATGTAAGACAAAGGAAAATGAATCAACACTTGATGAGGCCAAGAGAATATGGAACTATAGTAGGATATTCCTGAATGACAGAAAAGACAAAATAAGAATTCTGAAAGCAAAATTTGTGAGCTGCACAACAGAAAAACTTGGCAGAATAGAAAAACTTGAATCCACAGGGGCAAGTCTCATCAAAGGGATAAAAGAGAAAATAACTGATTAGAACTGGAAATACACTAAAGTGAAGGACAATCTGAAAGAAGAGTAGCAAAAAAAAAAATTAACAGTAATTGAAAACATGATCTTCATATGAGCCAAACATATTGTGATCATCTTCTACCAGCTCCACTCTGGACTAGATTACATCATGATCATGCCCCTTCAAGGATCCTCATCACCAGAAAATTCATCCTTTTTTGAGATTACATCAGACTCTATATTCACAACCCTCTTATAGTACTCTAGTTTTCATTTAAACTATTTCAAATGAATTACTTCACTTTCTTTGGCTCCTACTGCTTGGCTTAGGCCCTCCTTTCCTTTCTCATATATCCTAATTTATCTGTCCATCCATCTACCTATCTATCTATCTTGAAGACCCAAAGATCATCCATTCCTTCCCAGGCCACCATCGGTTATCTTGACTTTTGTCTTGCCACTGGACTTTGATAACTCTGGAAGAGAGTGAAGCTGACTACTTTGCACAACTCTGCCTCACTTAAATCCAAGTCAAGCACAAGTCAAGACATTACCCTTGATGTCATTGGTCCTCTTCAGAAAGGAAAGGAAACAACAGCACTCTCTGCCCCTCAGATTGGAGATCTGGAATGAGGAGCAAAGGACTCCTCCCAAATCCTTTATTTAAAGAAGGCTCCTAGTCCAGCCAAAACTTCATGTCCCACCAGCTATGCTACTTGGACTGGATTCCAACATACCTCCACACCAGACATGGGTACCTTCTTCATCCTCATCCTCACTTTTCAGCTTCCTTTGGTGTTCTGTCTTCCCTCATTAGATTGTAAATTGTTTAAGGACAGGCACCGTCATCTTTTTTTTATTTCCAGATCTTAGCACCATGCCTGACATGTAGTAGGCGTTTAATAAGTATTTACTGACTATCTCAAAGACAAGATGAGTAGAGACAATAAGAACTATATATCTCCCAGAGGAATATAATAAGTTAAAAAAAACTTGAACACCCACAAAGCAAGAAATAATCAAAGAAAACTGTCCAGACATTCTGAACATAGTTAAAAAAAATACCAATCAAACAAATCCATAGACTGCTTCCAAAAAAACCTTATCCTAAAAACACAAAGACATACAGTGGCTAAATTTAACAATCCAACAAACGGCAAATTCTGCAAACAAATAAAAAAATTCTAACAATAAAAGACTATTTTGTACCTCGTAGACATTACAGAATGGAATAATTTGTTTTGAAGAGCAAAGGAACTTAAGAAATCACCTGAGATGGCATAATCTGCCAACCTAAGCCTAGCCATTAAAGAAAAAATAGATAAATGTTCAATTGTTTTAAAAAGCATTCTTAGAAAGACAATCAGCTGTAAAGAAAATACATGCTTTTCAAACACCCAGGATGAGGCAAAGAAACAGAACAACCAAGGACAACTGCAAAATAACAATAGAGAGACCAGGACAGAAAACCAAGTTAAAAAAACAGCAAACAAGGTGAAATAACAACAAAGTCAGAAAAAAAAATTATCAGCTACCACTATGCATAGTTATATTTTAACAAAAGAACACACAAAGAAGAATAATTTTGAAAATGTAAAATACCTGTACTAAAAGAACAAATAGAGATCTTAAATAATCCAACTTCATAAAAAGAGAAAGAACTGCCTAGAACTACCAAATGGGAGAAAAATCCTGGTCCTGATGAATTCACAGAATTCCATTAAATTTTCAAAGAATAATTAGCACTAATAGTATACAAATTACTCTCAAAAACTGAGAAAGCAATCTACCAGATTTTCCTTTTATGAGACAAATATAGTAATACTACTAAACTAGGGAAGTAGCCCAAGATCATTAATGAATATTGATTGAAAAATTTTGAATAAAATCTTGTCAGATTAAAGTGATTCATCTAAGAAATCATTCATCATGACCAGTTGGATTTATATGAGAGGAAAGAAGGATTTAACATTAGGAAAACATAATTAATCATACTGAAAAGAAAAACATTCAAAACCACATGATTACTAATAGATAGAGAAAAAGCCTTTGACAAGTAAAATGTTAAATTGTTAAAAAAAAAAAAGACAAACAACAACAACAATTCTACAAAGTATAGGTATAGAAGGATCCTTTTTAAACATAAAAAAGTATGTATGTAAAGCCAAAAGTATGCATCATATGCAATGGAGATATACTACAGATATCCCTTCCACATCACAGAATTCCCTATCACAGTTTTGCTATATTGTGGAGCAACATGAGAAATCAAATAGGAATTTAGGGGGAACTTCGCAGAAGCTGGAGACAATAAACAAAAATCAGATGACACAGAAAAACTTTAGAAACTCAGAAATGCATAAAATATATGTATAGTATTGTATAATATCAACTGATATTTTACATAAGTTACTGGAAACATCCCATAAAAGAAAAAGAAAAAATTCAGACTTCTCTGGTACAAAGAGAAGGCTAAAATATTTCAAGTGGATTTTCCCAGATCACCGGGGCAACCATGCCCCTAACCCTCACGATGTAAAAGAGAGAACTGTAGAACCTTTTCCAATAAATAGAAGAGTAAAGCAAGGATACTCACTCTCCTACTATTACTTTATATAGTTCTAGGAATGCTAGCAATAGCAAAAAGACAAGGGAAAGATACTATAGGCATAAAGATTGATAAAGATAGGTAAAACTATCTGTATTTGTTGATGATATGATGGCTGACTTAGAAAATCAGTAGCAGAGACAATTAATGGCTTGGTTTCAGGACATGGATTTTAACCTCAAAAATCAACATTTCTATATAATAACAAAATCTGAAATGCAATGATAAAAAGGGAAATCCCATTCTAAATCACTACAAAATGCATAAAGCATCTGAGGATCAATCTACCAAAACACATAAAATGCTTGTATAGATGGAATTACAAGTGCTCCTTAAATAAATAAAGAACTAAAATAGCTAAAAGGAATTCAGTGTTCATGGTGGGGCAATGCCAATATAATAAAAATAATAGTACCAAAGCTATAGTTTTATAACTTTTTATAATATAATTTATAGTTTTAATGTTATACCAATCAAGCTATCAAAGGGATACTTTATAGTACTTGATAAAATGACAAAATTCATTGAGAAAAATGAAATATCTAGAATTATTAACCACTGATTTTCAAAAGAATTTGAATTACAAATTTTCTCCCCATTTCTACCCTCCCCCTCGACTCCAAGATGGCATATATTCCAGCTGCCCCATTCCCCAGTCGGCCATCCCTTCTGTCACCCCACTCCCCTCCCATCCCCTGTTCCCTTACTTTCTTGTAGGGTAAGATAAATTTCTATGCCCCATTGCCTGTGTATCTTATTTCCTAGTTGCATGCAAAAACTTTTTTTTGAACATCTGTTTTTGAGTTCCAAATTCTCTCCCTCTTCCCTCCTCACCCACCTTCCCTAAGAAGGCAAGCAATTCAACATAGGCCACATGCATATCATTATGTAAAACCCTTCCACAATACTCATGTTGTAAAAGACTAACTCCTTCCTAACCTATCCCCCTTTATTCAGTTTTCTCCCTTGGCCCTGTCCCTTTTCAAAAGTATTTGGTTTTTTGATTACCTCCTTCCCCTATCTGCCCTCCCTTTTATTGTCCCCCCTTTTTTTATCTTCTTCCTCGTTCTTTCCTGTGGGATAAGATACCCAATTGATTGTGTATGGTATTCCCTCCTCAGGTCAAATCTGATGAGAGCAAGATTCATTCATTCCCCCTTACCTGCCCCCTCTTCCCTTCCTATAGAACTGCTTTTTCTTGCCACTTTTATGAAAGATAACTTAACCCATTATATCTCTCCCTTGCTCCCTCTCTCAATATATTCTTCTCTCATCCCTTAATTTGATTTTATTTTTTTAGATATATCCCTTCATATTCAACTCACCCTGTGCCCTCTGTCTATATATATGTATATTCCCTTCAGCTACCCTAATACTGAGGTCTCATGAATCATACACATCTTTCTATGTAGGAATGTAAACAAAACAGTTCCACTTTAGTAAGACCCTTGTGATTTCTCTTTCTTGTTTGCCTTTTCATGCTTCTCTTAATTCTCGTGTCTGAAAGTCAAATTTTCTATTCAGTTCTGGTCTTTTCATTGAAAAAGCTTAAAAGTCCTCTATCTTATTGAACACCTATATTTTGCCTTGGAGCATGATACACAGTTTTGCTGGGTAGGTGATTCTTGGTTTTAATCCTAGCTCCATTGACCTCCAGAGTATCATATTCCAAGCCCTTCCATCCCTTAATGTAGAAGCTGCTAGATCTTGTGTTATCTTGACTGTGTTTCCACAATACTCAAATTGTTTCTTTCTGGCTGCTTGCAGTATTTTCTCCTTGATCTGGGAGCTCTCGAATTTGGTGACAATATTCCTACGAGTTTTCTTTTTGAGATCTTTGTCAGGAAGAGATTGATGGATTCTCTCAATTTCTATTTTGCCCTCTGGCTCTAGAATATCAGGGCAGTTCTCCTTGATAATTCCTTGAAAGATGATATCTAGGCTCTTTTTTGATCATGGCTTTCAGGTAGTCCAATAATTTTTAAATGATCTCTCCTGGATCTATTTTCCAGGTCAGTGGTTTTTCCAGTGAGATAGTTCGCATCGTCTTCCATTTTTTCATTCCTTTGGTTCTGTTTTTTAACATCTTGATTTCTCATCAAGTCACTAGCTTCCACTTGCTCCAATCTAATTTTTAAGGTAGCATTTTCTTCACTGATCTTTTGGATCTCCTTTTCCATTTGGCTAATTCTGCCTATCAAGGCATTCTTCTCCTCATTGGCTTTTTGGAGCTCTTTTGCCATTTGAGTTAGTCTATTTCTTAAGGTGTTATTTTCTTCAGTATTTTTTGGGTCTCCTTTAGCAAGTCATTGACTTGTTTTTCATGGTTTTCTCGCATCTTTCTCATTTCTCTTCCTAATTTTTCCTCTACTTCTCTAACTTGCTTTTCCAAATCCTTTTTGAGCTCTTCCATTGCCTGAGGCCAGTTCATGTTTTTCTTGGAGGCTTTTGATATACTCTCTTTGACTTTGTTGACTTCTTCTGGCTGTCTGTTTTGGTCTTCTTTGACACCAAAAAAAGATTCCAAAGTCTGAGATTGAATCTGAGTCTGTTTTTGCTGCCTGGCCATGTTCCCAGCCAACTACTTGACCCTTGAGTTTTTTGTCAGGGTATGACTGCTTGTAGAGAAGACAGTCCTTTTTCCAAGCTTGAGGGGCTTTGCTGTTGTTTTCAGAGCTATTTCTATACAGCCAGCTCTGCCACACCAGTGCTCCTCCTCCCCCAAGAACCACTAACCCAGACTGCAAGTCAGATCTTAAGCAGGCTCTTCACTCCTGCTCTGATCCTCCACTTAATTCCTCCCACCAAGTAGGCCTGGGGCCAGAAGCAACTGCAGCTGTAGTTCTGTAGCTGCACCACCCCTGCTGACCCCGGGGGCGGTGGTCTAACTGCAAACTCCTTTTACTCCCCACAGCTTTTCCCACTAACCTTCTCTGTTGTCTTTGGTGTTTGTGGGTTTAGAAGTCTGGTAACTGCCACAGCTCACTGATTCAGGACGCTAGGGCCTGTTCCTCCTGGCTCCTGGTCTGGTTGGTCCAGGCGCGGCTCACACTGGGCTCTGCTCCCCTCCGCTCCCAGTTCCATGCGACAGACCTTACCCAGAGACCATCCAGGCTGTCCTTGGCTGGAGCCCTGCTTCCCTCTGTTATTTTGTAGGTTCTGCAGTTCTAGAATTTGTTCAGAGTCATTTTTTATAGGTTTCTGGAGAGACCTGGGGGGTGGGGGGAGCTCACACAAGTCCCTGCTTTCCAGCTGCCATCTTGGCTCCACCCCCCCTCATCTAGAATTATTAAGACAAATAATAAAAAACCACAGACATAAGAAGAGAATAGCACTTTCAGACCTCAAGCTATATTATAAAGCAGCAAGCACCAAAACCATCTGATACTGGTTAAAGATACAAGAGATCAATTGAACAATCAGAAACAAAGGTACTCAATAACCCAAGGTTAGGTAAGGTATAAAATGAATTATTTAGGAAAGGACTCACTTGATAAAAACTATTAGGAAAACTAGACAGCAACAAAGTAGAAATTTGACTCAGACCAACATCTTATAGCATATTTCACAAGGAATGCATTGGATAGGTGACTTTAATATTAAATATTAAATATCAAAAAAATAAGAGATGCGTCTCTCATTAACTATAGGTAGGAGACCCATTTTTAAACAGACAAGAGACACGATTACAGAAGATAAAATAGATAATTTTTACTACGTGAAATTGAAAAGCTTCTGCATAAGTAAAATTAATGCACCAAGGTCAAGTGTGAAACTTTGAGTCAAACTTTTTGATAAGGATTTAAATCATATACACATACATATGTGTGTGCATATATATACATATGTATAAAAATACCCCAAAAGCTGTTCCCCAAAGTGCTCATAAGCTATGAACAAAGAGTTCCCAAAAGAAGACTTGAAACTACCAACAACCATATGAAAGAATATTCTAAATCATTAATAAGAAAAAATACAAATCAAAACAATCCATATCCAAAATAATTCAGGTCTTACTTCATACACTGCATACTGGCAAGGATAACAAAAGATGGTAAGAGTCAATGTTGGTGGAGTTGAGGGGGAAATAGGCACACTAGTGCATTACTGAAAGAACTACAAATCAACACAACCATTTTGAAAAGGTATTGGGAATTATGCAAATAAAGTGACTAAAATGTCCGTATCCTTAGTCCTAGAGATCCCATTACTAGGCTTATATTTCAGAAGAGGTCATTAATAAAAATAAAGTCCTCGTATACACCAAAATATTTTAAATGCCGCTTTTTGTAATAGCAAAGATTTAGAACAAATTGGATATTGAGTGACTGGGAAACAGCTAAACAAATTGTGGTATGTGAACATATAAAAATTACTGTAACATAAGAAATGATGCATGTGAATGAATACAGAGAAGCATGGAAAGATTCACATGAACTAATTTAAAGTAAATGAAGTAATATAAGCAGAGCCAAGAAAACAACATACAAAATGAAAACAATGGCAACAGAAAGAACCAGAAAAACAAAAGCCATCAATCACCAACTTATTTTCAAAAAGACAGATAGCAGGATTCAAACTCATTTCTTCCTGACTTCAAGCATAACATTTAAGAATGAAAAAACTAAATATAATTTTTATAAACTTATAGCTCCAGCAAAAGATTTTATGTAAAAGATACTGAATTATGGTAGGCATACTCAATATAAAATAAGTACTAGTTAAATACTTCCTCTTCTACTGCTGAGCAATAGCTCACTAGGTATGTTAATTTATATTAACTAATCTCAAGTGGGCCCTCACTGCAGCAAAGCAATTCTTTTACTCATCCTTAACTGATTTCCTATCCTACTCCACAGATATAGGTTTAGAATACCAAACCTTTTCTCTTCACAAGCTAATTAGCTGTAGATATTTTCTCTTTTCAGAAGCTACCAGATCAACTCAATAGTTTTCCTCTCACACCCATTATACCTTAACTAGGCAGAAGCCAAAAAGGAATAAATTATTCATGTCCCAAGTTTCTTACTAATTTTCCTTTTTTGTTAGACTCAGCTATATTTTAACTTTTACCAGGTCACCGGATTGTAGGTTCATAGGTTTAGAACACAATTTTAAAGGTCATATAGTCTAATCCCTTAACTGTACAGAAAAGGAAAATGGAGCCCAGAGGGATGAAAAACTTTCCCCAAATCACTTAGCTACTGAGTGGCACTACCCAGATTCAAACACCAGGTATTCTGATTCTAAAGCCAGTATTCTTTACTCTGTACCACATAGGATCCTTATCTTAAGTCTAGATGCAAAGCTAAGAATGGGCAGCCAAGGTAAAGGGCTAAAAGGTGAATGCTAGCTGGTTTTGATACTCTTTTATTTATTTGTAAGAGCAAAGAGCCCTAAGCCTGTAGCAGAGATAGACTGCTTAGTGAACAAAGTCTTGGCCACCAGAGTAAACCTAAACAAAACCATTCTGTTAACCAGCTGCAATGCCATCTAATTGTAAACATCCCACCCACTAAGCTCAAAGGCAGAACTTTGATGGGTAGCCACAGGACAAGAATCCAGATAGAAAGTTGTTTGGTTTCTACCTAATCATTTGTCTTCTTTGGAAGGCACAACTTTACCATTATCTTAATGTGTATTTTGGTACTTCATGTCAAATTAAGAAAAATAGATCATATGCATGGGAAAATAATATTATTTGAACAGCCAATTAAAAGAATAAAAGTTGTAACTAGTAAGAAAGTATTACTTGCCAATTCTTTGTGAAAGCATGAAATACAAAGCCACTTTAAGACCTAAATTTAAAAATGAAATGAAAAGACTGTCTTATCTTCATTTCTGACTGTTTAAATCCAACAAGTAACTTTCACAATCCAGTCTGAAAAAGACAGTAAATGGCTAGAGCTAATGGGCACTATGAGTTTTATTCCAAAGTGTGTTAAAAACTTTAAAACAGAACACTTCAGAAGGTTTGTCAATGGGTACGGGGCAGTTTTGAGAAAACTGGCATTGAGCAGATAATTTGCTCTTGTACATCTAGCTAGAAAAGCAAAACAGAGCTTAAAAATTAAAGAAAGAAAAAAATGTTACAGAGAGAAGTAGTGTGATATAGTAAATAGAGCACTGACTTCTGAGTTATAGGAAGACCTTAGGATTGGGGCTCATTTTCTACAGTCCTCTGATGCCTCTGATGAATACTGGCTATGTGATCAGGGCAATCACTGAAACCTCATTGCCTACAGAGTTATCTCATTGGGAGCTCCCTAAACTAACCAGTGAAGTCATAGGTATGGAACATGCATGTACACACACGTGCGCGCACATGCACACACACACACACACACACACACACACACACACACACACACACTTTTTCCCTCAAAGAATTTCAGGGTTGGAACAAATCTCAGAAGTCACCTCATTTAGATTCATTTGTCATTCGGTTCTGTCTTACTCTTTGTGACTCATGGACCATATGGACCATGGAGAGTGCTTTGCCATTTCCTTCTCCAGTGGATTAAGGCAAACAGAGGTTCAGTGACTTGCCCAGGGTCATAAGAGCCAACAAGTGTCTGAGGTCAAATTTGAACTCAGGTCTTCCTGACTCCAGGCCTAGCACTTTATCCACTGAGCCACCTGGCTGCCTCTCATTTAAACTAGTACTAAAAAGGTTTTCTTACTTGAAAAAAAGATTAGCCTTTGGTTGGGCTTAAAGGTCAGAACTAGAACAAGTCAGTCATAGGGAAGCAAATTTTGGTTCAACACATGCCTTTTAAAAACTAAAGCTATCCAACAGTGAGGCCGCTAGGTGGCAAAGTGGTTAGAGTCAGGGCCTTGAGTCAGGAAGACTCCTCTTCCAGAGTTCAAATCTGGCCTCAAACACTAGCTGTGTGACTCTGGACAAATCACTTTTAACCCTGTTTTGTCTGCCTCAGTTCCTCATCTGTAAAATGAGCTGGAGAAGGAAATGGCAAAGCACTCCAGAATCTTTACCAAGAAAACCCCAAAGGGGGTCACACAAGACTGAACAACAACATCCAACAATGGAATGGATTGCCTTGAGAAGTACAGAATTCTCTGTTTAAGTTGAGACTCAATGAGTATTACCTAACCAGGATATTCCCATTTCTTTGGAGCAAACTCTGATCATGATCTTAGTTCTACCCCTTTGCTTCTACTACATCACAGAAGTCTAATCTTTCTTTCTTTCTTTCTTTCTTTCTTTCTTTCTTTCTTTCTTTCTTTCTTTCTTTCTTTCTTTCTTTCTTATGAAAACCTTTCAAGTGCTTGATTATAATCAAAATCCCATAGCCCTAACCTTTCTCTGTTTCACTGTAAATATGCTGAGTTCTAGTAGTCTTCTACTTATAGTAAAAAAAAGAAACTTGACTAAAGTAACCAAGAATGTAACAGCCCAAGAACTGCATTGGTATCCGTGAAAAAGAATTAAGTTTCCAACATGTTGGGCAGATTCTTTATGGAAAACATATAAAGGCATGGACGAGAATTGAACAGGATGACAAGGTGTGGGTGAAGAGCAATTTGTACCTGGGGAAAGAGAATACCCACATCTATAAGATCATAGATACATTCAAGAAATGTTTTTCTAAAGGTTATTAAGACAACTGCAACACCAGAAGGCCAAAACTCACAATTTGCTGTGTGAGGCACACAAACATGAACAATATTTGCAAATAGTAATTTGCACAAAGCAAGTCACAGCTATGCCAGAAATGTTACAATATGTCAAATTTATTCATCTTACTACCTACAGATGGAGAGAAAAATAGAGCTTTGCCAAAGTGGAAGAGGCTGGTTCCCTCCACCTTGGAGGTCTTCAAGATGAACAACCACTTGCTGGGTATTTTTACTAGGGATTCCTTCTTTTTATTAATTGTATCTCCAGTGTTTTAACACAGTGCCTAGCACATAGTAGGCATTTAAGAAGTGTTCACTGGGTTGGATTGGTTGGAGTAGATGGCGCTGATGTCCCTTCCAACTCTCAAACTCTGTGATTCTAAAAAATAAGCTAATAATAAAATAAATTAGTCTGATAATATCAAGTGATTGTACAATAAGGGCAAACCCAAGCAAACTAACACTTGATACTTTTCTGAAATCCAAACATGGTTACCCTATTTAAAGGTTAATCTTTCCCATAGCCCAAGCTTTTGAATTTACTAGGTAATGATGAGTCATCTGTTCCTAAAAGCCCAAAGCATTTACAAAGAGAAAGCAAGGAATAAAAACATAAGTTAAAAAGAATATCTAAGCTCTGTTTCAGAAAAACACTCCAAATTTCTGTGGAGTCAACTGCAAAATTAGCTTTATTTTAAACTTTTCTTATAGACTTTACCTAATGAAATTGTGAAAACCAACAATTTACATTAAAAAAATCTATTTCAAAGTCATTCCTTCCAGTACAGTTTGCGAAGGTATCAAAATTCAAAAAAAACAAACTCTGAAACAAAATCATTACAACAGCTACCATTAGAATCTCCTAGTCTGGAATTACTTATAATTGCCTCAATTCCTAAAAGCAAGGGTTCTTAATCTTCTTTGTGCCATAGACACATTTGGCAGTCTGGTGAAACCCATAATCTTGTTCTCAGAAAAAAAAAAGTGTTTAAATGCATAAAATATGCAGGATTATAAAACAAATCAATTATACTGGAAAAAAAGATAATTTTTTTTCCCCAGCCAAGCTCATAGACGCCCTGAATTCTAGTCCTCGAACCTTAGGTTAAGAAGCCCCTGCTTAAAATAAAATGCAAATCACCAAGCCAAAGGTGCAACATAAATAATTTTAAACTAGTATTCCTGTTTTGAGTGGTTATTTATGTAAATGTGTATGTGTTGATGTGCCCTTCCCCATTGATACTATTAAAACAATAAGGGTGTCCCAAAAGTCTTTGCGCCATTTTCAGTTTTTATATTATTAAAATAAAATTGTACTAAGACTTTTGAGATACCTTGTTTTTTCATTTTATATCCAAAAGCTCAAGAAGCTGAAGTCTCATTTTCAGAAGGCTAGAAAGAAACCCCAGAATCTTTTCCTCTCTCAAGTCAAACATTTACTTCTATCCTAATTATAAGCAACAAACACCACACTGTTTAGCAGTTCCAATCAAATGGTTGTGACTGGTGATTAGGGTAAAGCTTACCTCCTAAGAGGAATGAATTTCAAAACCCCAACCCCCATCTTACAAATCTATTATGAGTTCTATTTATAACACAAACATTTGGTATAGGATTCAGGAGTAGCAGTAACAGGTGATGTAATATGCTGAACAAACAACATTCTATTCATACGGTGGGAAAATAAAACATATTCATAGCTTCTTTGATCACACTCTAAACAATCAGATTAGAAGTCAAAGATAAACTCAGTGGGCTAGGAGATGAAAGGCTTAAGGAGAAATAAATTACCAGTTAGGTATTAAGCAAGATCTTTTTTGCTCCACAATCAAGTTATCTGCCACAAAGAAGATTGACCAAGTGGTTTCAAACCACTGCCAGGCATGTTCTTTATTTTTATAATACCCCGTAGCACCCCACCTACCCACTCTGAGTGAACTTTGAATTGCACAACACATCAAAGACACTTTATGACCAAAATTAAACAATAAGATAAGAGTGACTGTGTGTTCTGCAGTACTGGCTTGTCTCCTGGGTGCAGCAACAGCAACCAGATAATGAGATCCAAGGTAGGGCCCTGGGTTTCAGCAGTTACCTTTTACTAACACTTAAAGGGAAGCACAACAAAGAGAAGTAAAGATTTAATTTACAGTTGCCCATTGGTTCAAAATTAACTCTTATAACCTCAACTGTGGAAAACAGAACAGATACTGGAGGAATCTGAGGCCCTTGGTTAAAATTACGCCTCTGATGCTACTTGTGTGACTTCACTTTGTTGGGCCTCAGTTTCCTCATATGTTAAATGAGGCACTTGGTCTAGATGTCTTCGAAATCTTAAGAGCCAATGAACAAAACAATGAATGGTTTAATAAAGGTTTAAATTTAATATGGAACTATACCCTTAAAAAAATCACAAAAAATGTACAGTCTTTGACTCAGTGATAGCACTATTATTAAGCATATATTCCAAAGAGATAAAAGAAAGAGGGAGAGGACCCATATGTACAAAAGATGTTCATAAATGAGGGTGTCTCCAAGGGATCCGTTCCAGCCTGTTTGCTGCTTCTTGCACAAGATACTCCATCTCCAAACTCAGGGCATTTTCACTGACTGTTTCCCTCGCCTTAAATTCTCTACCTCCTCACCTCCACCTCCCAGACTCCTTAGAGTTAAAAATTTCACTTTCTACAAGAAGCCTTTCAGGGACTTCCAGGACCCAAGATGGCAGATGAAGCAGTAAATCACTATAACTCTTCCATATTCACCTCCAAACCACCATAAAATACCACCCCAAAACAAATCCTGGAACAGCAGAACTAGCAAAAAACAGGGCAAAACAATCTTTTAGCCCAAGAAACTTGGAAGATCAGCAAGAAAGATCTATCTCACTCAGATAAAAGGGGCACATAGTCCAAGTCAGGAAATGCCCCAGCAAACCATCAGCAAACCAGTGGGAGATTCAGAGTCCCAGTGCAGTGGAGCAGGCAAACATCAATACGAGGATGCCCCCACATGCTTCAGCATAGCCAGGGGAATGGGTAGACTCCAGCTCCAAAAACCAAGTGCTTCAGCATAGCCCTGGACAAACAGATTGATGCCAGCAGCAGAATTGCCATGTGCTTCAGCATAACCTGAGGTAAACAGGCAACCTCCAGTCGCCAGACCACTACATGCTTCAGTGTAGCCCCAGGAAATGCAGAAACACCCCACCAGCCTTAGCACATGCCAGACACCTGCACCAGGTCCCCAGTTCAATACCAGGTAAGCTGCCTGACCCTAGCAGCCTTCAGCAGCATCAACCACCCCCCACAACACCTCCTCTGCACAGCACCAGACATGAGGGTACCCTGTAGGTCTTGGGGCAACATCAGTGCAGCACCAGGTAAACAGCAAGAACCCACAGCCTCTGACACATAAGCCAGAGACAATGCCCCTTCTACCGTAGGAACAGAGTTCAAATTTAAAAGAAAGGAAAAGGGCCAAAAAAGATGAGCAAAAAACAGCAAAATAAGGATCTGACCATAGAAAGTATTATGGTGACAGGAAAGATCAAGACACAAACTCAGGACAACAAAATCAAAACACATATGAGCAAAACCCCAAAGAAAAACGGGAAGTAGTCTCAAGCCCAGAAAGAATTCATGGAAGAGTTCAAAAAGAAGTTTCAAGGAAAAGAAAATAATGCAAGAGAATTATGAAAAAAGAGTCAATAGCTTGGAAAAAGAAAAAGATTGCTTAAAAAGTAGAATTGGTCAAACGGAAAAGTACAAAAAAAGTTGAGGAAAACAACTCCTTAAAAGTTAGAACTGGGCAAGTGGAAGCTAATGACTCCATAAGACATCAAGAATCAATCAAACAAATTCAAAAGAAAGAAAAAATAGAAGAAAATGTAAAATATTTCATTGGAAAAACAACTGTCCTGGAAAACTGATCCAAGAGAGACAATGTCAGAATCAGACTACCTGAAAGCCATAATCAAAAAGAGAACCTGGACAGCAACTCTCAAGGGATTATCAAAGAAAACAACCCTAATATCTTGGAACTGGAGGGCAAAATAGGCACTGAAAGAATCCACCGATCACCTCAGGAAAAGAGACCCCAAAATGAAACATTATAGCCAAACCACAGAACTATCAGTTCAAGGAAAAAATACTACGAGTGGCTAGAAAGAAACAATTCAAATATTAGGGAGCCACAATCAGGGTTACATAGGACTTAGCAGCTGCAACATTAAAGCATCAGAAGTTATGGCACATGATATTCCAGAAGGCAAAGGAGCTAGGACTACAACCAAGAATCACCTACCCAGTGACATTAATTAAGCACAATACTTCAAGAGAAAAAAAATGGTCATTCAATGAAATAGAAGGATTCCAAGCTTTCATAAAAAGAGGACCACAACAGAACAAAAAAATCTCATCTCCAATATCAAGACCCAAGAGAAGCCTAAAAAGGTAAGAAGGAAAAAGAAAACAAGGGATTTAATGGGGATGAACTGTTTACATCCCTACATGGGAAGATGATACTTGTAATTCTTAAAAATTATACCACTAATAGTACAACTAGTAGGAATATACATAGAAAGTAAAGGTATAAGGTGAATTTAAAGGAATGACATAAAAAATAAAGAGATGAGAAGGAAGAGAGTACATTGGGTGCAGAAGGAAGGTAGAATGGGGTAAATTTTCTCACATGAAGAGGCATGAGAAGTCTACTACAATGGAGGGAAAGATAGGAGGGTGGGCAATGGGCATCACTTGAACCTTACTCTCATCAATATCAGCTCAAAGAGGAAATAATATACAACTGGTTGAATATAGAAGTCTATCTTACCCAACAGGAAAGTAGGAAGAGAGGTGATTAAATAAGGGAAGGAGGGGACAACTGACAGAAGAGAGGGTAGAACGGGGGAAGTGGTAGACAGAAGCAAAACACTGTTGTGGAGGGAAAGGGTGAAAGGAGAGAGAGGACAAACGGGGAAAAATAGGATAGAGGGAAACATAGTTAGTAATCATAACTGTGAATGTGAATGGGATGAACTCTTCCATAAAATGGAAGCAGACAGCAGAGTGGATCAAAAACCAGAATCCTACAATATGTCATTTACAAGAAACACACTTGAAGGAGAGAAACACAGAGTAAAGGTAAAAGGGCTATAGCAAATGTATTATGCTTCAGCTGAAGTAAAAAAAAAAAAAAAGCAGGGTTAGCAATCCTGATTTCAGACAAAGCAAAAGCAAAAACAGACCTAATTAAAAGAGATAAGGAAGAAAACAACATCTTGCTAAAAGTAAAAGGTACTATAGGCAATGAAGTAATATCAATACTAAATATGTATGCACCAAGTAGCATAGCATCCAAATCCTTAAAGAACAAGCTAAGTGAGTTACAGGTTCCTGGTCAAACAAGAGAGAACATTTTGAAATGTAAAATAGATAATTTTGATTATATTAAATTAAAACGCTTTTGCACAAACAAAAGCAATGCAACCAAGATTAGAAGGAAAGCAGAAAGCTGGCAAACAATCTTTACGGCAAGTGTCTCTGACAAAGGCCTCATTTTTCAAATATCTAGAGAACTGAGTCAAATTTCTAAGAATTCAAGTCATTCCCCAATTGATAAATGGTCAAAGGATATGAACAGGCAGTTTTCAGAGGAAGAAATCAAAGTTATTTATAGGCATATGAAGAAGTGCTCTAAATCATTTTGATTAGAAAAATAAAAATTTAAAAAGTTGAGGTATCACCTCACACCTATCAGATTGGCTAATATGATAGAAAAGGAAAATGATAAATGTTGGAGAAGATGTGGGAAAATTGGGACACTAAAACAGCAATGACGGAATTGTGAACTGATTCAACCATTCTAGAGGGAAATTTGGAACTATGCCCAAAGGGCAGTCAAACTGTCCTTTGATCCTGCAATATCACTACTAGGTCTGCATCCCAAAGATATCATAAAAAAGGGAAAAGTACCTACATGTACAAAAATATTTATAGCAGCCCTTTTCATGGTGACAAAATACTGGAAACTGAGAAGATACCCATCAATTTAGGGAATGGCTGAACAAGCTGTGGTATATGAATGTAATGGAATATTACTGAACAAGAGGCTTTTCCTGATTTCCCTTTAATGCTAGTTTTTTTCCTCTGCTGATAATCCCCAATTTATCCTGTTATGTTTCATAGTTGCCTTCAGGTTGTATCCCCCATTAGATTTGTGAGCTCCTTGGGAATAGGGACTGTCTTTTGCGTTTTTCCTTTTAATTCCCAGCACTTAGCACAGTGCCTGGCACGTAGTAAGCACTTAGTAAATGCTTACTGACTCAATGAGCAAATAACTAGAAGCTAAGGGGGTATCCATCAATTGTGGCATGGCGAAACAATCATAACACGGATGCAAAGGAGTATTATTGTGCCATTAGAAATGACAAATTGGAAGTTTTGAGAGAATCCTGCGACTTACATGAATTGATGCTGAGTGTAGTGAAAGAAACCAGAATGATTTCTACAATGGCTAAAACATTATAAAGAAAAATAACCTTGAAAACAATACAAATAACCAATTATGACTCCAGAAGACTGAGGATAAACCAAGCATGCTGCTCATCTCTTGCCAGAGAAGCTGACAGAGGAGCAGAATGAGACTATACATTTTTAGACATGGCCAACTTGTACATTTATTTTGTCTAATTATATATATTTGTTAACAAGGGAGAGGTATTTGAGGGTGGAAGGATTTGAAAAAAAGAAAAGCTCTAACAGTGATCTAAAAGAAACAAAAAGGAAAAGAAAGAAAATAGAATCAAATGGAGCAACAGAAAAGGACAGAAGGAAGTACAAAGGGAGACAAAAGCAAGATAGGTTTAGAACTGATGAAAATTACATATTTTTTAAATTTTAATTTTGACCTAAAATTAAAATTTAAAAACTCAAGTTGCATGTAATAGAAATTTATAGTTTCATATATAATCCTCTCTTTCTGTTCTATGTGTAAAAATGTTCATGTACTGTGCTATAAGAAATGGTGAGCAGGTTGATTTTAGAAAAACAAGCAAAGACTTGCATGAAACAATGAAGAGTGAAATGATCAGAACCAAGAAAATGTATATAGTAACAGCAATATTGTTCAAAGAATAATTGTGGACTAAGTTATTCTGAGTATTATAAATACTTGAATCAACTACAAAGGACCTAAAGGAAGATGTAATCCACTTCCCTAGAAATAATTCATAAAGAGAAGTATGCATAGTACAGGGCGTTTATGTGTATGTGCATGTATTTGTGTTAAATGGTAGCTTTCTCTAGTGTGAGGCGGGTAAGAAGCAGGGGAGGGAGGGTGACAATTTGGAACTTAAAATGGAACAAAAAAATTAAATTTTTAAAAAACCAACAACAAAAACCTGAGTGATATTCAATGCTACCAAGTACAAAATCACATTAACCTGAAGCAACAATTAAAGCAACAATATCTGCATTTTTTAAAAAGCACAATCTGGCAGGTACCCAAGCCTGAAACAGGAACTCAAGATTCAGGAGAACTAGAAGGAACTTCAGAGATCATGTAGGTTAGAGAGAAAAGCTGAGGAAGGATGGAAGAAAGGAAAGAGGGAAGGGACTGAGAGAGGAGGGAAGAAAAGAAAAAAGGGAAGAGGAAAGGGAGGAAGAAGGAAGGAAGGAAAAGAGGGAGGGCACAAGGCTAGAGCAAGAAAGACATACATTTTTAAATTTTATTTTCAGGTCTGTATTATCTCACCTGCTAAATATTTGTTTGCAGGTAAGAGAAATATGAATGTCACTATCCAAATGAGGTAAATGACAGCATCTACCATAAACAAAAAAGTCCAGTTATTCTGATATTTGTTTTGAAAACACCGATTTGTTTTAACATGATTGATATAGCAGGGAACAGTGTGAACATAACATACTTCATGTTTGTTTTTACATGATTTGCAGGGTGTGCATGGGGTGGGGGTGGGGGTGACCTCCATAGACAGAGTGGAGGTGACAGCATGCAGGGGACCTATGGGAAGGAGAGATGTTTGGTTCAAAGTAATGGAAAATGCCGGACGTGGTGAGAGTGGGCAATACAGTATAACACTCTGGGTAGTGAGAGATGAGGCCCTAGAGAGGCAGGCACAGAAAGCGATAATCAATACACTCCCAACCAGCCCAAAACAGATGTGACAATGACCAGGGACACCTTTGACCCTCACAACCCCCAACCACTTACCCAGGGAAAAGTCCCACCTCAGTGGAAATGGAGCTAAATAGCATGTGCCCGAGGGGACGCCTCACAGAAAAGGCTATGCCAAAGGTATTCTGTTCTCTGTTCATAGAGTGATGCCACCTGTGTCCCTCATGGGGAAGTAGAGACCCATGACCCAGATCCCCAGTAGGAGTTCCCCTTGTCAAGTAGCTGCAGGTCGCTTCACCTTGGATCCTGTTTCAGTGTTGTTCCCTTAACCCCATTTTCCCCATAAGTCCTCTGGTTTTTATTTTGATATTCTGCACAGTTGGGTGATTTTTAGAAACTCATGTTAAATTATAGCAGAACTGCCTGTAACTGCATGGATGAAAATAACTGAAACTGTTTCTGTGTTTTAATAATTTCAAATACTCAATACCAGTACTTTATATGTTAAATGGCTAAAACTTATGAACATCCATTTTACCTTCACCTAATTCAAAAGATATGATAGATACAGCAGAGCTGGAAAAAGAGCAAATAAAATCCTTACCTTTCTAATTCTACTAATAATTCTTAGTGAACACCCTTATCTAGCACACTCCTAATTGGGCTCCTAATCTCTAGTCTCTCATCCTCATTTATGGCTTACACTGCTATCAGATCAATCTTCATAAGACACCAACTTTATCCTATCAATAGCCTACTTTAAAAAATTACTCCCCATATGATTACAGTGCATATTTCTAAAAACAGTATTTCAAGGTCGCACAGAAACTTCTCCCAACCTGCCTTTCCAGAATTATAACCCACTGTTCCACTTTGTACAGGGGACACCTATATATTACACGAAGGAAACTTTGGAAGAGAAAAAGACCATCTTAAAACCAAACACTGTAATCTTTTCTTCACTGCTCAAAAACTCTCACGCTTTCCACTTGTCCACTGCCTGATTTCATTCAGAGCTAACTCATCTCCTTGAATTTTATAAGGTAGGATTTTAAGAGATACCCCAAAATAAGTATATATGCAGTCACATCAGCCATGAGCTATGTGCAATAAGTAATTTTCAAATAGTTGGAATAGATAATATACTATATAAGGGAAAGGGTACTAGGCTCCAGGTTCAAATCTCAGCTTTACTGCTTGTGGACCTAGCCAGAGGTCAATTTGCTCCTTTTTGTCCCAGTTTCCTCATTTAGGAAATAAGGGGATTGGACTAAATGATCTTTAAAGTTCCTCCTACTTATGATTCTAATTGTTATCACTGTGTACAAGCATCCTGTAAAGTACAGACTTCCATTTTACTCCCCTTACTCCAAAGACAGCACCAGCAGACAAAGTACTACCTGCTTCAAATAATTAACCAATCTTTACAGAGGCTTCCAATTAAGAAATGGACAATTACATTTTACAAGCTCAAGATAATCAAATGCTTCCTCAAATATTCACTGGTGCAGTAACTATTTAGATATGGCAACTCCCAACAAATTGCAGGTAATTTAGAGTCATTTACACAGATGACATCTTTTCCTATCTCTACTCAAGCCTCTATTGCATAAGAATACAGGAATGCTTCCTCGTTAATTTCAAAATGATGGATTTTACTGAGTCAGACTCAATCTCTTTAATAGAAGCCTGAATCACAGTCATTATACAGAAATGGGATTCATCCAGCTTATATTCAAGGTCAAGACAAAAATCCACCTCAACAGGCAGGACACAGGAGATGAATGCCAGGGTTTACAAGACTATGAAGTGACTTTCTTCCAGAATATAATTAACACTAACCAAGATAAAAATCATATCACAGTAACTGTCGAGAGGGAGCACAGTGTAGTGAAAAAGAGCAGTCACTTCATGTCAAACAAACTGGTCTTAAGTTCTGACTCTCTTCCACTTAACAATAACAATAATTTATTTTATATTATTAATAATAAAAGTTAACATTTATATAATGAGTTAAGATTTGCAAAGCACTTCACATATTATCTCACTTGATTAACTGTGTAATTGTCAAGATATAACTTTTCTAAGCTTCAGTTTCCTTGGGTGTCAAATGGGGATGCTACTTGCACTTCCCAGAATTGTTTTGAATTAAGTGCTTCATAGACCTTCAGGTGGCACATAAACATGAGGAGCAGCATTATATATGTCACAATACAGACTGTACCTCTAAAATGAAATGTCTCTAAAAGAAGAAAAAAGTAAACATATATTGAAATAGGCAGAAGCACACAAAATTACCATGTGTAAGCAGCTTTCTTTGTTGTAGCAAAGAACTGGAAACTATGGGCACTTCTCATCAACTGCAGAACAGCAGAACAAATTAAGGTAAAGGAATGGTATGGTTTCATAGAAACCTAGGAAGACTTGTATGAACTGACACAGACCAATGTAAACAGAATGAAGTGAATAATTTACACAGTAATAAAATTGTAAAGATAAATAATATTGAAAGACTTAAAACCTCTGAACAATGTAGTAACTAACCACAATTCCAGAAAACTAATGATGAAGCAGGCCACTCAAAAGAAATAGAATGAGACATACATTTTTGGGTATTGCCAATGAAGGAATTTCTTTTGCTTGACTATACATATGGGTAACAAGGATTTTGGTTTTTTCCTGGGGATGGTGGAGGGGTTTGAGAGCAGAGAGGGGAAGAAAGAAAAAATAAATGCCTGCTGACTGAAAAAGGAAAAAAAAACTTGAAAGGGCCTGTTTAAAGGTAGAGAAATGGCTGAGGCTGCAAGGGAGTTGTGATCTATCAGCTTCTTCACATGACTATAAGAGCTTGAGAGGTTAAAACTCACTAAGTATTAAATCAAATAAGTGTTTTGAGACCATGGGAAGATTAAATCAGAGCTCGTGGATTTCAAAATTAAAAGAAAGATGATTTCATGGATTTCTCTCATGAAAGAAAAATGAGTCACTAAGGCTCTGATTTGAGCCATTAGGAACTGAAAGTGAAGACTCGAGCAGGAGAGAATATAATGGAAACAGTTAAGAAGGCAACAGCAGAGGATTTAAGAAGACATCAGTAGTAGGTGACAGGATGGTTTCAGTTGCTTTACATGGAAAGCTTCTGATTAGAAGAGAAATATCACTTAGGGATTGCCTGAAGGAAAGGCTAAGAGCCTGCTAACTGGAAAAGGTATTATACTTTAATGCAGTTCCAACTATTAGACTCCAAGACCATCTACAGTTTGAGAGGTAAAGCCCCTCATAAGTACCTGGTCGCTCTTTGCTGCACCCTTAAAAAAATAGTATTTGATATTTTTCCAATTACATTTAAAGGCAGTTTTCAACATTCATTTTTATGAGATTTTGAGTTCCAAATTTTTCTCCTTTCTCCACCCCAAGACATCAAGCAATTTGATATAGGTTATTATGTTAAACATATTTCCATATTAGGTTGTGAAAGAAGAAAAAGAACAAAAAGGAAAATACACACACACAAAAAAAGTGAAAATAGCATGCTTCGCTCTGCATTCAGACTCCACAGTTCTTTCTCTGGATATGGGGAGCATTTTCCATCATGGGTGTTTTGGAATTATTTTGCATCATTGTATTACTGAGAAGAGCTAAGTCTATCACAATTAATCATCTCACAATATTGCTGTTACTGCGTACAATGTTTTCCTGGTTCTGCTCACTTCACACAGCATCAGTTCATCAAGTTTTTCAAGGTTTTTCTGAAATCCACCTGCTCATGATTTCTTATAGCACAATAACATTCCATTATTCATATACCACAGCCTGAAACGAAAACATTTTCTCAGCCCCCTTTTAAGTCTAAGCTAGTCACAGTTTCATCATTTTCAAAGTAAAAAAGGAGAAAACTGGTTCAACAAGAGAGCGATGAGGACAAATAGGAGAGCAGCAGCTTTATGGGGGACAGATTTTTCCTAAAAGGAACAAAGGCATCAAGGCCTATGATGTGGTTATGAGTGGTCCTGACTACATAGGTTCTCTTCACTAATGTACCTCTCTGCTAGGTTTGTATACTTGTGTAGACTGTAATGAATGGTCCTGACTACATAGGTTCTCTTCACTAATGTACCTCTCTGCTAGGTTTGTATACTTGTGTAGACTGTAATAAATTATTATTTCACTACCCTTATACTGAGTAACTGTGAAGTTACACTTACTATTTGTTTTGCCTTATCCTTTAGTAAAAGTTTCATACTGAAGAGCTAATGATATCGTTGTCACTGATTTTGTGTACAGGAGAAGCACATCTATACGGGCTCATGGGGTACAAGGGCAAATAGTTGGAATATAACTAACACACACACACACACACTCTCTCTCTCCCTCTCTGTCTCTCTCTCCCTCTCTGTCTCTGTCTCTTTCTCTCTCTCTCTCCTGCTAGGACCCTGAGAGCTTGAGTCATAGCCAAGTGTTGTAGCCCTTCTCTGGGAAGCCAGACCTGCTAGTGTGAGACCCACAAGTAAGAGGGTAGGTGGTAAAAGACAGTCCAAAGAGAGCTGATCTGGACCTTTAGTCAGGGGCTACAATTACATGTATACATGTTATCTATCTTATAGATTAAAATGTAAGCTCCTTAAAAGTAGCAAATATTTCATTTCTATCTTTGTGGTCCCAGGACCTAATATAATAGGTAATAAATATTTCTTTACTGATTTGCTAGGGAAAAAAGTATGCCTTCTGTGAAGATACAGTATAGTCGAGAAAGAAAAGTTGGGGGGAGCCTCTAAGGAGAGGGGCTCCAAGATCTTGATAGCAATCACTCAAAAGCTGGCAAATTCTCATAGAAATTAAAATACAAATTATACATACACCTTGCCACTTACCACAGAAGGCTAGGGACAAAAGTCAATCAGAACACAATTATTAATATCACTCATGTTTCGTATATGCCAGACGTGGGCAGGGGAGAGGAGAATGGTAAAGACGTATTTCAAAAAACACAACTTATTAGTCTAAGTTCCCATTTTTAGTTTCTTCTAATATAAGTATGTGGATAAGAGTTCAAGCAGCATGGGGGGTGGGGGGGGTGGAATAACTCCATGGATAAACACTAGGAAGGAATAAACAGCCTATCACCAAAGAGAAACAGAATGATAGATGAGGTAAGCTCCCAGAGACAGGAGGGGATCGTTATTAAGGCAAAAAGAGTAAGAAAAAACCTTGCAAACAATGAAAAGGACCATTTTATCCTCTGAGAACAGAACAAAAGAAGAGAGGATCAGTGAGGATGTGGAGAGGTTCTGCGGAACAGAATAGAGATGAGGGATTACGGGATCAGAAACAGAGCTGGAAGGTGCCTTAGAAGTCATCTTCATTTTACAGATGAGATACTGAGGACCAGAATGGTTCAGGGACTTGCTCATGATCACACAAGATTAGAACTTAGCCCCCTGGCTCTCTACTATGCTGTGCTACCTTGATTGAGAGTCTAGATTTTCTTGCTTAAGTATAAGATAAGCTCTTCTATTGAGAAAAAGTACAAATCACACAGTCATAGGTTTAGAGTTGGAAGGGAACTTAGAAGCTACCCAGAAAAACCTCCTCATTTTACAGAATACAATCTTAGGCCAAGAGAGGGTGGTCTGCCCGGGGTCACAGAGCTACTTAGTATCTGAGGAAAGAGCTGAACCCAGGTCTTCCTGACTTCCTGACAATACTATACCATACTGTGTTTCTGGGAATCTGAGGAGAGGGAAGGCTTTAGCAAAGTTGTTGCAGAAAAATGATTCAGAGTCAATCAATGGTGAATAAAGATTGTTATGTAACAGGTGAGGGACCAGATGAAATTGGATAACATGAAGTTTGAAACGCTCAATTGCATGACTTCCTCCAGCAACCTTCAGCAGTTTGGGAGAAGTAGAAAAGGTAAAAGGTAGACGGTGAAGGTGTCCAAAGGTTAAGGACTAGTATGACATAAATGGTGGGAGGACAAGTATGCAAGAGATTCAAGGAAGGATGATGATGCCTTGAAAAACTAGTTAACTATAGCGTTAAGGTTAAGCTCAATACAATGTAATCTGACAGTCATCATAAAAAGAGATAATCCTTACCTTGGAAATGATTCAGATCTAAACACTCAACAGTCTCAAACTGCTGAGGCAGCCTTTTCATCAGCTGTATAAACACTGTAGGCATTAAACGTCAGTATTTTATGAAATTTTCTCTACAATGTTAAATAAATCAACACTTTAAAAATTAAATAAAGATTTAAAATAATTATACATGAAGCATTTTTGCAATTCCATACTTCAGCTTCAATACACAACATTGGCTGTAATATACATCAAGTTCCATATTGCCAGCTCAAATCATTGAATGACAAAAAGATTTCAAAGCCCCAGACTGAAGCCTGCCAACTTTATGCAATAATGGATAAAGCCATATTCAAAATACAAACTACACTTATATTTCTTTGAAAAAGATCTGCCTTATACTACAAGTCCAGCTCCTCCATCTAGTTAGAGGGATCATTTTTTTTTGTTTCATGTAACACCTTCAGCAATCTAGTGAGGCCTATGGATCCATTCTCAGAATAATGTTTCTAAATGTGCAAAATGTATATGATTACAAAAAAACTAATTACAATGAAATATAGTTATCAAAGTATACAAATAAAAAAGGAAACAAGTTAATGGGCCCCAGGTTGGGAACTCCCGCTCTAGTTGGTTTGTCCAGGTTGATACTGGAATATAGGATGAAAGCAAAGACTGGGTATAAAAGCTTGTACTGTCCATTGGCTAAAAAAGTGTTCAAACCAACACAGTCCCTGGGATGGCTATAAAGTACTTACATAAACAAGATTTTGGGCTGCCAGAGATCATGCAGAAAATATGAGAGGCAAAATAGGAAAAAGGAAAGTAATTTAAAAGAGCGGAAAAGGATGTAGGAAAGAGAATTAAGGCTAAAGACAAAAGGATCACACTGTCTTATGAAAGAAAAATTTGACATTGAGATACTACACAAAGGGTTAATTATCAAACTTGGAATTTTCAGATCTGTGAAATAGCTTGCTAACTTGCACATGAGAGATTTAAGTAAGAAATTTGTCATTGAAAAGCAACAGGGTCCCACAAAAGTAGAAAATTACTTTATTTAAATTGTACCTCCAAGAACCAAAAAAGTTTCAATATTAGCTGAGGGAGAAATGAAAATTATATTATTCGATGGAAAAGAAAAGAATAGAGTAACTTTACACTTAATTTTATTTTTGTATCTCTGAACAATTTTTATCTAAGGTTTTCTAAGGTTTTCAAAGACAGCTCCAAAGTGTGCATTATTCCTTCTGCAATGTGGGATCTCCACCTCTTTGAAGTCAATCATTTTAACAGATTAAGCAAGCCTCCCCACTTCTATTCAGGAAAGCTCTTTGATCAAAGAGCAGTAGGTGTTTTTATCTGTATCTGTATCTCTCTTTAAGATGATTTATTCTAATTGCTCTCCCTACCACCAAGACATCCTTCACACTGAAACACAGCTAAGATTCTACCACATACAGTTTTGCTTACTAAACCTTCAATGGCTTTCCATTGCCTTCCAAGTTAAAATGCCTTAGCCCAACATTCAAGGTCTTCCACAATCTGACTCTAATTTTTCCTAATCTTCTCAGCTTTATTTCATATTACTTTTCTTCATGTGCTCTTAACTACTACCTCAATGATCCTACCCAACTATACTACTCACCCTTTTGCTTCTCTGCAATAGCGCCTTCCTTCCCTCATTCCCGGAATTCATAAGGCCAGTCCCCAACCCAATCTCTGACTGCTGAAATCTAACACACATCTTTCAAGATCCAATTGCAATGAAGCACTCTTTTGCAGTTGGAAGAAATCTCTTTCCTCAGTTCTTTGATAATACTTTGCACTTCTTTTTCCTCTCTATGTAACCTATCACATTCTGCTTTGCATTATAGTATGTGTTCATATTTTAATCCCATTTGATAAATTCCTTGAAGCCAGGAATCATGTCTTATTCATCTTAATATGTAACACCTAGCATATAACAATATTCCAATTACAAACTGTGTTCATTTCCTCATCCAAATTCAAGTACCATGAAGAAGCACGACCACATTGACACTGATCTTCAGGGCTATGCACCACCACAGCATGATTCCTTACTTCTTTCCCTGCCACTCAATATTTTGTTGTACTTTGCTTTATAGGGTAAAGTAAGAATGGTATCTATTAAAAAGAAAGATTTTCATTTATGATTCCCAGAATCCTACTGAATCTGACCATGTGCTTAGCACATATGCAAAGGACAACAACTAGGCAATAACGGCTGTCAACAATAACTTAAACTTCTTAAAATTCAACTGTCATTAGAAATAGTATGAATACTACTCTATACATTATGTAGAAGAGGGCTCTCCATTAATCTCCACTACCTACAGATAAGCTTTAGAGTTATAAATCAATATGTTCATGTTAAGAAATTCCTTCTTCCCTTCACAAGATACATAGCTGAGACTGGCTTCAGTTATACTATCCATATGGTAACTTAAAAAAATAGTAAGAAGTTTTCAATTGAAATTATCTAAAGAATCTTATGCCTACTAATTTAGAGGCAGTGTGATATAAATGACAATGCTAGGCTAGAAGTATCAAATAAAAAAATCGCATTCAAATCTTCCCTCTTGACACTTATCAGCTACGTGACCTGGGGCAAAGTTACTTAACTTCTATGTATATCAAGCAACTTCCCAGGATTTATCTACCGTATAGCACAGTGCCTGGCATAAAGGAGATGTTTAATAAATGCTTATTGATAGATTGGAGCATTTCCTGGAATTTAACTGAGGCTTCAAACGCTTTTAACACTGAAGACTCAACAGTCTCGTGCCTCCAGAAGACTTTGGCCTTGCCAAAAAGACCAACAACTGGCTCCCATTACTGAGGTTCCCCTGTAAGCTCATAGCATTGTTTCACTTTGCCATCTCTTCAAAGAGGTGGAGATCCCACATTGCAGAAGGAATAATGCGCACTTTGTGGCTGTGTCTTTAATGGAATTGTCAGTAATAGAGACATAACAGCACCATTTTCCAGATGTAAATCAAAAGAACCTACAGGTGGTAAATGTTCCCACAGATGATTCATACAGTAATACTTCTCCCCTCCTAGGCCTAAGTTTCCTACTCTGCAAAATGAAAGAAGAGATAACTTAGATGGCCCCTAAGGTCCTTTCATCTCTAAATATTCATGTAAAGGAAACAAAAATGAAAGGCAAGATCAGTCTCTGTTCTCCAGTAGCTCACATTCTAATGGGGGAGACAAACATGGAAATAACTAAGTATACACAGGATATATACAGAGTAGATAGAGGGTCATCTCAGAGGGGAGGCCACTAGCACCTAGGGAGACTGGTACACAGACTTACAAAATTATACAAAGAAAACACAAGAGGAAAATTAAATATGTATATAGGAATACATGTGTTTTAAAATGTATGCTTATACTTGCGCATACTTTTGGGGCCTTTGCTCATGTTGTGCCCTAAATCTGGAATTTGTTCCTTCCCCTTCTTTCCCAACCGAACTTTACTTTAATACTTTGATATAATCAGATCTGTGATCTCAATGACATAGATATTCCTAATAAAGATAAAAGCTAGAACCCATTCACACCTTCTTATACTACCTAATTTTTGTCCATGTCCTCATCAATCCTGCAACAAAGTGGACACCCAATAAAAACAGGGGCCTTCCTCTAGGTCTTGTAAGATTATAGGTATGCTAGAGTACCACATGAGCTGTTCATGTTAGTCCTTTCTTTTGCTACATTACTGGTTCACCTCTCCCTCCACTAAAACATCATTTTAATGACATCTTTTATGCTACTTCTGGCAAACAAGGCAGTGGTATATACAAACACCCTTCTTTCCTTTGTACTCTCAGTCACCCACTGTTTTGATGCTTTAGAGATTGTGGTATTACTACATAATTCACAGCAATATAGCATCAACAGAAGGATTGTGGTGCTTTTTTAAAAAGTTTTGTTTCAGTGAAATCTTGGTATTATTGAAAGTGCTTGGTCACTTCCAAAATACAATCTAGTCCACTCTTTTCTTCCTATTAAATTCTGGGACCAGTTTATCATCCTTCTGTCGTACCTGTGAAAGAGACAGAAAGAACCTCAATAGGCTATTTGTCCAATTCATATCACAGGTTTAGCAACAAATATTCTTTGATCATGTGATTTAGTGTGGGTTTTTTGGTCTAGATTGTTAGGCTGAACTCTTTTGAGTTATTGCAAATCTTTTTTTAGGAGACTCTGTAGTATTCCAGGCACTTGAGCAATAAAAAAAAAAAAATGTAATCTACGAACAGGAGCACTTGAAGGACCTCATCAACTAAAGGAAATCCTTCCAGTGGAACATGACAGTGGCAAATATATTTGATAGACACTTATGTTCCTGCTTAATGCCTCATTTGTTATTAATAATCAGAGGATTAAACAAAAGTTAAGTAATCTCATATAACCTCACCAAACATACAGGAGAAATTTGTTGGGGGAAGAACTTTTAAAGTAGCTTTTTACGAAATAAAATTTTTTAGAATCAATTCTTATTGTCAACAAACAGCACAGTGTCTAGCACACAGCAAGCCCTTAATAGATGTTTACTGACTTTTACAGAACTTGATAACAGAACAAAATTCATCTGGAAAAACAAAAGATCTAGAACATAAAGGGAAATGATGAAAAGAAGCAGAGATGAAGGGAAAATATCACTTCCAGACCTCAAACTATATTACAAAGCACCAGTCATCAAAACCATCTGGCATTGGTTAAAAAATAGACAGATCAATGGAAAGACTGGACAAGAGAGAATCAGAAACAAAAGAATTCATGGAAAGAACTATATGAACTTATGTACCATCAAATAATCAGAGACACGCCTGATCCTCTGATTGTGTGCACATATATATTTTTATATATCACAAAAGCAATATGTAAATTGGACTCTATCTTCAAAATCAAACTGAATCTATCACTACAGTCCTTACCTGCAAGCTTTCGGAAAGAAGAGATAGGGGATGAGGGATGAGAGGGAAGAAGAGGTTCCCATTTACATGATATGACCATAAAGCAATGAAGCTGGTTCCATAAACCACACATGAAAACCAGAATCATTACTTTACAGTCACACCTAGAATCCAAATAGAATGAACAGATCAGCCTTGCCTAAGTACAGTTTCAAAATTATCACAGGCAAGCTCTCAAAAGCCTAAGTCCCACAAGTACCTCTTAACGAGCAGATGGTTTTATGTTTGTAGAAAACAGACACAGTTTTAAACTGGGAAAGAGTATTTGATGTCTAATAATCATAACAATAGTAATGGGACATTTATATAGCACTTCAAGGTTTATGAAACACTTTACACAATCTCATCTGATCTTTGCAACATTCATTGAGGCAAGGTATTATCCCCGTTTACAAAGGAAGAAATTGTGGCTTTGAGAGGCTACAGGACTTAAACCTGATGTTACAACTAGTGTCAGAAGTAGATCCCAACTCCTATCTCTGAGTCTAATACACAGACTCTTTCCAGAGTTTTACTATGATTAATGTCATTTTTTCCTTAGGTTCATGCATGCTATTTGTCCCTTCACCACTCATCATTCATTTTCCTTGCTTTTCAACTTAAGGTACACAATGATCACAGGACATTTCCATAACACAGAAAAAAGATTAACCTTCTTTTTAAAGATGAACAAACTGTTCTCAAAAAGACTGAATAAGAAAACCACAAGACTGTACAAGAGAAAAAAATGTCCTACATTTTAGCTGTGAGTTCAGTATTTCGACTAACCTATAGTACAAGAATATCAGTTTATCAAGTTGAGGCATATGCCAGCTACCACTGCCCCAACCAACGCTGATATTAAAAAAATTATAACAAAGCTCATCTTTACATTAGAAAACCCACTGTAATTCTGGCCAAATATCAGAGATATAAATTAGATTATCGTAATAAAGCAAACTAGAATTTTGCCCTCAGTTATATTAATTCTACTGAGTCAACTTGTTATGCCATTTATAATATTTTTTCTATAGAACTGTTCTCTAACATTGTTCTCATGCCTCATGCTTTTGTGAAAGAAAATTTGGAACCCAAAAACTTGTGGAACTGAGTGTTTTACACTAAAAATAAAAAATAATTAAAAAAAAAGAATAGAAGTCACACAACAGTAGTTGATTTGCATTAGTAAAGAGGGCTTGTTCACCAACATCAATGAAAATCAGTGTTAGACCTAAATAAATAAATAAAAACTTAAGACAGGGGGGTGACAAGGAACAGTGCTTCATATAATAGACTACTTTAATGTACTGCTTAAATTTTCTCAAGTTTGAAAAAGTGAGATGCAACAATCCTATATATGGGCCAACATTATTACTGTTCTTGGATTGTTTGATGTGTTACTATTAATTCCTCAAAGAGACTATAAGCTCCTCAATGGCAGAAATCAGATGCACTAATTTTGTATTCCCCACAAGGTAAGGCACAAGACAAGACATGAAGTATATAATAAATGTGCATTGATTATTAGGTTCAATTAAGCAAAAACATTTTGCTTTAAAATGATGTCCACAAGATCACAAGCATCAGAATGCTTGTCTACAAAAAAAAGCCAAAAAAAGCAGAAGAGTCATTTAGTGTGCAATGGAAAGAACTACCTATGAAGCTTCTCTATAACAGAAGGGGCACATCAGTCTGTTTTATTTTCCATCCCACTCAGCTGATACCACAAAGCCTTTAAAAAAAAAAAACTATACCTGTTTGCATGGCATATTGGAAAGAGCGCTGGACTGGGTCAAGACACTCAATTTTGAATCCAGACTCTGCTATTATACTATCTATTGATCATGTGCAAATCATCTTCCTTCCTTAGGTGAGTGAGTGTACAGAGTGCTGTGGCAAGAGTCAGGAAGACCTGAATTCAAATCTAGCCTCAGACACTTGCTAGTTGTGTGACTCTGGTCAAGTCATTTACCCTGTCTGCCTGTTTCCTCAATTGTAAAATGGGGATAACGGTTGTTGTGAGGATCAAATAAGTCAATCAACAAACTTTTATTAAGTACCTAATCTGTGCCAGGCACTATATAAATGCTTATCCTCTTCTCTTTCTTTCCTCTTACTTAGTTCAGTTTCCCCATCTCTAAAATGGCAGTGAAGGTTGAACTGGACCTCTAAGCTCATTTCCCAACAAGTGTTAATGTGCAAACACTGTCTGCCAAGACTCCTCTTTAACTCAGCCTCTGTTGGGTTACAGCAGCTGCATCACAGAGGCAGCTTATTACATGAGAAGCTGGGGTAGATCATATAGCTGGGATGACAAACAATAGCTGTGTCTGACTAGTTGCCACAGGAACTGGAAAAAGGTGATTAAGGCTGAAATCTCGGTAAGAAAAAAGCCATTTTTGAATAAAGACAGAAGTGGGATGCCCATGATCAATTTAGGTGTCAAGCAGATCTTTACATTTGCACTGTGATGGGCAATGACATCGTAACATTAATATGACAGGTTCAGATTTAGTAAATCATGCATGCTTCTTCAAAGCAGAGTACACACACATTGTTTTCACTAAGTTAGTAGAAATTTTTTAAAATTCATATGGATTTTCTTTGACCCTAGAATTTCATTGACAACTGAGATTATTATTTCTTCCCAAATTCAGCAAATAGCTTTCATTGGAAGATAAGTTGGGTGACTTGAAATCTTCCCATATGTCAGAAGAGCTCCCAAAAAATATAAAAATTGGTTAAGCAGAAAAGTATTTTCTCCCATTCATCTAATGCAAGAGTAATGGAAAAGATCTGTCTTAGAGTTATCCAAACAAATATTCACTTCTGGGTTGAGATCAAATATGAAAAATTTCCACCCAAAGGGAAACCATCTGAGAAAGTTATGAAGAAGTGAGAAAAGAAGTGTAGAATGGAAGTAGGTTTTCAGCTTTCGCAGTAATCACTACTATAAACACTCTGGGCCAGGAAACACTACCTCATAATCAGTATTATCCAAGAACTTCTGGATGAGAACATACTTCATAGAACAGACCTAAGGCAAGTTCGAATATAAGTTAATGATGTCTGAAGATGTCTGAAAACAAAGATTTAATTATCTTCTCCAGAATCCCACAGCCCTAAATACTAAGGCTTTTGCCTAAAAACTTTGCCAATAATCAGCTTCTTGGCTAAGCTATTCAGTTAGCAGTCAGCAAGATTTAGTGCAATGAGCACAGGGACTTGAATTACAATTCTGCTACTTACTAGCTGTGGGCAAAACTTGGGAAAGATAATGATCTGTCTGGGCCTCAATTTCTTCATGAGAGGTTTGGGCTTGGAGAATATTAGAGTTCTTTAGAGCTTTGTATGAATGAATAAAAAAAAAACATGAAATTATTCATTGTAGTGTTTAAAAAACTAAAAACAAAATTTATCTAATAATCATGGAATAACAGTAGTACAGGAATGTAATGAAATATAAACTGCCATAAGCAATTACAAATATGAGGAACATAAAAAGACTTATATGAAGTTATGCAATGTGAAGAAACCTAACCAATAAAAATTACTATTAACAACATAAGGGCAAAATAAAAAAAATCAACAAAACTCAAGTCAAATAAAAAAAAAGTTGGTAACATTTTATAAGGTTCAAGTACACACGCGTTGCTTCTGCTACTCTCTAAACTGTACAACTGGAACGTGATAAGTACTATCAATAACAATCACACTATTAGGTAGTTTTAACTTATTTGACTAAATGCTTTTGAGGGTGTAAAAATTTGAGTATTTTTTGGGACATGTTTGTAACAAAACAAAATCTATCAATATAAACAAGCAAATAAATCATAAAATTAAATGTGGCATCTCTGCAATAAAAAGAGCAAAGCTTTGGAAAATTATTGCGTCAGATTACTGCTTCCACTGGCAGACATTCACTACACCAATAGGTTTTACTAAACTCTTTTTCTTTGCTTCAAGGGAGGGCTTTGGGGGGAAGAGAAGTAATAGCTAAGAATGACATAAAAATAAAAGGCATCAATAAAATACTTAAAAAAAAAAAAAAAGGAACCTAGGGTCACCTCCACACCAAAATAAAGGACTGGGGCAAAACTTTATTGGAGACTACTTATTTACACTATTAAATTGTAACGACAGCACCAAAAAGGAGACAACCATATCCTACAACTTGTATGTAAGATTTGGGTGGATGCTTTGTCTTGCCTTGAAGTTCTTAAGTGACAGGAAATATGTTTTACCATGTTCTACTCATGCTGTAGACACAAAGGATAGGCTCTATTTTCCAACAATTGCTAAGTTAATCAAATAATAAGTAATGATGTACTAAATACTGTGCTAGAATCTACAGGGCAGAACTAAAATATAAGCCATTATTCCTGTCCTTAAAGATTTAAAAACTTAGTTGAAGAGGTAAGACCAACACACCTCACCTAATCCATGGTAGACAATAGATATAGTACTAAGATATGTAATACAAACTATAAGTTTTATAGTTTAAAACTGACAGAAATGAATGAAATAATGCTTCAAGAAGGTGGGCCTTCAAAGATGGGAAGACTTGGGCGGAGCCAAGATGGCGACTGGAAAGCAGTGACTGGCGTGAGCTCCCCACCAAGTCCCTCCAAAAACTTATAAAAAAATGGCTCTGAACCAATTCTAGAACTGCAGAACCCACAAAGTGGCAGAGGGAAGCAGGGCTCCAGCCCAGGACAGCCTGGATGGTCTCGGGGTAAGGTCTGTCCCGAATGGAACTCCCAGCTCCCAGCTGAAGGGAGCGAAGCTGAGCCAAGCAGAGCCCAGCGCGCGAGGCGCAGCGCGGCAGACCGCGGACCGACGAGACCAGGAGTGGAGCGGAGAGTGCCCTAGCATGCTGAATTACTGAGCTGTGGCGTGTACCAGACCTCACAACCCACAAACAGCAAAGACAACACAGAAGGTTAATGGGAA
>CM053624.1:216879266-216899469 GCA_028646595.1 Phalanger gymnotis
GGGAGAAAATCTTTAATTCAAACACATGTGAAAATCAATGCTGAAAACTAAACATATTATAAATAAATTAAAAAAAATTACAACTGCAAAACACTCTAAAAAAATAAAGACAGACCAAAATGAATGTGGAGATATTAATTGCTTATCGTTGGGCTGTGCTAATATAATAAAAATTTTCATGTAACCAAAAAAAAAATCATCAATAATTTAAAAAAAAGATTGAAAACATAAAGCCCATTAAAAACAGTCATTTAATATGTCACTATCATTAAAGAACTGAATCTTTTGCAATTTATTCTCCTTAATATTTCCTTTTAAAGAAAACAAAAACTTCTTTCTTTTAATAACAGTGAACTACTGCTTTTAGTTTTCCTATTAATCCTTAATAAATATCTATTATTTTAGTTTTCCTATTAATCCTTAATAAATATCTATTATTTTCTCCTTTAATCTTTTTAAATTTTTTTCTGATAATCTATTTTTAAAAATCCAAGTGAAAGCTAGACAGTCAATTTTGCTAGAAGTAAATAATGTTTATTTTGAAAGCCTGCCTAGATCAAAACTGTACAAGGTCATGAAGCAATAAAGTTATATTTTTAACTAATCTGAACACACCTCTTAACCATCACCTCATGCAAAAATAAAATGCTTGACTCTCCAATAGATGTCCACTTGGAATGCTGGCATGATGCCAGAAATTCAGTCACTTCTAATAAATGGATTTCATCTTTGAGACTACATAATAATGGGCAATATTTTAATAAATTCATATGCTGCAAAATCCTTAGCACACTGAAGCAAACTATCTTAGAACTGAAAAGAATCTTAATAATCACACAATACAATTCAAGTCTCTTTTTTGGATGAACAATTTAAGGCACAGAGAAGCTAGGTGATTTAACCATGATATCACAGTGGGAAAGCTCAAAGGGGGAAAACAAACACAAAACTACAGTATATTTGAATTATAAGACTAAGGTCAATGGTTAGAGTGAGATCTTTGCAAGGAAAACTATATCTTATTTTTATCTATACACCTCCCAGAGCTTAAAAAGAATTTAAATATTGGAGGGAGGGAAGAAAGAAATACACACAGCAAAAAAAGACAAATTAGTGGTATTTTGTCCAACATTGTTATACTTAGTAATGAGGCATCATCTCTTTTAAAAAGAATACTTCAGTGGATCTGTGATCTTCTATGGGTGGGTATTTCCTCCACCAATGCAGCTCACAACCTCTTGATGCTTTCATATCCTGTGCAGTTCTTATGACTTTTAGTGAATATTCCATAGAGATGTACCCAAAGAAGCCTTCTTCTGGTTCTTTTATTATTTTGGGAAAACCAGCATCACTCAGGTTTGTCCATTTGTCATTGCGTTCACCATTATAGAAAGATGCTGTACCTCCTTACACCCAGCATGTGTCTGCCTACCTGTCCACTGTCCTCAGGGTCACCTGCAATTCTGATTTTGTTGAGAAAGTGATATTCCATAATTTTCCAACAATTAGCATCACCAAGAGAATATACAACATTAAAAAGATCAGCTTCTCAAACAGCAACTTGGGATCAATAAAATCTTTAAAACTCAGCAATTCAAAATGCCCAAGTTTTATTTTAAAATATCCAAATACATAAGATTACTCAGAAAACTTCCATTTTCAACCCACCTCAGTTTCTAAAAACACCATCATCACCACCATCATTACTATCATCAGTAAGGAATTTAGTTTAATCATTACTAATTAAAATCTGTAAATCAATACAAAAAATTACCCTCCTTTGGGTCCAATAAAGAAATGCCTCATGTACACCAATACATTCATAGCAGGACTTTTAGTGGTGGCAAAAAACTGAAAACAAAACAGGTTCCCATCAACTAGAGAATGGCTGGGAAAAACGTAATAGAATATCATTGTGCCATAAGAAACAACTAATATGAGCAATTCAGAATAAAATTAAAATATATGTTGATCTGATACAGGGCAAAGAAAGCAGATAATGATGACTATAGCAATATAAATGAAAACTACAAACATCATGAACTAGGACTTAATTCAATAGCCAATCTTGGTTCCAGGGAACAAGTAAAGAAAGGATCTACCCTCCTTTATATGGCTGTGGAACACTGCATATACTCTCTGACAGTTACTGTTTTGGGTGGTTTTACTCAATGATTTTTCTTTGTTACAAATGAAGATTTCTATGGAGGGGTGATGGAGGGAGAGAAAAACTGGAAAAAATTAATGAAAAATATGCATCAATAAAACTTTTTTTAAATTGACCAAATGATTAATACATTTGTGGCATCACATATAATTGCTATGGTTACATTCCTTCATATAAAATTGAACATTGTCGCTTAAACTTTCTTTGAAACCTTTTTTTTTGTAGGACATTTGCTCAAAGACTTCATTAAATCTATTCAGTGAATGCTTATTAAATAAATTTAACGTTTTAGATTCTTTGAAACCATAAAAACACAAATTTATTATGAAATTATGACCAAAAGAGGAAAAAATCAGTTCAGAAACTAATTTCTAGGTTATATTACTTAGTTTATTACTAGACTAACCTTAGGGTAGAGATTGTGTATTAATGTATATCTTCACGAGCTTCAGGCCCTTCTTTTCCAAGGCTTAACACAAAAGGCATGCAAAGAGTAAGTACTGAAATGTTTTCTGAATTTTAATTACTTTGGGGGGTGGGGAGCAGGGCTTAAGTAACCTGCCCAGGTCCCACATCTACTAAGTATCCGGGGCAGAATTTGAACTCAGGTCCTCCTGACTCCAAGGCAGGCACTCTATCCACTATTAATTACTTTTGAAACATTATTAGACTCTCTATAAAAAAGAACCTAAACTTTAGTCCAGTTTTGCCACAACTTTCTCAAGGCAGTGACCTTAGACAAGTCACATTCTGTCCCTAGGTTCTAGTTTCTCTAAAAGTAAAATGGAGATTCTGGACTTAGTTATCTCTCAAATTCATTCCAATTCTAACCTTCATTGTTTCTAGGGAGAAAAATAATTATTACTACCTTGACAACAAAACTACCTGTCACAGCTAGTTTATACCTAACTTGGAGAGAGAAGCAAAATTAATTCATGACTAATAATTTAAAGATGTACCAAATACGATGGATCATGGATCACAAAACACATCAAAACAACTAAAAGCCAGAGAATGACTAAATGTTTCTCCTGAATTGAGTGTTTCATGTTTAATCCCATTTTATCTGAAGTTTTTCTGATCAATTGTGAAAGTTTTCAAGCTTTTCAAATTAGCAAAAATTTTAAAGCATGACAAATTCAAGCAGGAGAGCTATTTTCCTAGGCATTCTGGACATAAAAGAATTGTTGCATCTTGCTAAATAAATAGACTTTTGCTATAAGAGGAGAACCAAAACTATATTTCAAACAATCAATCTTACAAGTATCGTTTGAATAAAAATGTGTTTAAACATGGAGATACAGCTAATCCTATGTATATTAACAAGTAGCCGATTTCCCTATCAAACTATAATTCAAGAATTGATCAAGGTTTTTTATTAACTCCACAGGAAAGTCCAAGGACTTGGGAATTTGTTTTTCATACTCTTGATTAAACCAGCAGGGTATCATATGAATTCCCAGCTTTCAGAGTTTCATAAACAACAGTCTTTCCTCATAATCTATAGGAAAATAAGTGAGAAAATGAAAGTACTCCAATATCTTCAGTAGACCACTTTCCATAAACAGAAATAAATTTCTACCCCAGAGATTAAGTAAAAGGACAAAATCAGAAATGCATTTCCAAAATTACACCAACCTCTGATCAGACATCCAGTTTTACCTACTGGCACAAGTTGCCCTGGAGAGATTTATAGATCACAGTTTTAAAATAAAAGATAGCTTAATCAAAAATCAAACATTGTTAATCTTAGACTGTCAACAATGCTTAGCCAGCAAAATTTAGACATCTTGATGGTAAAGAAATGAATTCTCTGCCTCCAAACCTTACAACAGAAGCCACAGAAAACTTACAAAATGGTTTTTGTGATAGAAAGTTCTCCAAAGAGTTGTTATGCTTTTTTTTCTAAATGTACCATATTTATGTATCATTAACTCATCACACAGAAACCTCGAGACTATTCTTTTTCTAAGAAAGGAAGTCTTAATGTATCAAAAAGTAAAGTAGGTAAATCCAGATTCCAGAATCAACATCAGAATTAACAACATAGAATTAATTATCTTAAGTGTATATATACACGCTGGAATACCCATTCCTACTTGCCCTAAGTTAGAAAGGGTATTTTTACCACATAAACTTACCATCTTCTATATAAATGAGTACTGATTTACTAATGTCAGTGTCAATGTGTCACTAGAATGACTATAAACATGAAAATTCTTTGTCATCAATATGTCATACTTTTTAAATGAACTCTTAATTACAAACAAGATATTTAACATTTCAACAGGATTTGAGGAAGAAGTGAAAACAACATTCAGTATCAGGATAAAAAAAATAAGAGTACTACAATTCAGTTTGAGCTTAAATTCACTAACAGTTCCCAATCAACTGAAAGAAGTTTTCCACAAGTTGTTCCCTAGATTTCAGAAATCAGCACAAAACATGAAAATCACATTTGTAACTTACCTGAATTCTCTGCTTTCATTGTATCTCCTATTTGATGAGGCCCGCTGGGGTGCTGTTTCCATTAGTAACTTCTGAGTTAGCCTGCTAGATGGAGCTGAATCTCTGCCATTATCCTCTTCTGTGTCTTGGTCACACTTCCATTCCTCATCCTCATTCAAAGTGGGCAAATATCCAGGTATACCTTTCCCTGTCCCTGACCCAGGGCTCTGATCACTAAAGATTTTAGGGCTTTCCAAACCCGTCCTCGTGTATTCCAAATAAATATCTGATTTAAGGAACAAGGGGTAGGTGTTATCCTCCATCATGGATTGGACCTCAGTTTGGGCCTGGTCAAACATGGCAGGATCAATATGTTGCTTCATGATGCAATCTTTTATGAAGCTCTTTGTCGCTGGTTTAGTCTGACGAGATACAATCCCATTATTATCAAGAATATATTTTCTGTAAATAGCTTTTGCCAACTTAAGCCTCTTTTCTTCATTGGAGTCACAGGGCTCCAATTTCCTAAAGCCACTGCAGGCAAACCAGAAGTCTAGCAAATCAGCAGAGTCTTCTTGCTTCAAGAAAGTCCTAAATAGATTTATTCCATCTTGATCATCCAGCAAAGAATGCAATGATTCGGCCCATTTCAAATATGGGGGTGTAGGTGAAGCACTTCCTTCAGGCTCATACCCCAAATCCAGATCTGATCGCCTCGGGGTAGCTGTGGAAGTTTCACTTTTAATCCCATCGCCTTTCCCAAAATAAAAGTTGTGGCTGACTGGCCTGGGATCTGTGGAAACCAGTTCACCTTCCTCACCAGGAACTGGGGGCCTGGGAGCATCTTCAGTGAAACTCCCCCCAAGGTCCAAGGGGAAACCCTGTTCTTGGACATTCATTTTGGGGCTCTGTGTTCGTCAAGGGATAATGATTGCAGCACCCTAATCTCAGTACACCAGTACTTATAGTTCCAAAGTGAATCAATCTGTCCTGTTGAAACCATTAAGAGGACAAGGATTAGGAAAGGTAGTCCTGCTAATACAGCTATTTAGGTTTTTTACAAGAAAAAACTACAGTACCCTACCCTCCCACCACATGGACTTAAAATAAAGTGTTTCTCAGGTTTTCAGCAAAATACTTTTTATTTTGTCCATTTTTGTTCCACTACTTGGAACAATGATCATACAATGCTTTCTTTAGCTCGATATTTGAACTAATTTGGTAATTTAATTATAAAATTATTCTTATAATTAAATTTTACACACACACACATACACTGAGGCCATGAAATTTGGTCTAAGATAAGAGTCATGCCTGATAGTCTTAAGATTGGAGGAGTACCTTTATCAAAAGGAAGAAGCCCTCAACTACAAAAATACGCCCCTAACCCCATCAAACCCATCTTCACCATTCCAACTCCACTAAACGCTATTTTACATAGCACTTGCTTTTTTATATAAACTTTTTTAAATCTATAAATTAGAATATCTACTTTCTTTTTTAAGAGATAAAGCTTAATATTCTTTGCCAGTAGCACCCTCAAATACATACTGTATATTCTCTACACACCATATAAATTTTGCTTAGAATTACTTACAAAACCTCTAAATTACAATAAGAAGTTTCACTAAGCTCAAAATAACAGAATATAAAAGAAACATGTGATAACATGCAACCTACCCCAAACTGCTACTAGTAGGGAACATAGAAAAGAAAGTAGTCACTTTTAATATCCTTCTTACCAGAAAAGTATATTGTCAGCTACTGAGGGCACTAAGCAATCTAATGAATTCCAACAAGGTAAAAAAAAAATCATTGAAGTGAAGTTAAAATATGGTTACTAGCTAAGGAAGTGTCTCTCATGACCCAATTATGGATTTTGATAACCAAACTATCACACATCAGATTTATAACAAGGTGTTGCTAAATATCTGATTAGCTTTTATAGACCAAGATGCTAAAAAAAGATTCCCTCTCAGGCAGTCTCCTAACTGTAGCTATTTGCAGGTGACTAACAAATTCTTTTAAGATCTAAGTACTTCCCTGATCCACACATAAGACATCTAGTTAAGTCCAAGTCTACCACTGCCACCTACTCTGGGGCTAAGCCAAATACTGGGTTGATGACTTGTAAAATTCTCATGTGGTTTGACCACATATTTTAGACATTTAAAGTGGGTCAAGCGCTGAAAGAGAGATCATGGCTTTACAAAGCAAATCTCAAGCAGCTCTGCAAATGAACCATGGCCAGAACCTTTAAAAATCAGGGCTGGCCTAAAGAAAAGTAGGTAGCAAGTACAAAATTATAACACTTTACAATTTATAAATCATTTTCCTCACAACAACCCTGTGAGGTAGGAAGTACAAGTATTATTAATCCCCATCTGACAGATGAAAAAACTGCCACTCAAGAGAAATGAAGAAATTTGTCTAAAGTCAAAAAGCTAGAAAAAGCCAAGACTACAACCAAGCCCAATGCTCTTCCCACAATACTACGTTGTCTCTTCTTCTGCTTCTTTCATCTATTTGTATGGCTCTCCATGGGAATCTATATTTATGAGGGTATCATTCTGTTTGCCTGCGATAGAGAACAGGATGCTTACAGATGGCTAGGAGTGAGTGCCACTGATAAATGTGAGTTAGGTCACATTATATGACCCAAATGGCATTTCTATTGCTAATGATTTCTAAAAAATGATTGGCTGCGCTATAATCTCCATCTCAGCAGGGACAGCCAATTTCTTAAGGTCAAATCGCTCTATGTTTTGGTATCCAGCTGCTCAGAGACCACTTCAATTGAAAATTAATTTTCTCAACCAGTTCACATTACTGAGCACCTGTGTGGAAAAGATTTCACTGGGCTATTAATATGTAATGTACTATTGTCCACAATGCCATCTTGTGAAAGAGGGCCAAGGCAATTAGCCACCCTTGAATTAGAATATAATGGACATGCTGCAATCCTCAAGAAATTCCTGAAGAAAATTAATTTTGAAAGTGTAATTACTAAATTACTCCCTAAAATGTTTGATGATTGTATGCTGCCCCACAATACCTTTTTCAATATGTTACTGCTGATAGCTAATTTAAAATAGCATTTTATGGTTATGTGTTTTATATCTACTATCTTATTGGATCCTCACAACAACCCTGTGAGGTAGGCAGTGACAAGATTATCATCTCCATCTTACAAATCGGGAAACCGAGGACCAAAAAAAGTGAAGTGACTTGCCCAACATGACACAAACAGGTGGCAAAAGAGCTTAGTACCCAAGCTTCCCACAGTGTTTTTTCTACTATACCATACTGCTTTTCTACACTGTTTTTCTAAAGCTTGTATTGCAATTTAATCTGTGCATATCTTGTTTTCTACTTGTACTCTACAACACAACGAATTTAAAAGGTCTTCCAGCTGACATTCAACAAATATTTGTCAACTAATTTGTTTTAAGTGAAATTTCTAAAATGTTTAACTTTAGATATTTCTTTCTATTAAAGATCTCAAAACTTTCTTGACCTATATTATGGAAATAGTAACAAAATTTTCATCAAATGTTTCATCACAAAGCTGAAGCTGTTAAAACATCAATACACTAATCAAATGTGTTTATCAAATACACCAAAACAAGCATAGGATGATGGAATTAACACTAAACTAGGAATCAGAAGACCTAGGTTGTATAGATGGTTTTGCCACTAATGAACTGTGTGACCTTGGGCAAAGCACTTAACCACTGGAGGCTTCAGTTTCCTCTTGTGTCAAAAGAGACAGTTGGACTAGATCACCTTCCCCCTTCTTTTTCTGCTCTAACATTCTATGATCATGTTAAACTTTCTCCACACAAATGAAATATTTCAGATTCTTTCCACTTACAAAGGTTGTCAATTAACACAAGACAGGAGACCCTTGCTATCTCTACAAATACCAAAAGGGAAACACCTCCCACCAAATCATGTAGACTGATAAAACATACTTTATTCTTTAATTCTCAGATCTCCAAAACAGAAGTAAACCAATACAAAGTCCATGTCACTCACCCAATCAATCAATCAATAAAATGCAGTTAAATTAATTCATGCTAGAATAAAGTAACCAAAGATATGCAACCTGGCCCAGAGCCTGTAACCTCCAACAACAAAGTTCTTCCTTGAAAAGAATGTGCTTTTAAAAGTCTTATATGCCTTTATAATTTAAGGATTGCATAAGCTCCTTTCCTGAGTACCATGTGTCTGGACTCTTTAAAAAGTGGTATGATCACTAACTTGATTCTCCCCCCACAGAAAAAGCCCAAAGAACATATTTCAAACCAGACCAATGGACGACAATTCAAAAGCTACTGAATACAGAGCTGGATAAAATAATAACAAAATTCATCTGGAAAAACTACTGAAAATCAAGCAGGAACACGGTCTTTTAAGTGACATCCTAACCTTTTCCCTCAGCTGAATTTCTTAGAATTGAAACTAAGCTATTCTTACACATTGTTTCAGGTCAGGTACAGTTTCCCACCCAACCAGACATATATGTGAACTCCTGTAGAATGGCCTGTGGATCCAAGTAAACTTGAGACACTTCCTGCAGGGAGAAGTATAGAACCTTATTGTGCAGCCCCCCACCCCAAAAAAAGCTAACCTCCACAATAAAAACCCTTTGTAAAAATATTTTAGAGTTGGGCTGAATGAAACCACCAAAGTATTGATGTATTTACTCTTTTGTCTTCAGAAGTTAAAGTTTTACCGACTCCCTCTTAACACTGATTTTGAGACTGCCTATTCCTAAGGCTTCCTTGGGGGAGATCAGGGGTCACTTCTAAAGAAAAAAAAATCACCACTAGGTGAGGTTTAGTCTTTGGCCACAAAGACAGGTTTGTTACCTATCATCTTGGAAGGTTATAGAAGCAAGGTGCAACCCCTGAATTCTGAGGTCAAACCACATCTAGTACTACACGTTGTACAGAAAAATAACAGTATTTCTATTCCAATTTGGGGGTATTTCTATGCCATAGTCTCTTAATATCCCTTCTAACAATCAATTCTACAAATCTCCAATTTGCTTCAAATTAAAGTATCCTCTTCTCACTTGCCTTCTTCAATCCTCCCCCCCACCCCAGTAGTCCACCTATGGGACTTACTCCAATTTGACACCCTCCCTACTTTACCCTCAGGTTTCCTTATTTGGACCATCTTTTCTTCACATTCCTCTACATTTAAACGCAGATACATTCAACCATCTCTCCCCCTTCACAACTTGAGATTTTCCTCACTCTGGAAGCAAAAAAAAATTTGGGGGGGGGGGGTGTCAGAGGACAAGGTTGGGCAGTGTGGGAATTCAGAGCCTTGTGATCAAATAGCCCTCCACATATAAATTCCTCTATCCTATTTTACATACTCGAAACTAGCTATACTTCATGAACTGCTTTGGCCTCTGCCACATTCTCTTCTTGAGGCCCCCATTGCCTTTCCCTTTCTACCCTACATCTTCATACTAACGTCCAGAGCCATCATTCAGCCTTCTTACACCCACCTACGCTTCCTTGAGAGCCTAACCTTATAAACTCATAAACAAGTCTACCCTATGCTCCTCTGCTTAAGTATCCCCATGTCTCCTGACACTCCTCCCAAATATCATTTTCTATCCTCACTCCTCAAACATCCCCAGGTCTCTTCCTCACTCTCTTCTCTGGCATCTCCAGGTGCTCTGTTTGAACTCCTCCCTCTCCTCTTCTCAGGCACCCCCAGGTCCCCTCCTCCCTCTCCTCTCAGGGCCCCCCTTTTCTCTCCTCTCGGGCACCCCCAGGTTCCCCTTTCCTTCTCCTCCTCTCAGGCACCCCAGGTGCCTCCCCTCTTCTTCCTTTCAGGCAACCTCTGGTCCCCCCTCCCCTCTCTGGCACCCACAGGTTCTCCCTTCCCTCTCCTCCCTCTCAGGCACGCCCAGACCCCCAAGTGCCCCCTTCCCTTTCCTCCTCTCAGGCACCCCAAGCTCCCCCTTCCCTCTCCTCCCTCTCAGGCACCCCCAGAACCCCAGGTGCCCCCTTCCCTCTTCTCTCAGGCACCCCAGCTCCCCTCCGCCCTCTCCGGGGCTCGCGCTCCCTCCGGCCGGGCCCGGGCCTAGCGCGGGGCCCTGACCTTCCCTGCGGCGGCCGAGCTCCCTACAATGGGCCCGGCTCCTGGGCCAGCGGGCTCCGCTCCGGGCCTGGGCCTGCCCCGCGCCCCGCTCCCCGGCCCGGCCTCCCCCCTCAGGAATGCGCGGCCCCAGCCCGGCCCAGCCTGGATCCCCACTCACCCGCGCGGCGGCGGTGGCTGCGGGTCCCGGTCCCGGGGCGGGCGGGAGGCCCGGCCCATGCGGCTCAGAGGAGGCCTGGCGGGCGGGACGGGGCGGGGGCCCGACCCCGGGCGGTCCCCATGGCGGCGGCAGTGGAGGCTGCCTCCGGGGCGGGGAGGGAGGCCCGCGGAGCGGGGGCAGCGGGCTGGGGCGCGGAGCCGGAGCCGAGCCCGAGCCGAGTCCGGGCTGCGCCGACCGCCCGGCCCGACCCGGCCCGGCCCGCTCCTGCCCCGCCCGCGCTCTAGCCTCTGCCTCTGCCGCCTCCGCTCCCCGGCCCAGGCTTGTGCTCTGGGCCCCTGCTCCGGCGCTCCGGCTGCGGCCCCGGCCCCGGCCCCGGCCCCGCGGAGGAGGCCCCTGCCCTCTGTGGCTGCTCCTGCCGCGGTTGCTGCCGCCCGAGCCGGGAGCCCGAGCCCCCGAGCCCAGAGAGCTTCAGCTGGAGCCCAGAGCGCCCCCCTCGGCGCCGCCGAGAATTGCGGGGGAGGCCCCAGGCGGGGGGGAGGGGGGGGTGCGGGGGCGGAGAGGGGCGGGGTCCCGAGAGGAGATGAAGCCTGGGGGCGGGGCATGAGAGAGCGCGGCAGGGGCGGGAGGAAGGAGGAGCTCAAGGAGTGGGAGGAGGGGCTCAAGGAAGGAGGCAGGAGGTGGAACGGAGGGGAAAAGGGAGCTAGGGCGGCTGTGGAAAAGAGAAGCGGATTCGAAAAGATCAACAGAGCCTTGTAACCTTGGGAAAGTCCCTTCATGTCCCTGCTCCTCAGTTTGCTCATCCGTAAGATGAGGGGACTGGAATGCATTTCAATGATCTCTTCCACTACGAATCCTAATATGAGGGAAGAAGAAGGAAAAGGTGAAGGAGAGGAAGAAAGGGGGAGGGATAGAAAGGAGGGGGGGAGGTCAGAGGGAAAGGAGAACGGAGAGAAAAGAGAATGGGTGAGAAGGGAAGGAAAGAGGCTGGAGGGAAAGCAAAGGAGGAGTAGAGCAATGAGGAAAAGTGGATAAGGAGGACTACCAGATGAGATTGGGATGTTAAGAGAACCCAAGAATAGCAGAGAACAGGAGATGAATTGGAAAGATGGGCAGAAGAAAAACTCCTACTGAAAAAATAAAGGTGATCCATTCTAAGCTTCCTCTTCTCCATACCTCGAAATCTCTCTTTTTTTCTTTACCCCCATTATCTTTTCTTTTGTACCAGTCCCAGATAACCCAGAAACTTGTAATCTTGTGGCCATCCCTTCTGTCTCCTTCAGAAGTGATTGTTTCCTCTCCCTCACCTTCAATATCTCCTTATCCACTGGGTTATTCCTACAAAAATATCCAGGTTTCACCCATCCTCAAAACAAAACTACACACACACACACCTTCATTTGATAACTACTTTTCCTCAAGCTATTGATCTATATCTCTCAAGCTATGGACCAACTTCTCTTCTTCTCCAAGATAAACTCCCAATATCCATTTCCTCCCCTCCCACTCAATTCTCAGTATCTTGCATTTCCACTTCTGACCCCAGCACTCAATTGAAACTGCTCTTTCCAAGGATATCTGCTAAATCCAGGGGCCTTTTCTTAGTCGGAATTCAGCTTGACCTCTCTGAAGCTTTTGTCCTGTCAATCTCTTTCTTCTCCCTTCCTTCTCTCCTTTCTTGAATTACCCAGGATCATAGAATTAGAGTTGGAAGGGAACTGAGAGGGCAGCTAGTCCAACCTTATTTTAGAGAAGAGGAAATGGCCACATAGAGAAGATAAATGACTTGCCCAGAGTCGCACGGTCAGCAAGTATCTAAAGCAGGTTTAGAATCCAGGTCTTTCTGATGCCAAGTTGAATGCACTATCCACTATGCCGCTGGCTCCTGACACAGCTTTCTTTTAGTTTTCCTTCTAGAATTTCAAATAGTCCATTTCAAACTCTTTTGCTAGATCATCATTACCTTCCTCACCCATTAAGTGCTGGTGTCCTTGGCCCTATTCTTTCTCCCTTAATGTCCTGATCAACTCCCATAGGTTCAATTATGATCTTATTGCAGTCTCTCAAATCTATGTATCCAGACTTTATGTCTCTTCCAGATTCCAGTGCTACATCTTCTGTGGTCTAGGGCAAGGCTGTCCAAAATTCAGCCTGCAGGCGCATGCGGCCTGAAGTGAGATTTATGCAGCCTGCCTACAACTAAAGAAATTTACATAAAAGCTTTAGTAAAAGAAGCTGAACTACTGCAGAGCTCTCACTAAAATGGCACAAAATATATTGTCTATTGTTTCAATAAAAACCTAAGGTTGGACAGCCCTGGTTTAGGGGACTTCTCTACCTGAATGTTCCATACGGATGTCAAACTCAACCTAAAACAGAACACTCATTTTCCCTAAAACACATCCCTCCAAACTTCTCAATCATTTCAGTCATCCAAGGCTGACAACACCAGAGTGATCCTTTAGTCCTCCCTCTTCCTCAATCCCCACATCCTATCAGTTGCTAATACTGCCTTCACAATATCTCTACCATCAGTCCCCTTCTCACACTTCACACAACCATCAACCTAATTCAGATCCTCATTAACTCTCACATGGACTATGGCAATAGCCTCCTAATTGATCTCAAAGCTTCCAAACTCTTCCCCTCTCAAATCCATCCTCAACATAGTTGCCAAACTGATATTCCTAAAATAAAGGCTATGGTGCATACATCTCTCCTCAAAAATCTTCCATAACTCTCTTGCCTCTAAGAGAAACACAAACTTCCTCAGCATGGAATCTTAAGACATACACAGACTTATGGTGCCAAGATGGCAGAGTGAGGTAAGAACCCTCTGAAGCCCTCTCAAATTCACCTCCAAACAACTAGAAAACCACCTCAGAATTGATCTAGGAGCAGGAAAGCAGCTTACCAGCATGGCAGGAAAGGTCTGTCTCACTGGGCTAGGAGGAAGCCAGGTCCAAGAGCAGCAGCAGCAGCAGTAGCAGCCAGCCTCACAGCAGGGAAGGCTTCAAGCCTGGAATAATCCACCATTGAGATCCAACCTTCCTGCAAGCCAGCAGCCTCCCCGGCAAATGAGCAGTCTATACCAGGAAGTAAGGCCCCCCACCCCAGTGACCCCAACACCAGCACAAGCCTCCAGCCAAGTCTTGACCCCATTGCTGACCAGAAGTAAAACCCCACCCTGGGGCTGGCCAACACTGAGGCCCTGCCCCTCAGGCTTACCGGCAGAGAGACCTTGTTTCCATAGCAACCCAGCAACAGGGTCCCATCCCTGGGGCAGGCCAGCAGCTAAAACCCACACCTGTGATAGTCAACAGGGAAGCCCTACCTCCCAGTACAAGCTAGAAGGGAAGTCTACCCTCCAGAAAAAGCAAGCAGCTAAGCCCTGAAGCCCAGTAAAAGCCAGCAGTAACACCTAGAGCCCCAGCACAAAAATCTTGGGACAGTGCAGGACCAGAGGCCAACTCTCACATAAAAATACTAAGTCATCAAAAAAAGGGGGGAGGCAGGAAAAAAATGAGCAAAAAATAAAAAATAGCTTGACTATAGAAAGTTATTATGGTGATAGAGAGGATCGAGGCATAAACTTAGAAGATGGCATAGTGTCAAAATGGCTACATGTGAAGACTCAAAGGAAAATGTAATTTGGTCTCAGACCCAAAGAGAATTTCTGGAAGAGCTTTACAAGGATTTTTTAAAGAGCAAATTAGAAAAGCAGAAGAAAAATTGGGGAAAGAAATGAGAGTAATATAAGAGAACCATGAAAAAAGAGTCAATAGAATGGGAAAAGTAGAAACTAATGACTCTTTGAGATATCAAGATACAATAAAACGAAATCAAAAAGTAAAAAAAAAATAGAAGAAAATGTGAAATTTCTCACTGGAAAAACAATTGACCTAAAAAATAGATCCAGGAGAGATAATATAAGAATTATTGGACTACCTGAAAGCCATGATAAAAAAAAAGCCAGGAAAAAATCTTTCAAGAAATTATCAAAGAAAACTGCCCTGATATATTAAGAACCAGAGGGCAAAGTAGACATTGAAAGAATCTACCAATCACTGCATGAAAGAGATCCCAAAATGAAAACTCCCAGAAACATCATAGCCAAACACTAGAGTTCAAAGATCAAGGGGAAAGTATTGCAAGCAGCCAAAAAGAAACAATTCTAAGTCAGGATTACACAGGATTTGGAAGCTTCCACATTAAAGAACTGGAGGACTTGAAATATGAAATGCCAGAAGGCAAAATACTTAGGATGACAACCAAGAATCACCTACCCAGCAAAACTGAATATAATCTTTCAGGGGGGAAAATGGATATTTAATAAAATAGAGGTCTTTCAAGTTAAAAAGTTCTAGTTAAAAGACCAGAGCTGAAAAAAAAAATTGATCTCCAAAAACAAGACTCAAGGGAAACATAAAAATGTAAACAAGAAAGAGAAAACATAAGACATTCACTAAGGTTATACTGTTTATCTTTCTATGTGGCAAGATAATATTTGTAACTCTAAACAACTTTACTACTATAAGTAAGGAGTATATGTAGAGAGAGGGGTGGATATAAGGTGACTTTGATGGGATAACCCTCCACAAGAAAACAAAATAAAGGGTGAGAAAGAAAATTGCACTGGAAGGAGGGAGGAGATTGAATGGGGTAAATTATCTCTCATAAAAGAGGTATGAAAGAGCTATTATAATGGAGAGGAAGATGTGGGGTGGGAGATGGCAGACAAAGCTTAAACTTTACCCTTATCAAAATTGACTCAAAGAGGGAATAACTTACATACAGTTGAATATAGAAATCTATCTTACCCTATAAGGAAGTAAAAAGAGACAGGGATAATAGAAGGGAGAGGGGGGACTGACAAAAAGGAGGATATATTGGGGAATGTGGTGATCAGAAGTAAAACACTTGTGAGGAGGGAAAGGGTGAAGTGTAAGAGAGAGATGGAGATTAACAAGAGAAAAATAGCATGGAGGGAAATATACAGTCATCATAACTATAAATATGAATGGGATGAATTCTCCCATAAAATGGAAGTGGATAACAGAATGAATTAAAAATCAGAATCCTACAATATGTTGTTTACAAGAAACACATTTGAAGCAGAGAGATATACAGAGGGTAAAGGTAAGGGGCTGGAGCAGAATCTATTATACTTCAGCTGAAGCAAAGAAAGCAAGGGTAGCAATTGTGATCTCAGGAAAAACAAAAGCAATAATAGACCTAATTAAAAGAGATAAAGTAGGAAACTATCTTGCTGAAAGGTATCATAGACAATGAAATCATATCAATACTAATCATATGCACCAAATGGTAATATCTAAATTTTTGAAAGAAAAGTTGAACGAGTTACAGGAGGAAATAGATAATAAAACTTTACTAGTGGGGGACCTCAACTTTCTCTTCTCAGAACTAAATAAATCTAACCAAAAAATAAACAAGAAAGAAGTTAAGGAGGTGATTAAAATTCTGGAAAGGTTACATATGATAGATCTGTGGAGAAAATCGAACAGGAATAGAAAGGAATATACCTTTTTCTCAGCAGTACATGGCACCTACACAAAAATTGACCATGTATTAGGACATAAAAACCTCACAACTAAGTGTAGAAAAGCAGAAATAGTAAATGCATCCTTTTCAGATAATAATGCAATAAAAATTACATTCAATAATGGACAATGGAAAGAGAGATTAAAAAACAACTGGAAATTAAATAATCTAATCCTAAAAAAACAAGTAAGTCAAAGAACAAATCATAGAAACAATCAATAATTTCATTAAAGAAAATGACAACAATGAGACAATATACCAAAATTTGTGGGATGCAGCCAAACTGGTACTTAGGGGAAATTTTATATTTCTAATTACTTACATCGATAAAATAGAAATAAAGCAGATCAGTGAACTGGGCATACAAATAAAAAACAAGAAAAAGAACAAATTAAAAATCCCCAATTAAACAACAAATTGGAAATTCTGAAAATCAAAGGAGATAGTAATAAAACTGAAAGAAAACCACTGAACTCATAAATAAAACTAGAATCTGGTTTTATGAAAAAAAATAGATAAACAATTGGATAATTTGATTTTTTAAAAAAAGGAAAGAAGAAAACCAAATCACTAGTATTGAAAATGAAAGGCGTAAATTCATGATCAATGAAGAGGAAACAAAGACAATTGTTAGGAGCTAAGTTGCCCAATTATATGCCAATAAATTTGACAATCTAAATGAAATAGATAAATAGCTACAAAAATATAAATTACCTAGATTAATAGAAGAAGAAATAAAATACTTAAATAATCCAATCTTAGAAAAAGACATTGAATGAGCCATCAACGAACTTCCTAAGAAAAAAATCCCCAGGACCAGAAGGATTCACAGGTGAATTCTAGTAAATATTTAAAGAACAATTTATCTGAATACATGTAAATTATTTGGAAAAACAAGCAAAGAGGGAGTCCTACCAAATTCCTTTTATGACACAAATATGGTGCTGATACCCAAACCAAGAAGAGCCAAAACAGAGAAAGAAAATTATAGACCAATTTCCCTAATGAATATTGATGCAAAAATTTTAAATAAAATACTAGCAAAGAGATTACAACAATGTATCACAAGGATTATACACTATGACCAGGTGAGATTTATAGCAGGAATGCAGGGCTGGTTCAATATTAGGAAAACTATCAGCAAAATTGACCACATCAATAACGAAACCAACAGAAATCATGTGATCATCTCAATAGATGCAGAAAAAGCCTTTGACAAAATACAGTACCCATGATTATCAAAAACATAGAGAGCATAGTAATAAATGGAACTTACCTTAAAATGGTAAGTTATATTTATCTAAAACCACCAGCAAGTATTATCTCTAATGGGAATAAGCTAAAAGCCTTTCCAGTAAGATCAGGGTTCAGTGAAACAAGGATGCCCATTATTACCTTTATTATTTAATATTGTACTAGAAATGTTAACTATAAGCATATAAGGAAAAACATAGATATATAGATACACATGACATATGTCTATATATCATATAAGCGATAACATAGGGAGCTGGAGCAGAATCCAGCCCCAATAATATAGCTAGATAGCATATAAACAATGAGAAAAGAAAAAGAAATTAATGGAATTAGAATAGGCAATGAGGAAACAAAGCTATCACTCTTTGAAGATATGATGTTATACTTAGAAAATCCTGGAGAATCAACTAAAAAAGTACTTCAAATTATTAACAACTTTAGCAAAGTTACAGGATACAAAATAAACCCTCATAAATCATCAGTATTTCTATATTACCAACAAAGTCTAGCAGTGGGAGACAGAGAAACACCATTTAAAATAACTATAGACAATATAAAATACTTAGGAGTCTACCTGCCAAGACAAACCAAGGAACTATATGAACACAACTCTAAAACACTTCTCACACAAATAAAGTCAGATCCAAACAATTGGAAAAATATTGATTGCTCATGGGTAGGCCAAGCCAATATAGTAAAAATGACAATTCTACCTAAATTAATATATTTACTCACTGTCATACCAAAGTATCAAAAAATTATTTTATAGATCTAGAAAATTAATTGCACAATTCATCTGGAAAAAGAAAAGCTCAAGGATATCAAAGGAATCAATAATAATAAAAAAAAAAAGCAAAAGAAGGAGGTCTAGCTGTACCAGAGCTCAAATTGTCAAATGGTAATTATCAAAACAATCTGGTACTGGCTAAGAAACTGAGTGGTGGACCAGTGGAATAGATTCAATAAAAATTACATTAGAGTGAATAACCACAGTTATCTAGTATATGATAAACCCAAAGAGCCAAGCTTTTGGAACAAAAAGTCATTATTTGACAAAAACTGCTGGAAAAACCGGAAAACAATATGGCAGAAACTAGGTATAGGCCACTATGTCACATCCTATACCAAGATAAGGTCAAAATCACACATGATTTACACTTAAAGGGTGGAACCATAAGCAAATTAAGAGAGCATGGAATAGTTTATCTGTCAGATTTGTGGATAAGGGAAGAATTTGGGATCAAAGAATATACAGAGAACATTACAAATTGTAAAATAGATTATTTTAATTATATAAAATTAAAACTTTTTTGCACAAGCAAAACCAATGCAACCAAAATTATAAGGAAAATGGGGGAAAAACATTTTGCAACAATTATCTATGATAAGGGCCTCATTTCTTAAATATATAAAGAATTGAGAGTCAAATTTACAAACATACAAGTCATTCGCCAATTGATAAATGGTCAAAGAATATGAACAGGCAGTTTTGGGATAAAGAAATCAAAGCTATCTACAGCCACGAAAAAATGCTCTACATCACTATTGATCAGATAAGTGCAAATGAAAACAACTCTGAGGTACAACCTCACCTATCAGGGTGGCTAATATGACAAAAAAGGAAAATGTTGGATGTTGGAGGGGATGTGGGAAAACTGGGGCACTAATGCTCTTTTGGTGGAGTTGTAAACCAATCCAATCATTCTGGAGAGCAATTTGGAATTACGTCCAAAGGGTTATAAAACTGTGCATACCAGGGGGCGGAGCCAAGATGGCAGCTGGAAAGCAGGGACTAGCATGAGCCCCCCGCCAAGTCCCTCCAAAAACCTATAAAAAATGGCTCTGAACCAATTCTAGAACTGCAGAACCCACAAAACAGCCTAGGGAAGCAGGGCTTTAGCCCAGGACAGCCTGGATGGTCTCGAGGTAAGGTGTATCTCGCATGGAGTTGGGAGCAGAGGGGAGCGGAGCTGAGTGGAGCAGAGCCCAGGGTGGGCGGCGCAGACGAAGGACACCAGGAGCCGGGTGGAGTGTGCCCTAGCACCCTGAATCAGTGAGCTGCAGCAGTTACCAGACCTCTCAACCCACAAACACCAAAGACAATAGAGAAGGTTAGTGGGAAAAGCTGCAGGGATGGAGTTTGCAGGTTCAGCCACTGCCCCTGGGGCAGCGGAGGTGGGGCAGCTTTAGAACTACAGCTGCAGTTGCTTCTGGCTCCAGGCCCACATGTTGGGAGGAATTAAGTGGTGGATCAGAGCAGGAGTGAAGAGCCTGCTGAAGATCTAAGCCCAGTCCAGGTAGGGGGTTCTTGGGGAAGGAGGAGTGCCGGTGAGGCAGCGCATCCACCCAAGTGTGGAACATAGAACTCTTTAGTCTACAAGCAGTCACACCCTGCTGAAAAACTCAAGGGTCAAGTAAGTTGGCTGGGAACATGGCCAGGCAGCGAAAACACACCCAGATTCAGTCTCAGACTCTGGAATCCTTCTTTG
>CM053624.1:216899969-216927821 GCA_028646595.1 Phalanger gymnotis
GAAAGAAGGAGGAAGAAGATAAAGAAAGGGGGGATGATGGAAGGGAGGGCAGATGGGGATGAAGGTAATCAAAAACAAACACTTTTGAAAAGGGACAGGGTCAAGGGAAAAAATTCAATAAAGGGGGATAGGTTAGACAAAGCAAAATATAGTTAGTCTTTCACAACATGAGCATTGTGGAAGGGTTATACATAATGATATGCATGTGGCCCATGTTGAATTGCTTGACTTCTTAGGGAGGGTGGATGGAAAGGGAGAGGGGAGAGAATTTGGAACTCAAGGTTTTAAAAAATAGATGTTCAAAAGTAAAAAAGTTTTTTTTCCATGCAACTAGAAAATAAGATGCACAGGCAATGGGGCGTAGAGATTTATCTTGCCCTACAAGAAAGGAAGGGAAAGGGAGATGGGAAGGGAGTGGGGTGACGGAAGGGAGGGCTGACTGGGGAACAGGGAAAGCAGAGTGTATGCCATCTTGGAGTGGGGGGGTGGAAATGGGGAGAAAATTTGTAATTCAAACTCCTGTGAAAATCAATGCTGAAAACTAAACATACTAAAAGGCAGCCTCCTTTGTTCTCAAAAGGGGCTGCCAGGCCACCTAGGGAGGAGTCTTTTGCAACTGAAAGTGATTTTCCCCTCCACTTTAATCTCAGGCAGCAGGATGAAGGGGAAACTGAAAAATATTTTAGCTTAGTATAAAGAATGAGTGGGGGAGTTGCAAACCCACGTTTGCTTAAGGACCACTCCCTCCTTGTCTTTCTTAAGAGTCCAAAGGTTTTGTTTTGTTTTGTTTTTTTGGAAGAGAAGTGACCTCACCACCCTCCCTCAAAATCCTTAGAATCCTTAGGCATTTTGTTAATTGCCAGTATGTATAAGATGAGGCTTGGGGAAAGCAGGGTGCCAAATTCAAATCTGGATGGTTCATAAAAGCAAGTAATGATATAAAATAAAATTTTCTCTTTTTTTTCTAAGTTCATTCATGGCCAGGCAAATATTCCTAATACCTGGACCAGGGTCAACAGTTGGCTAGGAGGAGCTGTACAGTGCTAAATAAATAAAGTGTATTTAAGGTATTAATGTATTAATATATGTTATGTATGTATTTATATATAAATATATTAATATAGAAATACCAGAAGTAATATGATCAACAATTCCTATATGTGATAATCTGGAAATGCAACTGATGTCATCTGAAATTTATTGTTTCTGTATTTCTAAAATTATATTGTATTTCTAAAATTCTCTTAGATTGTGAAATTTGAGAAGACCATTATGTGATTTTAATCTGATTTTGATATCTGTGAATTGGGTGCTTTCAAAGGATGTGATGAAAAATTGATGATTTTAAACTGTCATGTTTGGTTTAGAAATGCATTTACCTAGACTGAAAATGAGTAGTTCAAATTTTACATACATAACAATGTTTAGGGCATTATTATATTTCTATACTCTAAATTTTGTTAGAGTTTTATTAGGTTAAGAAGTTAGACAATTGCTGTAACCTAAGAAATTATAACTTCCAAGTTTTGTCTTTATTTATATGGAAGTTCAGTTAAAATTGTTTTTGCTATAAATCAGGTATTCATACAAAGGCCTTGTTGGGTCCTCTTGTAATCTCTGTCAATTCAGTATCCATTGTGAACTGTTAAAAATGTGATTTTATAAACAATAATCTTTTCTTTTACAGTGCTAAGAGTATTGGGCCTTAAAAATTAAAATTTTGCCATGAGTGATTAAAATAATTCCTCTTATAATCTAGATGTTGCTAGCTTAATGAATTCCAATGTTTAAAGGTTTTGCTTTAAGGAGAAAGAAAGAGATGTCTATCATTTTAAAACTTTCCAGATAATTTTCTTCAGAAAAGTTTAACGAGTATTCCTTTTAACCTCAGGATAAATTTTAAACTGTTTTTAAAGAACAGAAATACTTCTAGAAATGTTCTGAAAAATATTTTTGTGATTTTTAAGCAAGAGTTAGAGCTTATCAATGCATACAAGATTTAATTCCTAGTGTCCCTTTCCTCCAGAATGAGTAAACAGGGACAAATTCATCAACCTGTGAGGCATCAACCTGTGAGGTTAGTCATTAACCTCTTTGCTTTGTTTAAGCTGGAATGGGATTCCAGTATGTCAGTAAAAAAGTATTAATTTAGGAGCTATTTTGTCTTATGGTTGAAACGTAAAGGAAGGCTGAATGATGGGTTTGAGAGATTTAGAAAGGTAAATAAAGGTTTGATTGGAAATACAGAAGTCAGATAAGAAAGTTTGGGGACAAATGGGAGTTAGCTAAGCCTCTCCTGTCTTGGGAGAATACTAGTTTCAGATGGTTTAGGTAAGTTGAGAGAGTGTGAGAAAGTATTTTAGAAGACAAAAAAGTTATGTAGCTTGATTTGATAATTACTAGCTCAGTGAAATTTGGGACAGTCCTATCCGAAGGATATTTATTTGCTATTTAAGATTTTATGGGACTAAAATTTAATATTGTTTTAAGCTCTGATTATAGGGATAGGTTTCATGAAGCCAGTAGTAGAATGGCAGGCATTACAGGCTGAGAACTTTAAAGGTGGATGTCTGTATCTGAGAAAAGTTTTGAAGACAACCTTGGACACTGCCTAGGTAGGATCTTCCTGACTCTGTTTCCCCAATTCTGCTATTTCCTTTCTGAAAAAGGAAAATTCCGCCCCCCCCAATCACTCTTAAGCCCTGCTTTCAGCATCTAGTGACTATATGACTAGCTGTCAAACATGACTCAGGCCTGTAATCAAACAGAGCTAAGGAATTTCTCTCTTTCTGTTAGGATATATGACATTGGTCTCTTTTCTTTCATAGCAAATTTATATTATCAAGACGTTTTGTAAGCACAATACTCAATCTATTAGGTAATAGATGAATATTGGAATATCTCTGAGTTATTATAATAGGATGCAGGAATGAATAGCTTACAATTTTAAATAATTTTAACCTATGTTCATGGACAAATAAAAATAATAACTATAGAGATAACATCCTCCAAAAAGAGGAAATGCTTAATAAGACAAAGATGTAATGTGATAGATATCTAATTCAATAGAAAAACAAAATTTTGAGAAAAGTAACAGGATCGGATTGATTCTTCTAAGAATTATATACAGATGTATATGATTGACTTTCAAAATTTATTATGCTTTGATAATAAGATCTCAAATTTGGATTTTTTGCATAAAAATTGTATAAGATAATGGCAAAAGTGAAATTATATCTCCTTTATTAAAGTGTCTGTTTGATAATTTTAAAAGGTAGATAAGCTCATTTTATGGCTGAACCTTCACATTTTAAAAGATTCTTATAGAAGGTACAAGACTTAGGTTAGGATAGAAACAGCAGATATATAAACTGAAATTTTCTGAAGTTTCAAAAATGGAAAACAGAATTATCTGGGAATAATCAAATGATTGGGTAAATTGGTACTCCTGAATAGTCAAATGAAAGATAATATTGTTTCTAAATATTAATGGGAATAATTTGGGAAAAGGGAAAAGAAGTTTTGTGAGATAAGATACAAACGTAAGGTTGAATCATTATCCCATAAACTCAGGCTGGGATTTAAAGTTATATTGTATCTATGTGAGATAGGGTCCTTAGATGTTTTAAAGTGATATAAGAGCAATTAGGTATTAATACAGATAGTGTAACTATTTACTGGAACTAAATCAGAGACATCTTCAATTTAGGGAAAAGAATTTCAATGTAAATCTCTTTAAGAGAGATAAATTGTAGAATATTTTTGTATTGATGGGGAAATGTGGCTGTTTGAATTTGAATTCATTCCATGGTCTAAAATGTAGAAATGAAGTTAATATTTGCACTTCTTGAGAAATATCTCATTCTTTCAGATCAGGCATAGTTAGGGGAGAATAGAAAAGCCTGGAAACCGCACAAGCTAGAAAGCAACAGGAGGCTAGAATGCAAAGTGCATCCAACAAAATTGAAGTGTATCAAATTGGCAAACTTTTGTATATGGAGTTACTAAGGGAGGGACTTGATTAGCTATGATTAGTGAGTGCTGTTTAAGGCAAAAAGTACTCAGGACCATAAGTAATTTTGTTTTGAATTTAAATTTGGGTATAGTTGTCTGCATTAAATCAGTATCTGAGAGAAATGCCACAAGATAAGCTACTCAGAGGAAATGTGATCCTGTATTGTTAACAGGTGGAGGTCTGTATTCCAGAACAGCCAAGGGGACAATCTTAGCCTCAATCTAGGATGGGATCCTCCTGGCTCAGTTCTTCCCCCTTGTGTTCTTTTGGAAAGGAATTATTTTCCCACCTGACTATCCCTGAGTTTAGTTATGGAGACATATATGACATAATTGGAGAACCATAACTATATCTGAATTTAAACAAAGCCAAGGATGTTTTATCCTGTCATATTTGGTATGTCACATGTCCCTGCTTTCTTTCCTTCTATAGCAAATTTCTGTGACCAGAGCAAGTAGTCAGTAAAAGATATGAGCTCTTTTGTGTTATCTTACTGGGCAGTCTAATATTTTTATCTAGAACTAGAACATGTGCAGAAACTTATACAAACTGCTTAAGACTCACCCTAAGATGTTTCCCTTTGTTTAAAGTGGATTCTAAGAGCAGTAGTGGTATGGAGACAATTATTAGGTCAAGGGATAGTGAGAATATTATTTTGCTATTTGGTTAATATCAAGCTTGTCTAGGATTTTGCTACAATTAATAATATTAAAAGAAGAATGGCTTGTGGTTTATTCTGTAAATGCCATCAAAGAAACACGGCATGACAAAAGTTTATGATGTTATATGTACTGTGTTAAGAATTGGTTATTTAATGTGTTTATGTATGCACTGGAGCCCATTGTTAATTCCTTAGTGAAATATCATCTTCCTGGTGAGGAAATTAAAAATGAGTGAATGTAAAATATAAGAAACTGGGTTCTGATGTGAATTTCTTAAACAGAACAATTGGTCAAGATTCCAATTTCGAATTTGTAAAATGATCAGGGTTATAAGGATTAGAAATGGTAACTTAAAATTGTGTTAAGGTGACTTTTGTAGGAGGGTGGACAGAAAGCTGGTTCCTACAAGAAGACAAGAGGAAGATGCTGGGATGCTGTGCTGAAGATGGCTGGAGCAAATGCCAAGGACCAGAGGATTTCATTAATGATGTTCTCTGCCGGACAGCTATAAAGGAAAAGACTTTTTGAATCTTAAAGGGACAATTGCATCATCATTTTCCTTTGGGTCTCTGTATCTATATTTACAAAGGGGACTGCCCCTTTTGATTTGTCAATGTGTGGGAGATTTTGAGGAATGGAAACCTTAGAAAAGGGTAATGGGGACACAAGTATGATGGAAGAAAAAAAATGGTATAAAAGTGTGCAGCAATGATGTGTGAAGTCTTCAAAATCGTAAGAAATCAGAGTGGGGACTAAATGGGAAAGGTAATTTGTGAAGACTTCACAGGGTGGTGACTCAGCTAACTTCTGGAAAGTCAAGGCCTGAAACTGTAGGTGTGTCCTTTCCCTTCCCCCTCTCTCTGGGTGACCAAATAAGGAAAGGTCACTGTGATCTGCATTGAATGAGGCCAAAGGAATTGACTTCCTCCCCTCTCCTCATTTCTTCTCCTAGACTTTTGAATGCCACCCCCAGCAGTTGGAAAACCTGAATGGACCAGATCTATTTGGTTCCCTAGTTCTCTGTCTAGTTTTTCACTGCCTAGATTGTAAGCCCGCCTCCCAGCCAATGGTGAGAAAGGATAGAGGTGGGTGGGAATCTTTTCATTAAGAATCTAAATTAGGGCAGCACTTCCTTTTACTCCATCTCCTCCACTAGTTTTACTAATGGAGGCATGCCCAAATCTTGCAAGGTTTGTAAAATAAGTTCGCTTTGCTTCTCCTAGAGATGTCTCTCCTATTATTTGAATTTTCCATTCCATACATTAGGAAGGAGCTCTGCAGTTTAACCAAGAAATTGAGAGCCACTGTCTTAAGGCACAGAATCCTAAAGCCTGAGAGCTGGAAGGTACAGAGATGCAGACTTATAGAATCTCTCAGTTAGAAGGGGCCTCAGTCAGATACCATCTCTTCTACCCCTTGCTGGAGCAGAAATCTACTTTCCAGAATCTCAGAGAGATGATCATCTACCCTCTCTCCTTGAGATGAAGAACTCACTATTCTTTCAAGGAGCCCTTTTCACTTCAGCAGAGCTTTGCACCTGTAATGGCAACCACACTGGTACACCCAGGATGGCTGCTAGTACAGGCTCTTTTATCTGCTTTACTAAGGAAAGATAGCTGTTTCAGGGGTCAACAATCTTTCTTTTTTTAATCACATAACATACAAACACAGGAGATACAGAAAAGAGAAATAAAGACCAACAGACAGGGCTCTACTGCCTGAATCAAAGCTTTACATCCACCACTGGATCAAGAGAGCCTTCACCTCTGAGGAGTCAGGGAGCTCTGAACATACAGCCACTCAGAGTCTCAACCAGGGAATCACAACATCTTTCTCATGAGCCCAAAGCTCACCTCTCCGAATATATAGTCTTTCAGCTAATAGGCTGAGACCCAGAAGGCATCACAACCTGACTTCCTGCCTGCTTAGCTTATTAACAAAACGTGTGCAAGCCTTCCTTCAAGCAAGCTTCCCCTAATAGGTTCAACATGAGGCCTATTGATGGGCAAGAAATATCTTACACCCAAATCCCCATTAACATTACAATACCTTCTACCCTTTGCTTCTTCTGTTCAAATACTTGAGAATACTTGTGGTATCTTTTCCAACTCTTCTCTTTTGGAACTAAGCTCTCCCAGTTGCCTCAATTAATCAGTCTTTGCACAGAACATGACCTCCAGGCCTCTTCCCTGTCCTCCTTCTACACTTCCTTAAAGGTTTACCTAAAATGCTACATCCAAAACTGACCACAGTACTCCAGATGTGATCCCTGTTCCATATTAAATCCAATACAACAAACATTTATTAAGTGCCTACTGTATGCAGACTCCTCTGATAGGCATTGTGACAGGCAAAGTTAAAGTTAAGACAAGAAAGATCCCTGCCCTCAGCAAGCTTACAGTATAGTACGGGATTAGTAAAATCTGAGAGGAAAGAAAGGAGTCAGAGAAGGCAGAAGGGAAGATTTCTAACATCCATGACTCCCCACCAAGTAGAGAACAGGCATTTGTCCTTTAAGAAGTCTGACCTCACCAAAGAGGCAGTGAGTATTCCCATTTCCCCTATTACATCCTCTGCTAAGGTTTTTCCCACACACACACCATATATCCCCTAAGTCAGGGATCTTAACCTCCAGTCTGTGAATGTTTTTCTTTCTTCTTTTTCTTTTTGAGGGGGAAAGGCAGGACTTGCCCAAGATCACAGTTGTGTGTTGTGTGTCAAGTCTCTGAAGCCAGATTTGAACTCAGGTCCTCCCGACTCTAGGGCTGATGCTCTACTCACTGTGCCACCTAGCTACCCCTGTTTTTCTAATATTTTGGTAACCATGTTTCAATATAATCTGTTTCCTGTGTAATCCTAAATATTTTATTTTATACATTTAAAACATTAGTCAGAGAAGGGGTCTAAAAACTTCACCAGACGGTCAAAGGAGTCCGTCACTAAAAACCCCTGTTTAAACAGAGCTCTAGGCAGGTACAAGGACTTTCTCTAGCCAGATCATGAAATTGAGAGGACTTAACTTCCCTAACCATTTATCAGCAGACATTTACTCTGTGCCAGGTATAGTGCTGGATGCTAGTGATACCAAGACTAGATAGATAGATAGACAGATAAATAGATAGACAAACAGTCCTCTCTCTCCAGGGACTTCAATGAAAGAAACAATGTGTATGTGAATAATAAATACAAAATATATACAGAGTATAAAGTTATCTAAGTGGTTGAATAAATTAGGGCCACTCACTGCAACAATGTGAATGAGCACTGTTTATATCAGTTTGATTTTTCAAGGAGACTGAGACAATAATCTCCTACGCCCCATTTCAGTTCCTATACGTGGTGTCAAAGGTCTCTGAATCAGTATTTGCCCTGGGTGGGAAGTGAAAAGGACTCTCCCTCCTCCATACTCACAAGAACTGTATGTCTGAATGAGATTAAAGGATATTCTTTACAGCTGGCTTGAAATGAGAGGAATGTGGCGGTCCTCCAAGTTGTCATGTAGATTTGGACAGTGTCACAGTTACTCTCCCTCCCTTACTCAGTTGATACAGGAAAAGGCCTATCTCTGCCCTGTGTCAGTCAGGGTTGGTCTACTTTCCCAGGCATTCCAAGTGCCCACACTTCCTACCCAGGTGATGGGTAGGAAGGCAAGGTGCTGTCTGTCCGGGACACTTCTATGATTTGGGCTGTCTAAGCACTGTAATTGGTTGAGGGAGAAGAATGATAGACACACAATGAAAATTCCCCTTTCCTCTACCTTGGGAAGGATGCTAACAAAAGGGATTTACAATCTTCTTTTACAGGTGCTAAGGTCCTTTTGGGCCCAAACAGACAACAACAATCATAACAACTAGCCTCTATGTAGCACTTTAAGGTTTACAAATTGCTTTACGAACATTATTTCATTTGATTCTCACAACCCTAGGAGGTAGGTGCTACTATTGTCACTTTTTTACACATGAGGTTAAGTGACTTGCCCACACAGCTAGTAAGTGCCTGGGGTCAGATTTGAACTGACTCCTAGTTCAATCAATGCACTATTCATGTACATACCACCTCATTGCCTTATCTATGAATGAAGTTATCATTGTGGAAACAGGAGAAATTTTCAGCTGCTTTTAGGGGTGTAAGTGAAAAATACTGAGAAACAACTACAACCATAATGTAGTTATTATGCAAGATGTAAAACAGTTAATATAGTCATAATCACAGATTTTAGAGTTGGAAGGCATCTTAGAGGTCACTGAGTCCAGCCCTCTGATTTTACAGATGAGGGAACTGAGGACCAAAGAAGTTCTGAAATGACTTCCTCAAGGTCATACAGATGGTTAGTGTCTGGAGAGAGATCCAAACCCACATCTTTGGGACCTCTATCCAGGTTCTGGCACAGTGCCTAACACATAAGAGGCACTGGAAAAATGCATATTGACTGACCACCTGACAATCCACTTCCTACGGTGGCTGGTCAATAAGTACTTCCAGGGTATTCTATTTCTAAATTGATAGACCATTACCTCAGTTTGCTTTTTCAGAGGAGAGTTTAAAGGGCCTTTGATAGAAGTGCTGGAGGCTTTTCCTTTGGGATCCTACATATGAATACTAATAATGAATAAACTTCCAACAGAGGAGGATCCCCAACATAGGGGAAAATGCCTCACTAAGCAGGTATGGGCATGTACATATTCTCTAGCAGGGAGCTATCATTTATATTCCCAGGGGAAGGATGGCCTGGGCAGTTAGAAAAATTCCAAGAAGAAACCATATCCTTACATACATCATGAGAATGGTCACATAACCACAAATCTCTAACTCTGAAATGAATCATAGCAGTTACAGTTAAACAGGCCCAACAACAGGTCATACAACTTTCCCATATATGTTTCTCTGAAGTACATCCATTTTCCCAGACAGGATCGATCAATCAATATTTATTAAGCATTTACTATGTGCCAGGCACTGGGGATACAAAAAGAGGCAAAAAGACCATCCTGAAGGAGCTCCTAATCTAAAGGATCATTCCTAGGGACTCCAACAGACCTACAGATATGAACTAGACCAAAAAGCCAGAGGCCAGTACACTCTAAGGGCACAATTTCCTGAGCAGCAATGTCAGTGACTCCCATCACTAAAGCATCGCTGTCACCATGAGAAACTAAGCTTTCGTCTTTGAGAAGATTTAGGGTGGGTTAGGAGAGGGCAGTGTGGCTGGCAATATATGCCCCTGTCCCTGGACACTCTGACTCTCAGCCTGACCTCTTAGGGAAAGCCTGCTGGTGACCTGTTGGTTCTGTATCCTCTCCCTGGGTTCAACATTCAGAAAACATTTATAAAGAGGATGACTGTACTATTAAGACTTTGTTTTCAGAAATTAGTACCAGTATTATTTTGCAGCATGATTTAAAAGATGGTTTTAAATTGAATTTAGTCTAAAAAAATGGAAACAAAGGATGGGAGTGTCTGGGATGGGATTTTTAAATAATAAGAGAGACATCCTTAGGAGAAACAAACTAAATTTATTTTACAAACCTTGCAAGATTTGGGCACACCTCCATAAGGAGGAGGTGGGGTAAAAGGGAACCTGCCTTAATTTATACTCTTAATGAAAAGATTCCCACCCACCTCTATCCCTTCTCACCATTGGCTGGGAGATGGGCTTACAGTCTAGGCACGAAAACTAGGCAGAAGACCAAGGTTGATCTGGTCCATTCAAGTTTTCCTTATCAGAACTCAACTGCCAGGGTGGCATCTGAAAGTCTAGGAGAAGAAAGGGGGAGGGGGTGGGGGAGAGACCTTCCTGGAGCAGAGAACAAATAGCTCAGGGGAAGTTCATTATCTTCTAACATCTGAGAGAGAAAGGGGGAAGGGCATGCCCACAGCTCCAGGCCCTGACCTTCCAGAATCACAAGGCCAAATCCCAAACCTCTCCTACTCCCTTAGACATACCCTGTGAAGTCTTCACAATTATCCATCCCATTCAGTCCTCCCTCTGATTTCTTATGATTTTGAAGGCTTCACAATTGCATCCCTATTACCCTTTTCTAAGGTTTCCATTCCTCAAAATCTCCCACACATTGACAAATCAAAGGGGGCAGTCCCCTTTGTAAATACAGATACAGAAACCCAAAGGAAAATGATGATGGAATTGTCCCTTTAAGATTCAAAAAGTCTTTTCCTGTATAGCTGTCCAGCAGGAAGCATCAAAAGTCTTCTGGTCCTTGGCATTTGCTCTGCCATCCTCAGCACAGCATCCTAGCACCTTCCTCTTGTCTTCTTATAGGAACCAGTTTTCTGTCCATTCTCCTACAAAAGTCACCTTAGCACAATTCTAAGTTACCATTTCTAATCCTTATAACCCTGATCATTTTACAAATTCAAAATTGGAACCTTGACCAATTGTTCTGTTTAAGAAATTCACATCAGGAAAAAAAAAAGAAATTCACGTCAGAACCCGGTTTCTTATATTTTACATTCACTCATTATTAATTTCCTCACCAGGAGGATGATATCTCACTTAAGGAGTTAACAATGGGCTCCAGCACACACATAAACACATTAAATAACCAATTTTTATCACAGTACATACAATATCATAAACTTTTGTCATGCCATGTTTCTTTGATGGCATTTATAGAATAAGTCACAAGCCATTCTTCTTTTAACATTATTAATTGTAGCAAAACCCTAGACAAGCTTGATATTAACCAAATAGCAAAATAATATTCTCACAAGCCCTTGCCCTAATTGTCTCCATACCATTACCAAGAAAAAAATCTAACTTATATCTATACAAAAACACTACTCCCAGTCCTATAGTAATCTATGATATTCCATAATCAATTATTTTAATAGATTTTTACTGTACTTACAAAACCTTCTGATTATAGAAATTTGCCACCAAGAGAGTAGGGACTTAGAGTAAGGGGACCATATTTTCCCCAGCTTCCTATCAACTCCAGGCAGAAGTTATGTCAAACTGCAAGCTGCATTGAGCCAGACCTAGTCTGCCAGGCTTCAGTTAAGGGGATCAAGTCAAGAGGGTCCCACCTCAGCACATGCTGAACAGTTGCCCTCTCAACTTTGCCAAGAAATCATACCTGCAGCTCATGCCTGCCCTCCCACAGGGCTGCTGGCATCTTGGGTCAGCCTTCCTGGATACTCAGAAGTTAGGCTCAGAAAAACTGTCAGTTAACAGTCCCATTAAGTCTTTGAATGGCAACACTGAATGAATATAATCTCACATTGCTTCTGAAACATCCTTAAAACTAGCTTTAAATAGCTTACATGCATTTCCTTCCTTATTCATAAAGTCTTCCCATTAAGATCATAAGTTATTGCTCTAACACATTTGCATCAGTTTCTCCTCTATCTTTCTATTCTTCTCTAATTATGCCTGATCTGAAAGAACCGAACCACAACTTTATCTTTATGTTTTAGACTATGGAATGAATTCAAATCCACATTTAACTTTTCCCATCAATACAGAAATATTCTACAACTTATCTCTCCTAAAGAGACTTACATTGAAATTCTTTTCCCTAAACTGAAGATGTCTCTGATTTAGTTCCAGTAATTAATTACATTATTTATATTAATACCTAATTGCTCTTATCACTTTAAAACATCTAAGAACTCTATCTCACGTAGATACAATATAACTTTAAATCCCAGCCTTAGTCTATGGGATAATGATTCAACCTTACATTTGTAAACAATATCATCTCATAAAACTTCTTTTCCTTTTTTCCTGAATTATTCCCATTAATATTTTAGAAACCATATTATCTTTCATTTGGCTATACAAGAGTACCAATATAACCAGTCATTTGATTAAAAACAACAAGATTTCACAAATTTGCATTTATCCAATTCTCTATTTTTCCCCATAAAACCAACTTCTTTCACAATGGTAACAGATTCTGGCAGATACCTTCCCTTTAGTCATTACCTGATTATTTCTGATTAAAGAGATCTGCCATAACATCTCCCCCTGAGGGTGGGTTCTTTTCCATCAGATGGCAAGCTTCACTAATAAAAACTATATCCTTAAGACTCACATCCTCAAAACCTAATCTTGTCCTAAAAACCTATCACTTTTTGCTGACTTTAAGAAGCCAGGTTTGGATGCTTCTGACCCCCACTGTTCTCTTTCAGTAAAAACTCAAATCCCAGTAACTGCTGCTCCTATGCCTTCCTTCCCTTCCGACAAGTAGGCAAAGGTAAAACTCTTTCTTCTTATCTAAACTAAGGGCAGGAGGGAGTAAAGAATGCACATACTGCCTCCTTACTCAAAAATGTAGAATAAGACATTGAATGGGCCTTTCTTGGGGTACATAAAACACATGCTTTAACCACCCTCCCCCAAGGCTTTTATAGATAAGCATTAATTCCCCAAGTGTAAGGTTCTCACCCAGAAACTCAGAAAACTCACAGTAGGTTTGAACTGCAACCAATTAGCTTACAGGTGGAAATTCAGCAGGCCTTCTGAAAATTATACAAAAAGCTTTTACAGAGCATTTTTCAAAAGTACTTTCCCTTCTTTAAAACAGTTTAAAATTGATCCTGATATAAACAGGGATTGTCACTAAGCTTTCATGAAGAAAAATTATTTGGACAACTCTAAAATGAGATGTGTCTCTCTCCTTCTTAAAGCAAAATAACCTTTAAACATTGGGATTACTTCACAAATTTCCCAAAGGGCCATCACAAATTAGTCCATAAGCTTCCAGATTAACATACATAAAAATATCTGTAGATGATACAGGCTTGAAAATCATACCCCTATATTTTTCAAAGTATTATAACAACTCAATTCTTTGTTATTATAGAATTTCTAGATATCATAAAATTTTTTAGTCAAAAAGGTGTTGTAATGGGGAGAACGCTTAGTTTCTATACATTACATACCCAATTAAATTAGCTTTATTACAATAACAAAGTTTACCAGGACTTTAAAAGCTTTGTCCATAGGAATTCCTTTACACTGAAAACTTTGCGCAAGATTGAATATCCAAAAGTCCTTGGTTCAGTTAACAACCTCAATTTCTTAATTAAGTGCAAATTCTTAATCTAACAACATCTAGATTATAGGAGAAATTATTTTAATCACTAGTGGTAACATTTTAATTTCTAAGGCCCAATACTCTTAGCACTGTAAAAGAAAAGATTATTGTTTATAAAACCACATTTTAACAGTTCACAGTGTATCCTGAATTGACAGAGATCACAAGAGGACCCAACAAGGCCTTTGTATAAATACTTGATTTATAGCAAAACAATTTCAATTGAACCTTCAGACAAAACTTGGAAGTTATAATTTCTTAGGTTACAGCAATTGTCCAACTTCTTAAGCTAATATAACTCTAACAAAATTTGTACTATAGAAATGTAATAATGCCCTAAACATTATTATGTATGTAAAATTTGAACTACTCATTTCAGTCTAGGTAAATACATTTCTAAACCAAATATGACAGTTTAAAATTATCAAATTTTCATCACATTCTTTAAAAGCACCCAATTCACATATATCAAACTCAGATTAAAATCACATAATGGTCTTCTCAAATTTCACAATCTAAGAGAATTTTAGAAATACAATATAATTTTAGAAATACAGAAACAATAAATTTCAGATGACATCAACTGCATTTCCAGATTATCACATATAGGAATTGTTGATCCTATTACTTCTAGTATTTCTATATTAATACATTAATATATAAATACATGCATAACATATATTAATGCATTAACATCTTTAATACACTTTATTTATTTAGCTGTATATTCTTCAGCACCCACTACCTCTGGCCCAAGTATTAGGAATATTTGCCTGGCCATGAATGAACTTATAAAAGAAAAGAAAAACTTTATTTCATATCATTATCTGCTTTTATGAACCGTCCAGATTTGAATTCGGCACCCCGCTTTCTCCAAGCTTCATCTTATGCATACTGGCAATTAACAAAATGCCTAAAAGGATTTTGAGGGGGGAGGGGTGCGGGCATTTCTCTTCCAAAAAACCTTTTGGACTCTTAAGAAAGATAAGAGGGAGTGGTCCTTAAGAGCATATGGGTTTGCAACTCCCCCACTCATTCTTTCTACCAAGCTAAAATATTTTTCTCAGTTTCCCCTTCATCCTGCTTTCTCAGATGATGTGGAGGGGAAAAATCCCTTTCAGTTGCTAAAGGCTTTTCCCTAGGAGTATTACATTTGGGTTTGGCAGCCTTTCTAAGAACAAAGGAGCAAATTAGATATGCTAATTTTCAGGGGGCTAGCTTAATTCCTATCCCTAGCCACTAGTATATGGCTTCAAATCATGATTTTATATAATCTCTGTGAAAACAAAATTCAGTCATACCTTAGGTGGACAAAGCTTAACGATTACACAAATCAAAATCTTTCTTATAGTGAATACCCAGATTTAATAAAACCTTTCATCACTAACTAATCAGCCCTATTTCCCAATCAGGTTACAAGTTTCTTTTAGCTTCAGCTCCCCACAGTCTTTCAATGTGGAAGGTGGGGGAAGGGTGTGGCCAGGAGCACGTGGCAGCTAAGAGCAGCACTGGGACTCCTGGCTAGCCAGGTGGTCTCAAGCTGCCATTCTACAACCCCCCACCTAAATCCCTTTATCTCTAACTTCTATCTCTCTCTTTCCCAATTTTTTACTGAAACTTTTATAGCCTCTGCATTCCAATTTCAAACCTTCTTCCCTAATCTTGACCCAAACTACCTCAAACATTTAAGTGAATAATAAATTACATACTCACCCAGCTTTTCCTTTTCCCAGATGCTTTCTTTTACCTTAAAACTTAAAGATTAAAATGACCAACAATTTTTAATCACATCCTAAGCAGACCACTGAACCTCTTTAAAGTGGTCATCCAATTTTTCATACAGACCCCTTTACTTCTCCTCTACAATTTAAACACTTGCCTGATGTTAGATAGGCTAATTCAATACAAAATACACAGATTTTCTTCCCTTTAGAATCTAACCAACCCTTAATTCAGATCCCCCAGCTCTCCCGGCTGGTAGCTTCAGCTCTGATTCCTTATCTAACAATTTTGATGCCAAACGAGCCCATTTCAGTCTCCTAGAGTTAAACATTTTTACCTGAACATAGAACAACAACAACAAAAAAAAAAAAAACACAGACAAAACATTAGACAGACATTTCACATGAATAATTTTGAATTAGAATTCAGACCCACTTCCAACATTAAAAAAAAATACGTTTCCTGCTCCACATCTCCTCTTACAGCCTCCTTTCCATGAAACAGTGAAAGGCATTGAAAATCAACCTACCCCTCCCAGAGAGAAAATTTTTCCAAATCTCTTTCCCTCCAGGGTAGTGCCTTTCCTTAAAAAAAAAAACAGGGAAAACCCATTTTTCCCACCCGAGTCAAATATTTTAAGAGCTCTTTCTATGGCCATTCCTTTCCAAGCACTGAGATTTGCAACCAATTTATACGAGACAGTTTGCCCTTGTCTCCGGGTTAGAAACCCCACAAATTCCAATTCTCTGGCACTCGGGGGCCAAGTGACTTGGTTTTTTTTTTCTAAGACCTCACCATCTTAGCTCAGTCCCCCAGTGTCTTCTCAGAGTCCTTAAATCTGTCAGTCGACACTCCTGGGTTGCACAGACAGGGGACACTGAGGACTTACCCTGGGTCACACGACGTATGACTGTTCTCGAATGAAAATTCCATGGCCAGCCAATTTCCACTCAGTGCATAGTGCACTCAAATTTCTCCCTTTTTACTTTGCTTCTCCAAGTTCCTCTCCTCTGAGTTTGAAAATCTCCCGTGAGACCAGGCCTGCCCTCAGGAGCTCAGCTAGTTGTAGAAGTCTCCCCCGGCTGGCTAAGCGCTGAGTCCATGCCTGCCCACATGGAGAGTGCAAATCTCGGTAGGACCTCCAATCTGTCTAGGACGGGATTTTTAAATAATAGGAGAGACATCCTTAGGAGAAACAAACTAAATTTATTTTACAAACCTTGCAAGATTTGGGCACACCTCCATAAGGAGGAGGTGAGGTAAAAGGGAACCTGCCTTAATTTACATTCTTAATGAAAAGATTCCCACCCACCTCTATCCCTTCTCACCATTGGCTAGGAGGTGGGCTTACAGTCTAGGCATGAAAACTAGGCAGAAGACCAAGGTTGATCTGGTCCATTCAAGTTTTCCTTATCAGAACTCAACTGCCAGGGTGGCATCTGAAAGTCTAGGAGAAGAAAGGGGGAGGGGGTGGGGGAGAGACCTTCCTGGAGCAGAGAACAAATAGCTCAGGGGAAGTTCATTATCTTCTAACATCTGAGAGAGAAAGGGGGAAGGGCATGCCCACAGCTCCAGGCCCTGACCTTCCAGAATCACAAGGCCAAATCCCAAACCTCTCCTACTCCCTTAGACATACCCTGTGAAGTCTTCACAATTATCCATCCCATTCAGGAGGCAGGGCAGGACAAGTGGTCTAAAATGACTAAATTGCACTCAATAATCTGGTTCTAATCTACCTCTGGAGATTTGCCTCATGTTACATTCTTCCATTCACTCTACGCTTCAAACTGGACAACTTGCCATTTCAGTACTTTTCAGCCTATAATGTTCATTAATGTTATTCCTGCATGTCATAGTAAAGCAAAATAATAATACATACAATTATGGAAACAATGTGCTGTTTGTTTTTGTTTTGTTTTATTTTCTGGCCAATATATAGCACCAAAGCCAGATTTTTTTTTCTTTTTGCTGCTGACAGAGATAATAAAGGTAAGAATGTAGGCCCAAGGAATGAAAGACAATGATCTTTCTCCACTTAGCTTTTGTTCTGATTCAAATCCTTTTGCATGCTAAGCAGAACATCAGAAGTGAAGTGGGCTTTGTAAACCAATTTCCATACTAGTTTTTCTAGGGTTTCTGTAACAAAGTCCTTTGAAATGAGATTTGGGAGCACAGAATGTTCATAAGAGTTACAAGCAGTTCTTAGCCCTAAGTTAGAAAATTGTCTGGGACTGCAATTCAGCCCTAGATACTGGAAGTTAAAAGAAAATATTTAATTTTACCCCAATGAGTGATATGTAGATATGTACTGAAGCCTTCTCAAAGCAGACACTCTACTAAAGTAGATCAAACCCTAGGCCTGAGTTCTCATTTGCTAGGGATCACCTGACTTCTAGGAACCAGAAATCTAAGTTGCCTGGCCTGTCCCCCTTTACTGCCACCTCAGCATAAGCCCTGCAAAATAAGGATAAAAAAATAATGGTGAATATACATTGGCTAGTTCTATATTTCCTTGTCCCTTGTAATTGGGTTGAATTCCCATGCATAGAATGTAAGGCCAACCCTCCAGCCAATGGAGGGGGCTGTGAGTGGTGGGAGGGGACAGAACACACTAGGTTATATAATCATCCTTCATTTCCTGTACCTTACCTCTCCTCCTAGTTCATTGCTAGAGGTGGTGATGCCCTTTCTCACAAGATCATAATAAAGAAGTTTTTCTGTTCCTGCCTCGAGAGACCTCTGGTTCCTTTAATTAACAACTGGTGGGTGATTTCACCCCATACACCAAGGACACCCAGTCTGGTTTTATTTGGTTTCTTCTTAGCTGGGTGGGGATCATACCCTCATAACTATGACTAAAGAGCTGATAGCCTATCCTTATCAAAGAGAGGCTTTCTAGTCATTGCATATTAGCAGATGGTACCTAAGATGTACATAGTAGATAGTACCCAAGATGATTATCAGATGGCCCCCAAACAGATGATTCTAAGAAGCTGGTTACAGGGAGAAATTTAAGAACAAAGGGACCACCCGAAAGAGCCAGCAGAGAAAATACAATGCACTATGAAGAGAATAAACAACAGGGCCAGCAGAGAATAGCATCACCAGAAGATATCATCAGCCTCACAGGCATTGGAGATATGAATGTCCCTGGCTACATAAGTCTCCTATATATGTATTCTCTATGTGCATGGCCACGTGGTTTCCTGGTGGCTGTTTCTTAATGTACATTCCCTGGTCTATATGTGGACTTCCATGAGTAATCCCCTCGTCACATAGATGCATTCACTAGTGCTGTAATAATCTATGGAAGAGTATACATGGTAGAGGGGAGGAATAATTTCTTCCTACTTTTATTTTATTGTTATGCTGGTTGATTGTCTTTTGCTTGAACTGCATCTTCTGACTGGCTAGAAGAAAACATATACATTGGTAGGGGCTCAAGAGCAATAGTTTTCCCTGAGTGCCATGAAGCAGGGTAGTTTTTTTTTTTCTGGAGGATCCACATTTGAGAGGAAATGGTGAAGGCTCAAATATAAATGAGGTTAGAGCATTAAAAGGCAATAAAACTCAGGTCAAATGTAATGGATAATACTGACAACACATTATGAAAGCTAAAGCGCATAGCCTTTCTGCCAACAGAAAGTCAACAACAAAAGCAAAATGTGACAAGTACTTTAAGTCACAACTGCCTCTTTATGAATTTTTGCTTAATTGTTTCTGGGGCATGAACTTTGTGATTTTGTTGGGTTACAGCTGCTATATCAAAACAAAAGTATCAATAAAATTTTAAAAAGAAAATAAAATCCTACTTAACTTTCAAAGCTTAGTTCAAATGTTACCTTTTCCACGAAGCCTGTCTTCTAGTCAAAAGTGACTTCTCCCCTCCTCTGAACTCTCACAGCATTCTGCTCATACCTTCTTTATTCACTTACTATACTATTATTTGTCCCACACTTCCAACTACCACCACCAAATGATAATCTCCTCAAGGGAAGGAGCTATGTCTAATTCATCTCTGTATACCCTATAGTATCGGTATAGCCAACATTAGCACAGTGAATGTTTGCTGAATGAATGGATGATGAAATGAAGTGAAGGAATGCATGAATGATCTCTGCCTGATAATCCTTTTCCCTTTCAATTAAGCACCTTCAGGATTTTTTAAAAATTCCTACTCTTTTTTCCTCCATTTTACCAAGAAGGCAGTGTCTGCCTCCCAGACTCAGAAGTGCCTGAATTCCTTCTTTATCCTTCCCATTCTCTGGAATCCAACTCCAAATAATGAATATGTCTCATACCAAGCTTTTCTGTGATAGACAGAGTTATTGAACTAGAAACAGAGATTCTATAGACTATAAGAGTAAAGAACTTTAGAGGTCAAAGGACCATAGGATTAGAAGTGGAAGAGACCTTGTTTTAGAGATAAAAAAACTGAAGCCTAGCAGAACTTGGAGCTAGAACCCAAGTCTCCAGACTTCTAAGTAGGCCAATCCTTTTTTCACTATACTAGAACGACTGAAAGTCCAGTGAAAGAGCTTTCACAGCCTACTTACCCTGAAGGATTGGTCCTCTTCTAGAACAAAGGACCAACCATAACAGCCCTGAAGGGTGGACATGATGGCTGGCTTAGCAATGTTCAGAGGTGTTAAAGAAACAACCAGAGACATGGAATGATTATGACCAAAACTTGATTTTCTTAACACAGGAAAAATGCTCTCTAATATTGAGGGAGGAGGGAGTGAATATTTTTTCGAAGACAGGATTTATCTAGAGATTTTTACATCACTATAGACCCTTGTAGTATCCAAGCAGTGCCAAGCACAAGCTATTATTTAATTCAGCTTAATGCAGATTTATTAAATGGCTATTATATTAAAGGCATGTACTGGGTACTGGAGATACAAAGATAGATGTGACACAGAACTAGTTTTCAGGACTTTAGTTTCCAAATAGGGATGGTTAGCCTGGAGAAAAAGAAGATATAAGCAGGGAATAAAACATGTATATGCTGGCACACCAGGGAGAATGTGTTAAATGAAAGGAGGTCTGAGCAAAATGAGAAATTTGGAGAGAGCACTTTCAGCTTAGAGGATAAAGGAAGGCTTCATGGAGGAGGTAGCAGCACCTGAGTTGGGGCTGGAAGAGAGAAAATTTAACAGGCAATGATGGATATGAAAAAGGCAATATGTTACAGGCTTGGGGGTGAGGTGTGTGTGTAATGAGCAAAGACCTTGCCTGACCCCAGAGGGGATAATTCACTCAGTTTTGGGATTTGTCTTGGGGCAGAAATGCCTGAATTAGAGGTTGAATTCATCTTAGAGATGTGTTGGTGTAATATCAATTAAGTTGGGACTTTCTTACTGCTTTAAAATGACTAATTAAGTGTCTTTGGTGGAACCTTACTAGGCGCTAAGCCCCAGGCCCAAACCCCTATTAGGTGCTAAGCCTATATGGGTGGGAATTGGTAACAAACGTGGGGCTCCAGGTGGGGCCAGTGAAGGGAGGTGCAAACACCAGAGTCAATCAAAGGAGCCTAAGTTCTGGTCTTTCAGATGATGTTTGATGACATCTGAAACGGCATAAAAAGGGAAGACAGAGCTATTTGCTAAAGGCTCTCGCTCTTGGTGGCGAGCTGATGTGGAGACTCTGGGAAACTGTAGCTAAGAGCCCTCCAGCTTGTAAACCTATGTTGGGACTTTGTTAAACTCTGGTAACTGTGAATTGGGATTTGAATCAGACAAGGTCTGTCTGTTGATGTTTGTAATTAGTTTGTATTTGCTCTGAAGTTCAGGGTGCTGGCTTTTTCCCCTGAACTAAGTGAATGATATTTGTATGCTGGATTAAAGTAAGCTTGTTAACCCCTTAATGTTGCTTTCCTTAGTAAAGCAGATCAAAAGAACTTGGGCTTGCAGCATTCTGCGAGCTGGTTGTTGTTGGTTTTACACCTCCACAGCAGCTGCTAGCTGGATTGTTGAAACAGTTGGTAAGCAACAACTGGGTCTCAGGCAAAAAATTGTCCCTAGCACATATTTTTACACATAATCTGCATTATGAATATTTTCTTCAGCAATTTCTTAAATCTAGACAATTAACAAAACAATTCATCAGGCCTTAATTTTAGTATTTGCCTATTCCCAAGGTGCAAATATTCATACAAAAAATTTAATAATGTGTTGCTACAAGCCTGGGCAGCTAGATGGCGCAGTGTATGAGGCATTGGACTTGGAATTGGGGGGATTCATCTTCACAAGTTTGAAGCACGAGTTCAAATCAGACACTTATGAGTTGCGTGACCCTTGTTTGCCTCAGTTCTTCAACTGTAGTATGAGTTGGAACAAGAAACTGCAAACCACTCTAGCATCTTTGCCATGAAAATCCCATGGATAGTTTGGTATTACATGGTCACAAAGAGTCAGACACAACTATATGACTGAACAATAATAACAAGTCATTTAAAAAATAAATGCTTGCTGGATCCTGGCAATGAGGAGGCTCAGACAACAGAGTCTTAGAGTACTTCTCCTGGGAGGAGGCCTTCCAACATGTGGGCTAATCCTTCAATCAGGGCAAGATCTTCAAGTGAACATCCCCCTCCCCCCACCCCCAGGTGCCTGCTTCCTCCTCTGCTGGCAGGTGCCAGTCATTAAAAGAAACTGAACACAGAACACCTTCCCTACCCCCACCCTCCCAAAAAAGAAATAAATGCTTGTTGATTGATTAAATTACAAGACAAGTAGACAGAAGAGGACAGAACAAAAACAAGGACAGTTGCTTAAATGTAGACAACACAAAGGGGCATAGTATATGATAAGGCTGCAAAAGAAATTTGGAGCCATTGTACAGAGTCTTGACTTTCGAGGGTAAGGAGTTTATACTTTATTTTGCAGGCTACATGGATCCACTGAAGGATTTAAGTAATAGTACATTGAGACAATTAAGGCTTTGGTAAAGACTGGATTGGAGAGGACAGAAACAAGAAGACCAGTTTGGATGTTATTAAAATCAGTCAAAATGAGAGGTAACAAGTAACAAGAAGGTCGTTACACAGTGAGTAGGGAAAGGGTTAATGCTAGAGACATTATATTGGTGAAATGGATGGGATCTGGCAACTGATTGATTGCTTATGTGTAACACAGTGAATGAGAGGAAAAAAAATCAGTGACTGAAGTTTTTAGCTTGGGTGACTGGGAGAATGGTGGCAACTCATTTAACCTGCCCTGAGCCTCAGCTCCTCAGCTATAAAATGAGGGGGTGGATTAGATGACCTCTAAGACCCCTTCCAGTTCAAAATATATCATCCTAATCCTAATAATAGGAGGTGCTATCATCACCCCCATCTTACATATCAAGGAAACTGAGGCTTTAAGAAGGTAGGTGATATGCTCAGGGTCACATAAGCCAGTAAGTAACAGAGGCAGGACTGGAACCCAGGTTTTCCAGACCTTAAGTTCAAAGCTCAATCTATTCTACCATGCTAACTCTCTATAGAACTGGTCATTAAACCTTGGAAAAGCCCTCTCCTTGTAGTCCAGGGAAGGATGTCCTTGTTAACCAGAAAGCTGATTCCACATGTACATCACCCCATCTAAATAGATACATATACATAAATATATAAAACACATACACGTGTACATACAAACACCTATGTACACATACACACATATATATAAACATGCACATATATACATACACAATCCTTTGTCAACCTCACAGCATTATACAAATATGAGTTGTTATTATTATTAATATCATATTTTACTTTGCCTCTTGGGGCATTTTAACCCAACCTAATGAAACTTAAAATCAAGTCATTCTATTGTTTGAGGAAACTGAAGTTTCTAGTAGTCTAGAGAAGAAATGTGATCCCCATCTTCAACGTGGTGGTCCTTCAAATACATGAAGAAAAATCTAGACTTGCTCTGGGAAGTACAAGTTGATCCAGATTCAAAATGCTTGAGGCATGGGAGTGGAGAGGCAGTCCATAATCAATCAGTCAACCAATCAATAAGCATTTATTCAAGTTGACTATTTACTAGGCACTATGCTAAGCTGCAAAAAGGCAAATCCTCCAAACCAGCCAGTCCCTGCCCATCTAACATGCTACAAAGGGAATGTGAGTAAGGGTTAGATTTCTGAGCTTCTTTCCAGAGCTAGAATTCTATGATTCTATGCTTCCATTTGTGCCCATCTCCTTCTCTGTATCTATTTGGAATCAATATATTTTCTGATAGCTATCAAACTATTTCTCCATGCTGATGGTTGTATGTTATGTTGAGGTCATTGACATTTGAACTACCCTGGAAATTCCCAAAAGAACTAGGTCACAGGTCATATGGTTATAGACTTAGATCTGGAAAGGACTTTGGAGGTCATCAAGTATGATTGCTTTGGTTTTTAGATAAGGAAATAGAAACCCAGAAAGGTCAAACTACTTGCTAAAGGTCACAAGGTAGTAAGAAGCTTTGCTGGGATTTGAACCTAGGTTTTCTGACCCCTAATTCATTATTCTTTTAGTGTATGGCATCTTTTCTTCCTCTGTTCCCTCTAACCCAAAGTGCCTAAAAGAAGCACCTGCACACCTAACGTGTATAAGGCTCACTAGAGTATTTCTTAGTCACGGTGCTACACACAGGTTGTGATGATGACAAAAACAGTGTCTGCAATTGTAAGGGTCAATGAGAGAGAGAGAGAGAGAGAGATAAATCTCAACTCCTTCCTGCACCAGCCCTGAAGGAAAGATGTCTCTGCTAGGCTCTGTGTGTGTATTCTCAGGCTCACTCACTGAAAGAATTTAAGACAGGCTAGCCAATGATCTGAAATGACACAGGACAGGCAGAGGGGCATTAATCTAAAGCTGGAAGACTCAGAGGTCATCTGGTTCAATGCTTTCATTTTACAAATGAGGAAATGGATGCTCATTGAGGTCGTGACTTTCCTGAGGTCACACAGAAATTAAGAGGAAGAGCTGGGATTCAAACGCAGGTCCATGACTCCAAGTTCAGTTTTTAATACTTCACCACCATGTTGTTTCCAGTTCCCTTGGCTTTCCTCACCTCTCTCAGCACCGATCCATATCCATAATCTTCACAATCAGAGCAAATCAAGGCTGCCCTTCCACACCTTAACTCTCTCATTTCTTTTCATTTACACACACACACACACACACACACACACACACACACACACACACACAAATTTCATCTAGACATAAAGGTGAGACATGAAGATGTCTCTTGTCTTAGAATCAGAGAACATCAAAGCTGGAAGGGGCCTAGGAATATAGAACACAAAATGCCATAGTTGCAAGGAATCTTAGAGGTTATCTAGTGCCAGAGACAGGAAGTGACTTGTACAAGGTCATACTGAGGCCAAGTAGAACCAGGTCAGAAATTTTAGCCTCTGACTCTTCATTCAGTACTCTTCCTACCACATCACACCTCTTTCCTACTAGTCTCTAGCATAATGAGGCCTGACCTTGATGCATTTTATCTCCACTAACCCCTACTCCCTGCCTACTATAGTTTGGGTCTTGTCCTAGGCTATGGCAAAGTGTCATTGATGAGAACAGCGGAGTCAGTGCCCAAATTTTGCCTAATTTTCTCTGTTTTCCCCACTCTTCTCCTACCAAGCTCAACTTTGAAGAAACTAAACAGTTTCCCATTCCATCAATGTTTCTCCACTTCCTTCATTGGGAATGATTTTAGCTCTTTTGTTGTCCTCAGCTGGAGGCAGGGTGAGGTCTGAGATAAAGGGAAAGTTAGCCCAGTCTCCAGGCAGAGCATCTCATTTCTGCCTAGTGGGGTATTAACCAGTTGGCTGCATCCCCTTCTACAGATAAAGGCACCACGGGAACCCAGCAATTGAGCCCGCTGGGGTTTCATTGCCCTCTAGTGGTAGCTATTAACACTGACCCTTACCCTCGTCAGAAAATAATAGAAACAAAGAGATAGGTATTCAGAGAGCTGAGGATACATATAATGAATTGTGGACTGCAAGTCTTAGAGTTTATGCTTTTCCTTTAAATTCCTTTCCCATTCATCTGCTCTTCTCCCTTTATACCCTTTCCATTGGTGACCTCACCCATCCATGGCTTCAAGTTTCACTTCCATAGGAACAATTTATCCAGGGTTGTGCTGATAAATGTGTTTAATCTCTGTCTCTCTGTCACTCTGTGTGTCTCTCTTCCCCCCTCTTTCTCCTTCTCTCTCTCCCCTCCCTATATACACATGCACACTAACACATAAGTGTTTATTATATCATATACATATGTATATATGTGCCCGCCACACAATTTATTTAAACTGAATTATTAAAATTTTCTCCATTACTTTTTTAAGTCTAGACAATCCAACAAAACAATCAAGCCCTGATTTCTTTCCTTTGCAGATTGCCACAGTGTAATGCTCACACTGATAATATAACAATTTGCTCACTAGAACTATATTCAAGATGGCTCCAGACCACCCCTGAATTCATCTATGAAATCAGAGAATGGACAGATGACTTTTAAAGTTCCTTCCAGCTCTAAATTTATAATCCTATGATCCCAAATCTCTCTAGTTTTGACCTCTTTCTCAAATTCTAGAATATAATTTTAGCTGTTTGACACATAGTTCCAACCAAAAGTCCTACTGTCACTTCGTACTCAACATGTTCAGAAATGAACTCATCATCTTTTCCTGGAGTCTGTACCCTTCCAGCATCTTGTGGAAGCTACAGGAAAGATTTCAGCTCAACATAAAGGAGTTTCTAATAATCAGGCCTCATTCCTGGAAATGAACAAGCTGGATGATAATCTGACTGAGATATTTTAGAGAGGATTTCTGCACGGAGTAAGAGGTTAAACCAGATAATCTGGGTTCAAACTTCATTGATGCCATGTATCCGGGTGACCTTGGACAACTCACTTGGCCTCTCTAGACCTCACTGGTAACCTGAAAGGATTGTCAAGGAAGTTGAAGACAGAAACAAAGGTGCAATATATGCCAAAATACTTGTAACAGCACCCTTGGTGGTAGTAAGGAACTGAAAATAAAGTGGATACCCACTGACTATGGAATGGCTGAAAATAAAACCTATGATATATGAATGCAACAGCATATTATTAAGAAGGAATGAAGAGGCGGAGCCAAGATGGCGGCTGGAAAGCAGGGACTGGCGTGAGCTCCCCACCAAGTCCCTCCAAAAACCTATAAAAATGGCTCTGAACCAATTCTAGAGCTGAAAAACCCACAAAGTGGCAGGGGGAAGCAGAGGTCCAGCCCAGGACAGCCTGGATGGTCTCTGGGTAAGGTCTGTCCCTCATGAAGCTGGGAGCTGAGGGGAGCAGAGCTGAGGGGAACAGAGCCCAGCATGGGCAGCGCAGACTAATGAGACCAGGAGCCGGCAGAGCATGCTCTAGCACCCTGAATCAGTGAGCTGTGGCATTTACCAGACTACTCAACCCAAAACAGCAAAGACAACAGAGAAGGTTAGTGGGAAAAGCTGTGGGGACAGAGTTTGCGGTTAGGCCACTGCCCCTGGGGCAGCGGAGGTGGGGCAGCTTTAGAACTACAGCTGCAGTTGCTTCTGGCCCCAGGCCCACCTGGTGGGAGGAATTAAGTGGTGGATCAGAGCAGGAGTGAAGAGCCTGCTGAAGATCTAAGCCCAGTCCAGGTAGGGGGTTCTTGGGGAAGGAGGAGTGCTGGTGAGGTAGCGCATCTACCCAAGCGTGGAACATAGAACTCTTTAGTCTACAAGCAGTGATACCCTGCTGAAAAACTCAAGGGTCAAGTAAGTTGGCTGGGAACATGGCCAGGCAGCGAAAACACACCCAGATTCAGTCTCAGACTCTGGAATCCTTTGGTGACAAAGAAGATCAAAACATACAGTCAGAAGAAATCAACAAAGTCATAGACCCTACAACAAAAATCTCCAAAAAAAAACCACGAACTGCTCTCAGACCATGGAAGAGCTCAAAAAGGATTTGGAAAAGCAAGTTAGAGAAGTAGAGGAAAAATTGGGAAGAGAAATGAGAAGGATGAGAGAAAACCATGAAAAACAAGTCAATGACTTGCTAAAGGAGACCCAAAAAAATACTGAAAAATATACTGAAGAAAACAACACCTTAAAAAAAAGACTAACTCAAATGGCAAAAGAGCTCCAAAAAGCCAATGAGGAGAATACCTCGAAAGGCAGAATTAGCCAAATGGAAAAGGAGGTCCAAAAGGCCACTGAAGAAATACTAGCTTAAAAATTAGATTGGAGCAAGTGGAAGCTAGTGACTTCATGAGAAATCAAGATATTATCAGACAGAACCAAAGGAATGAAAAAATGGAAGACAATGTGAACTATCTCATTGGAAAAACCACTGACCTGGAAAATAGATCCAGGAGAGATAATTTAAAAATTA
>CM053624.1:216928321-216959837 GCA_028646595.1 Phalanger gymnotis
AGTAACTCTCCCCCTAATGCCGCTGCACAAGTACCCTGTTAAACTCTGGAACACCTTGAAGCTGAGGCAGGGGATTTATTCTCGTCTGCCTGAACACTACCTCAAGTCACTGCAGAATGAAAGGACACCCACAGCAGTCCATTATAAACCTCATGGGGTCAAGTACAAGATAAATCCGAAGAATGGACAACGTGAGCTTGTCCAAGATGTTCCCATCCCACTCTACTTTCCCCCTGAATCCCAGAAAGGACTCTGGGGTGGTGAGGGCTGGATCAGTGGTTATAGATATACCAACAATGACAAGGTACCTCTGTGTGTGCATGTGTGTGTGTGCATGTGTGTGTGCGTGTGTTGGGAGGAGGAGGTATGGCTAGTGAGGGTGATCTAGTCTCAGGAGAAGAGAGTAGAAGGGACTGGTCTGCTTTTCTTAAGTCCATAAAGTGAGTGTTGCTATGGCTCCAATCATTTATAGAGATGTAACTCAAAGTTATCTTCAATTTTCTTCAGTGAAGCATAGAAAGTGATTGTTCTGCTAAATGAATGCCCCTGTAACTGCAAAAAAATTTAAAATTGTAGCTGTTTTGATGACATTCTTAATTCTTCTAAGTAGAATTTTCAATTTTTTAAAAAAAACATTGCTATTAATAACAGTTCATATTTACATAGAGATCCACAAAGCATTTTCCTAACTGACTCTGAGGTTTTTCATTTTTGTGTTTGTATTCCCAGCACTTAATATGATACCTTGCACACATTAGGGACTTAATAAAATGCTTGTTAGATCAGATTGGAGGTAGGTGGTGCAAATACGATTATCCCCATTTTACAGACAAGGAAACATTCTGAGAAGGAAAATTACTTCCTTTGTTAATGTTGGATCATTGGTGGAATAAGAACTTGGACCCTGGTTTTCCGATTCTACAGCAAGTACTCCTTCCATGGCTTCCCGGTTGCCTCTATGTAGGAAAGTGGAAGGCCAGTGGCCCTTCTCTCTCCCTCTGGTAGTGGCAGGTTCTTGGGTATTAGGAGAGGCTGGGGAGAGAAGAGTAAGCCTGCCCTTCCTTCTCCCTGTTCTGCCAAGCAGCTCTTTTCACTTTCAGCTGTTGCTGAGCCAGAAATAACATGATGTAGAGGAATGTCCTCTCTGGTCACCTCCAAACTGCCCCTGCTCTTCCTTGTGCCCTGTGGCATTTTTTTGCATAAGCTTAGCCCTTAGACATCACATAAGCTTTTAGTCTCCCAGTCTTTGCACATGCTTAGTTATTTGGAATATGAATACTAGTGAACCATGATACCAGGTTTAATGTGTCTCTAGTAAGATGGACCTTTTTGAAGGTTAGAAGGACATCAGCTCCAGAAGAAGTCAAAGTTGGACTAACTGTGAAGTTGAGCTAGCTAGGAGTTCAAGATATGAATACAGATGAAAATGGCAAGAGTTGAGCAGGTAGACTGGGACCATATTTTAGGGGGATATAGAGTAGAAAGGTAACAGCTGGTTGGGCTGACAACATAGTCTGTTAAAACAGGCCCTGTTTAATAACAGTATAACTGGCAAGGTACCTTTTTAAACTGACCCTCTACGTTTCCTTCTATATACTAAATAGATATGATAGATAGATAGATAGATAGATAGATAGATAGATAGATAGATAGATAGATAGATAGAGATATGTCTATATCCATATATAGTATGTCTGTGTAATAAATAGATATACTAGGTATCCATAACTTCTCTCAAACAGATCTTAGCATCCTGGACTCTGATGAACCTACAGAACTTTTATACTTGGGGGCCCATCAAGACTTTTCCCTTGAACTAATAGAACAGGAGGGATGACAAAACTACATTAACAGAGACCGGAGAAGAGGGGAAAAGCAAACTTTGAGCTAGATGAGGCAAGTGAGTGCAGATGGGCACCTCAACTGAAGAAAGGAAGGAATACAAAGTGTGTATGTTGGTGGTTGTGGAGGGAGTGATATTACTTGTCTTTCAGGAAGAGCATTGGTGATTATGTGGGAACAGCTTGCTTACTCTTAGAAACTTTTTTCTGCCTTTAGCTCTCAAGGCGTGTGAGAAAGACTTGGAAGCCCCACCTGTATGAACGAGAGCTTTACAGTGAGATCTTGGATAAAAAATTCAAAATAATGGTTACCATGAGAACTCTGGATCTGATCGATGAAGCCTATGGATTTGATTTCTATATCCTCAAGGTGAGGACCCAGGACTATGGAGAGGGAAAAAGAAAAGAAGAGCCAAAAAGCCAAAAGAAGAGTTTTTGTTTCAAGGGCAGGATCAAAACTAGGAACAGAACAACTTCATTCTGCCTGCGCTTCCTCTGAAGTTAGATTGGCAGCCACAGTTGCTGCTTGACATTAAACTAGAGATTTAAGGTTTAGTGTCCATTGCAGGATTGTGGGGAATGGGAATCTTGGTGTCTACCCTGTATTACAATGTTTAGTTCACTTTTTAGGAAGGATGTTGACAAACTGGATCATATCTTAGCTGATGGGGGAACTGGAAGCTGGGTGATGGGAGGACCAATTGAAAGAACTGTGTTTAGCTTGGAAAAGAGAAGACTTGATGGGGACAACGTATGGAAAAAATGACATGTGTTAATTCTTTTCCAGTAATTGAGCTGTATGTCTTAAGAGCCTCTAATCCTCTGGGCAGTCGTGTAGAAAATGGGTTCCATTGTTATCCCCCTTGGCCGGGTGGGTGGAGAGCTGGCCTTGGAGTCAGGACAAATTGGGTTCAGATCCAGCCTCTGTGTGTGACTATTGGCAAATTCTTGAAATCGTCAGTGCCCCATGGCAACTTTCTAAGACTATAAATTGCAGAATGGTTTCTGATATTCATTGATAGAGGATTTTCTCATTGGGGAGCTGCCTACACAAATGAAATCACAGGTTCAGATGAAGAAAAAAATTTTGATTAAATTTGTTCAGCTTGGCATCAGAGGGTAGGACTAAGACCTTGTTGCAGAGTCAGATTGCAGCCTGATATAAGGAAGCACTTCCAAACAATCCACATAATTCAAAAGGGAAAATTGGATTGGATCTGCCTTGGGTAGATAACAATATGTTCAGATCCCAAGATAGAGTAAGAGTTCCTGGTAAGTACAGGTTGAACTAGGTGATCATCAGAGGTTACTCTGAAGGTCCCTTTCTGAATATGATCCAGAACTCACTGAGTGGTTTGTTGATTAGTCTAGGATGAAAGTCGTTCCAAAAAATGTTCAGTTTATGTAAAGATATTTTCCTACATTTTCCATGATTACACATGTATAGCCTATATCAAATTGCTTGACTTCTCAATGAGGGGTAGAGGAAGGAGGGAAGGAGAGTTTGAAACTCACAATTAAAAAAAATATATTAAAAGTGTTTATGTGTAATTGGAAAAAATAAATTTTTAAAATTAAAAAAAGATATTTCCATTATTGATGTGAATCTGTACTCAAAAAGCACAAAATTTACATACTTAAATATGTCAAAATAATTCTGATTTACCCAGGCAAACTATTTATGTGTGTCTTTATATATAGAAGAGGGGACTGTGAATAGGTGTTCTGAAAAGCCCTTTGATCAGCCTAAAAGTTTGAGGAATGCTGCACTAGTTCAACAACTTTGTACAATCCCTTTAGGACTCAGCATTGCTAGTTTTACCTATGTTTCCTTCCATGGAAAAGTGAAGGGGGCCTACATCTAGTCTGTAAGAGACCCTGACCATCGACATTAGAAAGTGGAAGGGCTGAACCAGGTCTGGATGTGACCTAACTCTGTTCACTACAGAACTAGATACCTATTAAAGGCTCTATGATGATGATGTTTCATTTACATTCCTGAAGATCATTGAAAAAACAAATTCAATTACATGATTAGTGCTTGATTTATGTGTATGACTTAACCTCCAGACGCCAAAGGAGGATCTGTGCTCCAAGTTTGGGATGGATTTGAAACGAGGAATGCTTTTGCGTCTTGCCCGGAGGGACCCTCAGCTCCACCCAGATGATCCAGAAAAGAGAGAAGCTATTTATAACAAGTACAAGGTGAGCAGCCAAACCGATTTTTCTGGCTAAATTCTGCACATCCATTTGAGTTAACTCATCCAAGGATCATCCAGCCCCATATGCCTGAGGCCTCCTTCACTCCTCTTCAAATAGGTGATCCCTCTTTTTCTAACAACCTTTGGCACAACTGGCTGCACCAGTAAACTTAATAATTATATTCTTGTGTAATTTAGATTAATCAAAATTATATTCAGTTCAACAAATGTAATTTATTAAGTACCTGCTTTGGGCCAGGCGATTTACAGTATATAAAATGCTTTCCTCATGGTAGGCTATGAGGTAGGTATTTTACAAATTAGAAACTGAAGTTCAGAGAAGGAAATGTCTTACTTTAGGTAATCCAGCTAGATGGTGACAGAGCCAAGATTCAAGCTCCAGTCTTCTGACTTCTAACCTGGTGTTCTTTCAGCTATGTTTGTAAAGCACTTTGCTAACCTTAAAGTGCTGTTTAAATGTTAATTATCATTTTTAATATTACCACTCTACCTCGCAGGATCTTATGGTCATTGTCTGTATTTCCCTTTTTTTTTTACTTATGCTGTAGGAGTTTGTGATCCCAGAAGAAGAGGCTGAATGGGTCGGGCTGACATTAGAGGAAGCAGTGGAGAAACAGAGGCTCCTGGAAGAAAAAGTGAGTTTCAAGAACAGGGTCTTTGAAGGGCCAAGAGCAGTATCCACTGTTGGCCTGACGTCTAAGCTGTTGTTTCAAGCTATTTACATTGGACTCGAGAGAGGTGACTGGTGAGGGGGCAGGGGAATCAGGCATCCTCCTCCCAAGTTTATGAGTGGGAGTGACAGACAAGATGGAGTGAAGCTATGGAAAAACTTTGCCAATTCTGGCCAAGAAACAGGAGCAGTCTGGGTTCTGATTTCTGTTCTGGAGCCTTTCCACTTTCTCAACAGATCAAGCTTTTGTCAGCTCTTGGGGATTGGTTTTGCTGCACCCTCTGGCCTAGTGCTGCAACTTCCCTTCCTCCCTGTGTTGGGGCCACCTTCCTTACCCCTCAGTCTGCTCAGGCATCATTTTAGCATGTTTATTTACAGTAGGCAAAAAGGTCAAGCTATACAAAATGTCCAGTCTAGATAGTGTTAGAGAAATACTGAGTACAGATCAAGGATCCCATCCTAAGACCTCTAAACTATGTATAATTTGGGCATCTGAAACAGTAAGGCAATAATAACATTGTAGATATTAATTGTCAAAATACCTATGTAGTTCTGTATCGCAAAGTATGCAAGACTGTCCACATAGAAGGTAGAAGAAGTAAACCGTTTATTCAGACACCAGAGAACCAGATCCCACAAGCCATTTATCGAGTCAGTCCATTTCATCATAACAGCAAAGAACCCAAAACATTTAATACACAAGATAACAACTTGGAGCCTCACCATCCCAAAACCTCTCTGACCCCCTGCTGGGGTCTCCCCAAAAACAAACTCACAGTACAACTAAGTCAGCCTGTTCAGTTCTAACAATCACGAGGGCGGCCATTAGCAGCCATAACTTTCTCTCTCTCTCTCTCTCCCTCCCCCTCTCCCTCTCTCCCTCCCTCCCTCTCTCCCTCTCTCTTTCCCTCCGCACCCCTCTCTCTTTCTCTCTCTCTCTCTCCTCCGCTCTGTCTCCCTCTCTCCTCTCTCTCTCTCCCTCTCCCCCCCATCTTTCTCTCTCTCTCCCCTCTGACATGATTTCCTTTTCCTGTCAGGAAGCTCCTCCCACCACACATGTCTTAGTCTTCCTGTGATGTAAGCACGTCACATGGCCTATTAATGGGTAGGAAAGATCTTCAAATCCAAATTGCTACTACAACATCAAAGCACTTAAAGGTTTCCTTTGTATGCTGCCATGTGCTAGGTGCTGGGGTAATACTAAGATGAAAGACAGGGTCTCTCTCCTCAAGAAATTTATAGTTGAGTAACAAGCATTGGATGTGCACAAATAACTATGGTAGATATCACAAAATGATTAGGGCTGTTGGAGAGGTCTGAGTGGCCTAGGAAATTCAAAGAGGAATGGATCACTTCCAGTTGAAGGTGTCAAGGAAGGCTTCGTGGAACAATCTAGCATAGTGGCTTGCACATAGTAGGCATTCAATAATGAATTTGTTGAGTGAGCCAGAACCCAAGCTAGGTTTTGAAGGAGTATGATAAATAATATCAACTCATATAGCACATGGCAGTTGCTTTCCTTACAACTTTTTGAGGTAGGGAGCATCATTTTATAGGTGAGAAAACTGAAGCTAAGTGAGATGTTCCTCAGAGACTTGTGTAGTCATACAGAGAAGTGTTAGGATCTAGACCTCTGCCCTCCCAGTCCTGTCCTCTGCACCGCCCCAAAGTTGTCTGTAAGCATGAGAGGGGAGGGCTTGTTCAAATACATGGAAAAAAAAGGTAAGGAGAAGCTGTCTCACCTACCAAACTGGCCCCGACTCTCTCTCGTTTTCTTTTCATACTCCTCCTAGATCATTCTTTCATTGACTATTAAGCACCTCCTATTTGTGAGATCTTGAGAATATTAGTGAGGGAGATAAAGAGATAGATAAGTCAACATCCCTGCCCTCAAAGGGTTTACAGTCTAATTGGAATAAAACCTATACACAGATTGAACTCCAGGCATACATCACCAGTTGCATCTTGGATGTTTCCAGCTGCATGTCCAATAGGCATCTTAAATTCAATAGGTCCAGAACAATTCACATTCTCCCCTCCCCTCAATTCTCTCATCGTCCTAATTTCGGTCACCATTAGCCTCCCAGTCACCCAGGTTTGGGTCATAGAAGTCAGCATCAGTTCCTCCCTCCCCATTTCCCATATTTAATCAGTTAACAAATCTTGTTAATTCTGCCTTCACAAGTCTTGAGGCCATCCCCTTTTCTCCACTTGTGTAGCCACCACCCTAGTCCAGGTCCTCAGTACCTCTCCATTGGACTATTGCAAGAGCCTTCTAATTGGCCTCCCTGCCTCAGACCTCTTTCCCCCTTCCAGACTATCCTCCATAGAGCCACCAAATGATATTCCTAAAACACATCTGTCCATGTTGTTTCCCCACCCAGAAAACTCCAGCAGCTTCTTGTTTATTCTGGGATAAAGAACAGACTTACCTGTTTGCCATTTATAGCCCTTCACCATGTCTTCAGCCTCCCTTTTTAGGTTTATTGGATGTTACTCCCCTTAATTGACAGTCTGTTCCAACCAAACCAGGCTTCTTACCATCTTCATTCACAGGATTTCATCTCTATGTGTGCCTTTGCACAGGCTGCCCCTGTCCCCACTCCAGGCCTGAAATGTACTCCTTCACCACTTCCTACAGGAGGCCAGCCCTGATCTTTCCCCACTAGAATTAACTTGGCATGTGTTTTGTAGTTACTTGGCTGTATTCATGCAGCCTCTCCATATGGAATGGAAACTTCTTGAGGTCAGGAACTGTTTGATTATTGTTTCTGTGTTCTCAGGGCCCGCCACAGTGCTTGGCACACAGCAAGTGCTTAACACTTGTAACACAAATTGGAACATGATAAGTGCAGAAGAGGAGGACCGGGTACTTATGAGATGATGGAGAGATGGTTTATAATTGGGGGATCAAAGAGGAGAAGGGCCTTGAAGGATGATGGGTGGGATATTTGTAGGTGGAGACTGGATTTCCATCTCTGCCTTACAGATCTGGAGAGGTGTTAAATTCAGTTCCAAGTAGAAAGTTGGTAGCAGGGTAGTGACTAGGTTTTCTAGATTAAGTTTAATTTACTGAGCTATTCCACTTGGGCAGATTGCTTCCCAACTCAGGAACATGGTCATTGTTTACCACAGCCATCTCAAACCACCAAAGCATTTGCAGAATTCCAGACTCTAGAGGTTAATCTGGAGGAACCCAGTTCTTTTCCTCTTAACATGGTTTGAGTTTTCATGGGGTAAACTGGCGTCAAAGGGAAGTATCGCCACTTGGGGATATCTTTTAGGGAACATAGATGCTGATGAGTTTTGAGTGGGGTGAGTAACAGAGTCACATTCTCAGCAGGGGGCTTGTGGCCACTGAGGCTGGAGGGGAGATATCCACTTGTGTGTTTCTGACTCCTTAGACCAGCTTCACCTACTCTTGTTCTACTCCTCTTGTGCCAGCTGCTCTCCAGGACCCTTACCCACTGTTTCTCCCCTTTTCAGGACCCTGTCCCTCTATTCAAAGTATACGTGGAGGAACTCATTCAACAGCTTCAAGACCAAGCACTCTCGCAGCCAGCCGTGATGCAAAGGAAAGCCTAGTGGACAGGAGCTTCCCAGAGACTAGACTGTTTGATTAAGAGGCCCTTTCCTGTTCCTCCTCCTCCTCCCCATTGTATCCATTACAAATCCACTGCTGCATATTTCACAGGGAACTGGGAAGCCAAGCATATGAAGACTTTCTGTGTCCCCCCGCTGGCTACTGAGCCAAGCTCCTGGCCTGTCTCTGGTGGTAACTAGAGTGACAGACCCACCCTGAATCGCAGTGCTTCCTGAGCTCCTGCTGATGCTTTGAACTGAATACCTTAATTTTTCTGAGAAGCAGTCATTCAAAAGAACAATAAACAAACTCATCCAGTGATCCAGTTACTGTCCCAGTGTGTCCCTTTAGCCACCCACACATGTCAGAAGTCCGCCAGGGATTAGAAGCTAGTGAGTGTCTTACGCAACAGAACGACTGTTTGGAACTTGTCACATACCCTCTAGTCTCTTGATGTGAGACTAATACTGTGGACCTTCTTGGAAGCCCTTTACATAAAGTGGTTAATTTGATGACTTCTGACATTTTTTTTTGGTTGTAAAAATTCTATAATTCAAATAACTATAGAATCTTCCATTTGACAAACGCATATGCAGTGGAAAGAACGCTGGAATTTGAATCAAAGGGCCTGGTTTTGAAACTTAGCTCTGCTAATTATTATCTTTGTGACCTTAGGCAAGTCACAATCTCTGTGGGCCTCAGTTCCTCATGTGCAGGAGGAGATGATTTGGATAGAACATGTGATCCTGTGGACCAAAATCCCACAGTTTTCCATTGTCTCAGGGAGATGTCGCCTCCCAAACAGCCTGTGTCCCCATCTTGTTACAGTAAGGACCAGTGCTGTGTGCTCTAGGATCTGTATCCGATACTGGGAAGTGTCCTAGTTTATGTTGACAGCTTTCCTTGATCCACAGAACAGAGTGCTTGAAGGCATTACCCAGCTCACTGTCACAGATCTGCGGGTTGTCTGGAATCTCGCCATTGTTACCATTTTATGCATAGGCTGGTGAGATGAGGCCTAGAGGTGTTACAGAGAAGGTGATGTTAGAGAGATCACATCAAAAACCAGTGACAAACTAAAAACAACAGCAACCTTGATCACCCAACCCAGTTTGCTTTGCAGTAATGCTACTATTCAAAGCTCTGATACCGAGTTTAGTGTCATAGTCATTGCCTTTGAGCTGAATTGGAAAACTAGTTAATGATAATACCAACTCACATTTACTTAGTGCCTTTTCTATCAAAGCACTTTCTGCTGTAGGATTAATCATCTGGGACGAGGGAAATGGTTCCCAAAGTTTTTACATTCAGTGCAGCCTCTGTCCTTGGCCCTGTCCTCTAAAACATCTTATCAGCTTAATCTGATTTAGAAATGGCCCAAAGCTGGGAAAGAGATCTAAGAAAGGCAGTGTGGTATGATGGGAAGGGCTGCTACATGGCTGTATTACTCTGGACATGTCACATAACCTCAGCCTCAGTTTCCCCATCTCTAAAATGGAGATAACTACCTCAGGATGTGAAGAAAGCTCTCTACAACATCATAGAAAGATGAACAATTATTTTCATGCTCTCTTACTGTTTTTTGACTGTCCGCTTGTTAAAAGTGCTTTCCATCTCTTCCTGAGAGTCTGGGGCTTTTTCCCTTCAGGTTGCTTCATTAACTCTTGCCTAAAGGCAGGAGAAAGAAGGATCCCTAATTAGCCACTCCTGGACACAGCTGGTCCAGTCCCTGTGCTTGAGCGAGGTACTCTGGTATCCCAGGCAGCCTCTGGCTGTTTTCATGTTGTGCTTTGTCTGCACTCAGCTTTGCAGGGTGACAGGTGGCCTGAGCTGTAGGACTTGAAGCTCCTGACTGACCCTTGGCCCCAAAGTAAGCTAATGATGTTCTCTGTAGGAGGAGCTGGCAGTGTTCTCTGCTTCTGGGAAAGGCAATGCAAGACTCCCTGAGAATACTGTGCATCACCATTGTCTTCAGCATTCAAAACTACAGCCCTCTCCCTGACTATTCCTGGCTTGGCTGACCTCACTCCTGCCCAGAGAAGCCCTCTCATGGATCTGACCAGCTAGATCATAGAGGAAAAACCTTCTAAGGTCACATACAGCTTGGAGGCCCCAGAACTGCTACTGAAACAAGGACCCTTGTAGACCCCTTCCTCCTGATTTCAGGAGAGAAAGAATGCAGGATTCTCAAAACAGTATCCACAGACATTTCTTAAGTCTTCCTTGCAAGTTTGTCTTGAATCCAGAGGCCATATTTCTACAACACCCAAACAACCAGTCATTTCTCCTAATTGAGTGGGAAAGAATCAGCTGAGGAGGGCTTGGAGCCATGCTGTGAATGACTGGCAGATTTTTTTCACTTTTCCTGCAGGTGTATTGGCATCATCTGGAGACAGACACCCGGGGAGGGGGGAGGCGCAATTCTCATTAACAAACAAGTCAGATCATCTTCCTTGTCTCCAGTCACAATAAGCCCCACAAGACACCCTGGAGTAGTAAAATGTATGGAAAAGGATGTTGAGTCTGGAGACCCAGCTCTGATTGCTTGCTGGTTATGTGACCCAAATCACTTAGATCGCTCATGCTTTTTTCTCATCTGTAAATTAGGGGTTATAACAGATCACAGGATTTAGAGTTTGAAGACACCTTAACAATGATCTGGTCCAAATCCTTTATAAATGAAGAAACTGGGGTGCAAGAGATTAAATAATCTGCCTGAGGTCACACAGAACTAAATTCAAAGTTCCCTAACGTCAAATTGAAGGCTCTTCCCACTTCCCCTTTATACCAAACTTGCATGATTATTTGGGTAAAGCTCAAACGAGATAATGCAGGAAGTGCTTTGCAAACCTTAAATGCCATGCAAATGTCAGTGATTAGTATTATTGTCTCTACCATCACCAGTACCATGAAGCATGAGCCTCTATCAGGGATAAAGAGAGTTGAAGAACTCTTCTGAGAGCATCCTTACCTTCAAGAACATCGGTGCAGAAGAGATTGACAAGACCCTTCGTGAAGAGCATCCTCAAGCAGAAGTCTCCAATAATCACAACTACCCCAGGATCTAGAGGGGGAGCCCTGCAACCTTGGGGCCACAGCTCCATGCCCTCCCTAGTCATCTCAAGTGTAGCCTACAGTTTAGAGTAGCACTTTAGGTTCAAACTATACACAGGTGGCAAATCATTACAGCAGCTTTGGTTAAAGCTCAGCTTTGTCCAGCCTTACCCATGAATCAGACCTCTTCAGAGCTCCATCATGCCTCATACCCAGGCCTACCAGATTTCTGTCTTACCCCAGTCCTTGTACAAAGAAAGGTCATTTCTGCCTGCACTCTGGGAAGACAAACCTAATGTCAAGTTGAAGCAATTCTGCCACCTAAAATGGGACGTCTGGATGTCTCTTTCTCTTCCTTGGATCCTATGCTCAGAATCTGCTGAACTCATCTTCCTTGTGAGCTCTGAATGTATATCAAATTCTCACCTGATGCTCTGCCAAGCTCTGCTTTGAATTGAACCAAAAGGGTGTAAACTCTTCAAGGACAGGGGCTGTTTCATTTTTGTCCTTGAAGTGCCTTGTGTGTAATTGGCACCTTAATGCTTGTTGAGTTGAATTGTTGAATTGATTCACATACTTTTTAGTCTTTTTGCTTTGAAATCCTCTTTTTCTCTTTCCCCAGACCTCTTCTGCCTTGGTTTGCAGTTCTGAAATCAAGAATGTCAGACCTGGAAAGGACCTTAGTGATTGTCTAGTCCTACTTCCTTCATTTAAAGTTGGGGAAGCAGAGTCAGAGAAGGTCAAACAGTGATGTAATAATTAGTAACAACAACAGTTATCATTTGTATAACACTTTAAGAGTTTGCAAAGTGCTTTACGAATATTAGCTCATTTGATCCTCATGATCTAGAAAGGTAGATGCTATCATTGTCTCTATCTGGCAGTTGAGGAAACTGAGGCATAGATGAAGTGACTTGCCCAGTCACATAGCTAGTAAATGTCTAAGGCTGGATTTCAATCAGGTCTTCCTGCTTTCAAGTCAAACATTCCATCCCTTATGCCATCTCACTGCCAACTGATTCAGGACTATGCACAGTGTCTGGCACATAGAGACATGGATTGGACCTGCAATTTCATTGGTATGAGGCACTCCCAGGGAGGAAACTTCCTCTACCAATGTAAGTCAACATCTTCTGAAAGAAGAGTTAACTAGTACAGAGATTTCAAAAATGCTGCCTGGAACACTCCCAGTGCATGCAGGCCAAATCATGTAATTGGTAAATATTTAACAAAATAAATAAAAATAGAATCAAACATAGATAATGTTTTCTAATTCAATATGTCACCCATAGGGACCCTTGTATATTTCTTAGTGACCTTCATTTCTATTTGAATTTGATAATACCGATTTAAGATATTACCTAGGGTGGGGCTCCAGGAAAAGGAAGGGCATGGGGAAGGGCAAGGGTGTCTGATGCCATCTGACACCTTCACTGCTTGTTCTCCTCTGGTTGCTGCTTCTGGTCCTGGCAGGTTCTATGCTAAGACACTAGTCTTCCTCCCCTGTTGTTGCTATGCTGGTCAACTCCCAGGCCTGTCTTTCAACCCTTGGAAGTTTCACTCTGGTGCCTTACCTGACAGTGTTACTGAATTTATTTTCTCTCTCTCTCTCTCTCTCTTTCTCTCTCGCTCTCTCGCTCTCTCTCTCTGTGTCAGGCCCCTGGGGTGGTGATTGACTCAGTTCTATTTATAACTTTTTTCTACAGGAAAAACTAGCCCAGGGCCCCACCCCCTATACACAAAGGGTCCTCTCAGGTAGCAGTGGGAATGTTCTTTTTTGGAATGCTCCAATGAGTTTCTGTTTTCCACTGTCATGAAGTTCATGGAAGTCTGCCTTATTTACCTTATCCTTTTCCTAGTACCTAGACAATGGGCCTACCTTTCAGCACCTCCCACAAAGTCTTTTTGGGTTCAGAGAAGCCCTCTTGCTCTCCTTTTGTCATGAGGTTTTAGAGATAAATTTATACACTAAACTTCCCCCCACCCCCTTTGGCAGCCATCTTTATCCTACTGGCAAGTAAGTCAAATATTTACTGATTAAGTGCAAGTATTATATTCACAATTTTACTGAGACCTCCATAGGCTCCTACTCTGCTGCTTCATCAGGGTGTGGAGGTGACCCTAGATTCTCAAAAGCTATTACAGACAAGCATAAGCCCTGGCTGATTCTACCATACTGGAAAGTCTTCAAGTATGAGCCCACCAGTTGTTCTACTCTCTAGGACCAGCCTAGTGAAACACATAGAATTCTTAGGCCATGGTAACCTATGAAAAAAAGAAAATATAATAGCCCTCAGTGCTGTGAGGGCCCCCTTTTGCCTCTGCAGTGATAGTGACAGAATGGTGAAAGGGAGAGCACAGGGAACTAACAATCACAAAATTTTCAGCCTACCTATAAACTTTGGCTTTGGTGCTTGGAATGTGAGATCTTTATCCAATGACCAACAAGTGAGGTACTGAAAAATGGAAAGTGTATCTAAACAGAAGATGGCCCATGGGTACTTCTTGAAGAAGCAAAGTGTTGCCAAAGTTGTTTTTATTTTCCACCCAAAGGGAACGAGAGACATTATTATTCCATGGAATAGTTAATTATTTCATATTGCAATACTTGTGAAAAATAGCTACAAAAGGACCACTATAGAAATGATTGCAGCTTATGTACCAACATTAGTTTCAGAGAATGAGGAGGCTGAGAAATTCTACGGAGACCTTGGTAAGACCTTCCAAATGAAATCAGCACACTGCACCATTATACTACTTGACTTAATTGCAAAGGTGGGAAAAACAGAATGGTGAAATATACACACACACACATATATATAAACGTGTGTATGCATACATATAGAATATACATAGGCATACATATAGAAAAGCATTGTTCAGTCATTTAATCAACAAGAATTTATTAAGCACTTACTTTTTGCCAGTCAATAAGCTAAGCCCTGGGAGTATATATACTAACAGAAAGAAAGACAGTCCCTGCCCTCGAGGAGCTTACATTTGAATGGAGGGAAGACAACATAGAAAAAGGGAACTGAAAAGCAGAGGGAAGGGGGAAAGGTACTTGGCAAGGAGATATGGAAGTGAATCAGCAATTTCTGGAAAGTGACAAAGACATTTCTGGTCTGGGCCTCATCTTCTACCAGGAAAAAGGAATGGAGGCTAAAGACTTGTAGATTACACAATATACTCATACTTTAACATCATGAATGCTTTCTTCAAGAAAAAATTGAAGGTGCTAGATATAGCTAATACCAAACAACATCACAAAAAATGAAATTAATTTTATATATAATATATGTATATATACATATATATGTATGTAGGTATGTGTATGTGTGTGTGTGTGTGTGTGTGTGTGTGTGTGTATACAATTGGGCAGCTGGGGTTAAATGACTTGCTCAGGGTCACACAGCTAGTAAGTATCTGATACCCTATTTGAATTCAGGTCTTCCTGACTCCAAGGCTGGTGCTCTGTGTACTGCATTACCCACCTACCGCATGAAATCAATTCTATCTTAACAGACAGGGAAAGACTTTTTTTCACTTGTACAAAGGCCACTAAATCAGTTGCCTTTGTACAATTAGATCACTAACTTGTCAAACCAAAGACTAGAAGTAGTAAAAATCAAAAAGAATACTATAGAGAAAAAGGCATGGCATGTAATCAAAACAAGAAGTTGATAATGAGCAGAGCTGAGGTTGGGAGTGGAGGGGAATTTTAGAGTAGCACCGAGAATTGCAGTATGAGGATATAGACTCATTAAGCTGAAACTTCTTGATATGATCAGAATGCCAGGGCACGCTTGGTATTCCCAAGCAGGTGGAATGTATAAACCATTTAACTTTCTCATTCAACAACTTAGTTTAACAGTGACCTATTCATAAGGTGTTCATTCCCGTAAATCAACTAGTCAACAAGTACTTATTAAGTGCCCACTATGTATGTGCCAGTCACTTTGCTAGAGGCTGCAATACAAAGACTAAAATGAAATAGTCCTTGTCCTCGAGAAGCTTTACAGTCTATGGCAAGACAATATGTTTAAATGTAAGCATATATAAAATAAATAAAAAGTAATTCTGGGACAAGGTGAAAGTGGGGAGCCACTAGCAGCTGAGGAATCAGGAAAGAAAAGGTCTAGATTTACGTTTCTTAAGGTTATTAATGGTCTACTGAGTGAGACTTTTAAAACAAAGAGGTTCCTGCTTTATCAGAATCACACAGAAGCAGCACAGAGGACATATGGAATACATGCCAGGAAACAATATGGATAGCAAATCTATAAAATGAATTTGCGGGGCCCTGGTCTGCAGGTACAGCCCAGGGTGATGTTATAGATACACATGCAAGCTTGACCACTGGACTTTAGGATGCAGGACATGACTACTCTCTCCTCTAGAGCAGAAATGAAGATCACCTTCCACTAGAAGGTAAGACCGTTCCATTGCCTCCCTTTGTCACTTAGGGCAAGATGACCGATGATTGTCCTTTGCAAACAACTGGATTCCTGTTTTCATGGCAGAAATATAGTTAAAAATCAGGTCGCAGCAAGAGAGTGGCTCTGGTTGCTAAGAACAGAGATTTTTAGATCTTTACCAGAGCACTTGAATGCTGCTTGAGAGTTTTACTATTGTGTCTTTTATTTTCAACCCTATTCAGTAAATGGAATTAATCATTAATTTATAATTTATTGATGGTTTACAATGAGCCATAACTATGGGTCACTTGTAATTGGGAAGATTAAAATGTTCATGGGAATGAGGGCAATTGAGTCAAACAAATTATTTAAAATCATTGAATTTTCAGCTTAAAATGAGTCTCTTAAAAAGAGTCTCTAAAATGAGACCAGATCAAAGGCACTAGGAAGCTGGAAACTATGGGGACCCAGATGAGGTCTTTCCAGGTATACAAAGGATCAGGTAGGCTGTTTACAACAGGGCATGTATATTGGGAACTGAATCAAGCTTACAGCACCACCTGGTGACTCATGAATAGACTGTTTAGTAAGCTATTTCTGACCACTCATCTGCCTTTCCACTCTTAATTCAACAGCATGGCAGGAGTTCCTAAGGAGAGAATTCCTATACCTTATTCTATATAGAATCTTCACCCTTACATAGTATGGCTATGTTCTTCAGGAAGAGAGCTAGTTGGTGCTTCACACGATGAATAACAAATAATACACAAAAATGAAATTTATTGTATTTTGACAAACATGATGTGGAAATCATTTCTAAATAAATCCTCTCTATACAGACAGATCACTGACTTGTTAAAGCAAAGATCAAAATCAATACCCAATTAGAAAAATAAAAATGAGAAGAACATATGATGGATAATTGAGGCAACCCTCCAACCTAACTATTTAAAGAAGCTACTGATTCAGAAATACAGGAAATAGTTAAAATAACAGACACTAAAAATAGAATATTACCATTTCCTAAGGAAGTTTAATTGATGTAAATCAAGGAAACTAAAGGAGTGTAGAAACCACCAGAGCCAGCAATCACTTGATCTCCCTGCCAAATGTAGATAAGTGGCAGCCAAGGCCAACACTGGTTTGTTACAACTAGTGACTGATTTGTAATACTTTACAAAGGAGATTAGTATGCCACTACTAGGTCTGTATCCCAAAAAAGATTTAAAAAAAAGAGGAAAGGACTTACATGCACAAAAATATTTATAGCAGCTCTTTTTGTGGTGGCAAAGAATTGGAAATTGAGGAAATACCTATCAGTTGGAGAATGGCTGAACAAGTTGTGGTATGTGAATGTAATGGAATACTATTGTGCTGCAGGAAATGATGAGCAGGTGAATTTCAGAAAAACCTGGAAAGACTTAGATGAACTGATGCTGAGTGAAGTGAACAGGACCAAACGAACATTGTACACACTTAGCAGTAATACTGTGCCATGATCAACTATGATTTACTTAGCTCTTTTCTGCAAGACAATTCCAAAAGACTCATGATGGGAAATTCTATCTATATCCACAGAAAGAACTGATGGAGTCCAAACGCAGATGAAAACATAGGATTTTCACTTATTTTGTTTTTTGTTTTTGTGGTTTTTCCTTTTTGTTCTGTTTTTTCTTTCACAGTATGACTGATGTGGAAATATGTTTCTATGATTGCATATGAATAACCTATGTCAGATTGCTTGCTGTCTTGGGAAGGGGGGAGGGAAGGGAAGAAGGGAGAAAAATTTGGAACTCAAAATCTTAGAAAAAATGAATGTTAAAAACTATCTTTACACATAATTGGAAAAAAATAAAATACCATTTACAAAAAAACAAACAAAAAACCCAAAGGAGATTGGTAGAAGATTATGAGCAGTTCTGCTTCAAAAAACAAGAAGAAGCTGGGAAAAACAAGTTTACAGAAAGTTTGTCAAGAGACCCAACTAAGCCAAATCATCCCAATGGCATTTATTGATTAAACTAGACAGAGAACAACAAAAAAGATGAAAAAGACTTTTGAATATTTGTGAACTGTTTTGTCCATCAGTTATAGGGAAGTCGCCACTTTTAGACTCTAAATATCATAGCCCCTGATATGTTTTAGGAAGAAGTAGAAATGGACCACAATTACCTTTGAAAATTTGTTTTTTTTTAATGGCCCCCAAGCTTCTCCCTGAAACAGAGGCTCATATTTTTAATATCTATAGTCTTCCAGGGATGGTATATGGCTGTGAGTGATGCAATACCACAATGGCTGAAGAATTGAGGTTAGAGGTAACCAAAAGGGCAATAGAAAAGCAAATGGTATGTGAGAGCTGAGTGCAACATATTAACAGTGAAGAGTTGCACAGGAAAAGTAGTGTGAAAAATATCATCAGAAATAGGAGGGAAAAGGTGATGCAGTAAACTGCAGTCATGCAGTAAACGCAAGAGATAAAATTCCCCCCATACACACATGTTGGATTGATCTTTTGTGGAGGATTTGTCATAAGACATGGATGAAAATTGTACAAGATAAAAAAAGTGTAAATGCTATATGTGCCAATGGTGGGAGCAGCCATATCAATGAGATCTCAGATCCATTGATTCATTAACATATCAAAAGCAGTAGATGAGATCACCAAGATAGAAAATGTAAAGAAAAGAAGATGGTCCAAGACCAGGCTTGAGGGGCATGCAAAATTAGAGGTTGGGAGCTGGATAGTGATCCAGCAAAGGAGACTAAGACCAAGAGATTAGACAGTAAGAGAAGAACAAGTAAAGAGCAATATCATAGAAGTCAAGGGAGGAGAGTATCCAGGAGGAGGGAGTAAGGCTAGAAATTGTCAAAAACCACAGAGAGGTCAAGAAGGATGAGGTTTGAGAAAAGGTCATTAGATTTAACAATATAGTGGAATGGAGAAAAGCACTGGATTTGGAGCCAAAGTCACTGGGTTCAAATCTTGGCTCTGCCACTCACTACTAGGTGAACTTGGCTGAAGTCATATGATCCTCTTTCAGCCTCTCAGTTTCCTTATCTGTAAAATGAGGTGGTCAGACCAAATGACCTCTGAAGTCCCTTCTAAATCTATGATCCTGTGATTATTGATTCCCTTGGAGAGAGAATTTTAAGTCAGCAGAGAGAGAGATATAAAGACAGATTGTGATCAGAAAGGGAAACCAGAGCTGGACAACACAGAGATCACACAAGTTAGAAATGATGGTGATCTATGAAGTTGGTTTAACCACCCACTCCTGTACATTGTTGAGGTGGAGTGATGATATAGGTCATGGGAGCTAAGGAAATTGATGAACTTGGAGACCAGGATGTTTAAAAGGATGTCAATATATACATATATATATTCATATTAATGTCGCTGAGTATGATGACAGGAGTAAGAGTGGAGTAGAAAATTGAATCAGGTAATTACCTACTTTAAAAAAAGAGTAAAATGGTGGTTAATATATTATGGCAACATAAATGACCTAGGAAAGAATTCTTTATTTGATTACAACTGTTGCTAAAACTGGAAAGTAGCCTAGCATAAATTAGGCTTAAACCAACATCTTGTACCATATACTACAATAAAATCAAAATGAATATTAAAGGTCATCCTATTTTTTAAAAAAAAATCTAGAAGAAAAACAGATCATGGACAACCATATTCCTGTAGCTATGGCTCTCAGGGATGAATTCTTAATCAAATAAGAGTTAGAGGCAATTACAAAATAAAATAGATAATTTTTATTTCATGAAATTGAAAGGCTACTATAGGTATAAAATTAATGTATCTAGGATAAAAAGGAAAGTGCTCAACTAGGAAAAAAATCTTTGAATCAAATATCTCTGATAAGGGATTGGTATACGAGAAATATAGACAACTGACAAATAGATAAGGTCAAAAGCTATTACCCAATAGGTCAAGGGATATTAACTAACAATTCTGAAAAGAATTGCAAACTATTGACAACCATATAAAAGAATGATCCAAATCACTAATAATAAGAGAAATGCAATTCAAAACACCCTAGCAAATTGACAAAAGATGGGAATAGTTAATCTGGAAGGGTTGTGTAATAAAAGTCATGCTGATGCTTTGTAGCTGGAGTTATGATTTGGTATAACCATTCTAGAAAACAATTTTGAATTATTCAAACACAGTAACTAAAATATACATATCTTTTGATCCCAAAATCCCACTGTTAGGGATATGTGCCAAGAAGGTCTATAATAAAAAACGAAAGTCTCCATATACACCAAAATATTCATAGTAGCAATTTTTTTTGTGGTAGCAAAGAAGTGGAAACAAAGTCAATGTCCATCAACTGGGGAATGGGTAAACAAATTGTGGCACATGAATGTAATGGAATAGTGCTATGCTTTGTGAAATGATGAACATGATGAATACAGAAAAGCATGGAAAGACCTAGATGAACCTCTGTAATGTAAAGCAAGCAGAACCAAGAAAATAATAGGTATAATGACTTCAACTATTGGAAAGAACTACCACATAACCATAAGAAATAAATTTTATGAAATTATAAAGACCTAAGCTTGGCCCCAAAGATATGAGAAGACACATCTTTCCCCTCCCCTATTCTTTGCAGAAGTGGTGCTCTATTGGTGTGAAATGTTGCACATAAATATTTCAATGTAATCATTGCTTTCGCCAATTTTTTTTCTTTCTTTTTAAAAAAAAATTCTTGGCACCTATATGGCCCAGGGATGGAGTACTGGGCTTAGAATCAGGAAGACTTATCTTTATGAGTTCAAATGCAACCTCAGATGTGTGCTAGCTGTGTAATTCTGTTTGCCTCAGTTTCCTCATCTGTAAAATGAGCTGAAGAAAATGGCAAATCACTCCAGTATCTTTGCCAAGAAAACCCCAAATGGGATTGTGAAGAGTCAGACAGACTGAAAAACAAACGAACTGAACTGAACTTGTTACAAAAGATAATTCTCTGGGAGGGAGCTGGAGGAAGTAGACCAAGGTAAAAGTAGGTGATGTGAAAATAAAATGTATCAATAAAACTGTCTTTGAAATGGATTATGACAACAAGTATCTGGATGGAGAGTGGACCTTAAAGAGGAAAGTTTCAAAGTGATAACAGCAAAGGAAGCGTCTAAAATGGCCACAGGGAGCAAACGGTAAGTTGACTCCTATTCTTAGCTCACGGAGAGGGAGATAAGACAAGATGGGATAAGGAACAGCCTGCACTGGACAAGGTGGCTAGATGTTGAAGTGTTTTCTGTAGAAAGCCCAGTCTCTGTGAGTGTCAGAAAAATGTGAGACAAGGAGATTTAGGATAAGGGGCAGTTTGTTAACAATAGAGGTGTCATTCAGTCAACAAATATTTATTAAGCTCTTATCATGTGTCAGTCTTTGTACTGAGTGCCAGGGATACAAAGAAAGGCAAAGATAGGGTCCTTACATTCAGGAAACTTGATCAGAGGTGACAACATACAAATAACAAGGTATATACTGTTGCAACCTTAACTCCTATCTATGAGACAGATTTATAACATAGAGCCCAAATTCATAGTAATTCTGCCCTTATAAATGTAGTATGGCTCATAATGATGCCCTAGGTAGAGAGCAAAACCCTTTTACAATGACCTGGGGGTGTTGCACCCAGCCATGTCCTAGGAAAGGTCCCTCTTTCCTTTGTGGTTCCCATTGTGTGTTCTCATGCCATAACCAAAGGGAAAGAATAAAAATTTATTAAGCACCTACTATGTGACAGTCATTATGCTAAGTACTTTGCAAATATTCTATCATTTCATCCTCACAACTTTGTGAAGAATATGCTGGTAGTGGACTAATAGAAACATATGAGGAGAGAGTTGACCACAGGTATTTATGAGAAATAATATTAATCCAGCAAATACACACTTTAACAGAATAAATTTGAGAAAACAAAAAAAAGTAAGACTGGGGAAGAGTTGGGCTGCCCATTCCTCAATTGGTCATCTTCCTCTCTCAGATCCTGCTACAGGGCCGGAGATAAAACACATAGTCACACACACATCCAAACTTGTCCATTTAGATAGAGGTCTTAAAGAAGGTCTCATGGTCTTAAAGAAGTGAATCATAAAATGTGGATGCTCCCCCAATCACCCTAAAAGGATCGCTTAAAATAAACCTCTCCCTTCTTTTCTCCTTGTTCTCCTCCAGAGAGAAAAACCTCTACCCCCATTGTCAGAGAGTTAATCTCATTCAATTTCCTCTCTTCCAAAACTAGAAAAACTACTAATCCTAGGGAGTTTTACATCCAGCCAACCCCCTCACCTGGGGTTGTTACACTATGCAAATGGAAGGTAATCTGAGAAGGGAGAAGATAGAAGAGAGATTGGAGCAGAGATGGGTATTCCATAGGGCACAAGGGAATGAGAGGAACTATGGTGAGCTGGTACTGAGGTAGATAGGAAGGAGACTGTAGGGAGAGGTAGCAGGAACAACAAAAGGATATTTTTCTCTGGAGACAACAACTGTGAATCAACGGGATTAGAAAAGCAAAAAGGATTTAGAGTTTGCCAGCCACAGGATAAAGGAAAATACAGTTGTTTGAGCCCTCCACCATCCTGGGTCTTGTGATGTTTGAGCACGTCATGGTGGGAATGTTGTTAGCTACTTCCACAACTTGTCACTCCAAATAATGGGAAGGTGGAAGTGGAGATAATGGGTGAAGGGAGCAGAGCTCTGGACTAGCGTCTGGGTAACAGATTTGGATTTGGTTGCCAGAGCTAGATTAAAATCATACTCTGAACCAGCTCTGTTGTCTTATCCCCAAATGAGAAACACCCATAAAATTCCTTATATGTGGAGCAAGCACTGAGCTGCCAATCAGCATGAGTTTCTCTCCCTTAACATTCTGAAGCTTGGAGTTTCTGATGGATATGGATTTCCTTTGGCCCAAGACCTCCAGTACCTTTTGGTTCCCAGAAGCCTCTGATTTCTGATGGTTCTTAGACCCTTCAAATGGATGGGAGATGACTACTTGACAAAGATGTTGTAAATGGAGTTCATTAATTGTGTAAGAATTAGACAGATACCTCTGAGGTCTCTTATAACTCTAAAATTGTGATTCTTATTTCCCCCTCAGATTTGCCATCTTGGTCAATTCAAATTAATTCAATAAATCCTGGAATTGAAATGTGCAGATCCCACTTAGCGAGTTCTTGGCTACCTTCTTCTGGTGTTTTGAGGAGTCACAGGTTCCCCTATAACTGGGATCTAAGAACAGGGCAGGGAAAAGGGAAAAGCTGGAGAAAGTAATAGGAGGAATGGGCAGTACAATGGAAAGGGCACTCAACTGGGAGTCAGGAGGCTTTAGTTCTGCCATTGAAAGAGTCAGCTCTGCCATTGACCTTGAAATCCTTGGCAAATCATTCCTTCTCTCTTGCCTTCAGTTTCCTCCTCTGTAAAATGAAAAGTCTGGACAAAATGGACTGCGTGTTCTATGTGGCTCCTGATCCATCTCTCTAACATCTTATGTTCTACAGCCCCTCCAGTTCTGAAAGTGCATGTTCAAATACTCCTTCCAGGTCTAACATGCTATGTTTTATGTCCTAAGTTCCCTTCCAGATGTGACATATTTTTGGAAGCTCCAATGTGAAAAGCTAAAGTAGACAAAGCCCAAGAGATAGGAGAGCCTTTGTCTCTGACCCAAAAGCCTCCCTGGGATGAAATGAGAATGGCCAGACCATAGTGGATGATGGAGTTCTGGTTGACCTGGGCTTTGCTTACTGAATAATAGTAAATGGGATTGTAAAGAAACACCCAGGTGGGAAAGGCATCTAGACTCTTCTCTGTGGGGCTCTATTCACTGTTTTGTAAACCTCCATCTGGGATCTGTTGGGACTGTGGATGGCTGTCACCAACTTTTCCTAGCCCCCGGGGTGCCTAGATTCCTCTAGCTTTCCTGATCTTGGGAGGAAAGAAGGAAAAAAAAACCTTTCCTTAAACCTACTGGAACACTTGTTGGGTTAAAAGAATATATGTTATTGAAGAAGCTTCAGGAGAGAAATAAGAGAAGGCAATTAGGCTAGAGAGGGAGGTATTTATTCGGTATATATTTATCTTTGTACATTTTGCGTCCCCTGATAGAATATAAGTTCCTTGAGGGCAGGGACTGTTTCATTTCTTGTTTTTATATCCACCATGGTTAGCATAGTGCCTGGCACATACTGAGTACTTAAGAAATTAATCAACAAGAATTTATTAAGCTTATGTGCCAGACACTGCACTGAGTGAATACTAGAAATAGGAAAAAAATAAAAAAAATATTCCCTGTTCTGAAGAAACTTACATTCTAATGAGGAAACAACATGTAGGTTAATAGATAATACAAGATGTATGCAGATTATGTGATAGATAACTTTAGAAATTGATGGATAGATGGATTGGTGGATGGATGGAGAAATGGATGGAGAGAGTGCTGTATGGATGGAAAGATAGGCGTATAGGTGGAAGGAGGAAGGATCAACAGACAGCAAGGTTTAGAGTTACTTAACTTAACTTAAAGAAGTGAATCATAGTTACTTAACTCGTATCTCTGTGTTAGTATAAGAACCCAGTCTCCCAATCCCCCCAACCTCAATCACCCATTTCATTCCTTTCCTCCCTCCGAGGATCTCTGGGACAATCAGGTATCTCAGGTTCAGCAGCATCTTTTTCAAAAGTTCATTTACACATTAAAATAGACTGACTTTTAGAGGAAAAAGAAACACCTTGGGAAAGAAAAGCCTCTTCTTACCTAGACCCACTGGGTTTTTCTTACCTGTAAGTGATCCACACTCAAGAATTCCTCACAAGTTCACTTATACAGCAGTCGGATAGTGTACTAGGCTGCAATGGACAAGGTAGGTGGCATTATAGTACACAGAGCACCAGGCCTGGAGTCAGGAAAATCTGAACTCAAATGTGCCTCACACACACTACCTGTGCGACTCTGGGCAAGTCACTTAACCTCATCTTCCTTAGTTTCCTCATCTATAACATGGGGATGATAATAGCTACTTCCAGGGTGTTTGTTAAGATCAAATGAGAAAGATGAGAAAGAGTGAATGATAGATAGGCTTGGAAGGGTAGAAGTGATCTTTGAGATCTTCTGGTCCAGGAGTTCTTAACCTGGGGGTTGTGACCTTTCTAAGAAAAAAATTTTTTATGATAACTGTATTCCAATGCAGTTGGTTTCCTTTGCACTTCTATGTAATTTATTTAACACATTTAGGAGCATTTTTCTGAGGAGTCCAAAGGCTGCTAGACTTGCCAAAGGCATCCGTGACACAAAGAAATTTAAGAACTTTGATACAATCTAACCTCTTTGTTTTACATATAAGAAAACTGAAACACACAGGGGTGACCTTGGCAGCAGAGCTAAGATTCAAAACCATGTTGTCTGGTTCCAAATTTGATGTGTTTTCCATTTTGCTATAGAGAGAAAGAGGCCAGGGCTATAGAGATAGCATTCTATGAAAGGGTTCTCTCTCACTCTGGGGCTTTTGGAGCAGGGGTGTGTGCTGATTCCAGAGAGCTAATTGTTCCATTTTCAGTGAGAGCATTTACCCCTCAGAAATCAGCCTACCCTCAAATCAGGGCTTGGTTTAATGTTTTTTTTTCGGTTGTCTAGACTTAAGAGTGATGGAGGAAATGTTAAGAGCTCAGAGTAAACTTAAAAGTATGTCTTGGGTACATTCCCCCTACCCTCCCCAGTCGTTAAACATTTACCAGCATACCCCTGCTTTGGAGGCAATTTTCTTTACAGATGCTCTTTCTTACCTCTTATCCCTTTCCCTTTCCAGTTGCTAAGAAGTCAAGTGAGCACCCAGCATCCAGACAGAGGGGCCTAGATAGGTAGTCACAAATTTAAAGCTCAATGACTACCTACCACAAAGCCCCAGCCACTAGTGACCCCCATAGACCAGTCCAGAGACCAAATAACTGTCATCAGGGGAAAGTATTAACATCACAGCTCCTATTTAGTCCTTCAGGCACCTAAGGGACTCCAGATTTCATAGAATAAAACTGGATCATCTTGAACAAACCCCTCACTTTTAAGACTGGAAAACTGTAGCCCCTGGGAAAGAGTAGTGACTTGTCCAAGGTCACATTTCCGGCACAGATGTATTAGGATGAGGAATTCACAGTATGAGGCTATGAATACAGACATCTGTGTTGTGTATAAATATTTATATTTTGGGCATGCACGTGCAGATTTTTTTTTTTTTGGATGGGCAATGGTAGAGGGAGAGAAAAGGAGGGGAAAGACCATGGCCTAACCAGAAGCAGGCCCTTCTGAATTGCTAATGTCACTGGCCACAGGCCAGCCCTGACCTCAGTCAGCCCTGGATGAGCCAGTGTGAAATCCCCATGAACAGGGATCTGCTGAGAACCACCTGCCTTCCTCCTCCCATTTTCTGGTTCTTTCTCTCTGCCCTCTCTCCTCCCTTCATCTCTCTCTCTCTCTCTCTCTCTCTCTCTCTCTCTCTCTCTCTCTCTCTCTCTCTCTCTCTCTTCTCTCTCTCTCTCCTTTTTCTTTCTCCTCTTCTCTCTCTCCCCCCTCTGTCTGTTTCTCTCTCTGTTTCTTTCTCTCTCTCTCTCTCTCTCTCTCTCTCTCTCTCTCTCTCTCTCTCAGCATATTAGATACAGCAGGGTCGTTATCTGCTCAGGGCCACATGGCCATGGCTGGGGTTTGGCTCAGCTTGGGATGAGGCTGGATGGAGCTGACTGGCAATCAGCTTTCTCATATGAAATGAGAGCAGATGCTCAGGGAAAATGCCCCTTCACAGGATGCGTGTGTGTGAGGATGAATGTATGGGTGAGCACTCATTTATACACACACAGGCACATATGCATGAACATACAATGCAAGCACATCCACAAACATATACATTCCCAATCACACAGATACACACACCCCACCAAACACACTCAACAGCTATTGTCCAATGAGAGATTTGGCTCCAACATTCTTGTCTCTGACCCCTCCAAGAGAGTAAGAACATCCCCCCGCCCCCATTAGGCTGGAGTAGTCAGTACTACTAGCCTGTTTACCCAGCAATTAGAAGTGACTCCGTGGCAGGGTGTCTAAAGGGGCTGGTTGCCATAGTTACGATAGGATTCTAAGGCCCATCATCTGGTCCCCGCCTCAGCCAATCGGGTAGGGGAGCCCAAGCAGCAATATAAAGTAAGGATTCTCATCTTCCAGCCACACAGTTACCAAGAAAAGGGACTCGCTTCCTGGAGTGGCTGAAAGTGCTCTGGACGGCGGGCCAGGCCCATCATGGCGGACAGCGGGAGAGCCGGGCAAGAGGAAGCACCACGAGTGAGGCAGGTGAGGCCAGAGGGAGTCCTGCTCTCCCTCCTCTGCTTGCTCATTGTTCTCCTTGCCACCACACTCTCCCTCAGCCCCCCTTGGGTGTCCTCTTTCCCTCTCCCGATTCCCAGCTGGCCCTCTGGCTTCACCCCACCCTCCGCCCCTCAGTGTTTGCGCGCATACACACACACATGCACTCAAGACTCTCCCCCAAAATAACCTGAAAAATGGGCTTTTGGAGGAGAAACAAAGAAATCCATACGGGGGAACGGGGTAGGGGGCCAACTGGTGGTAAAAAGAAATCCCACTGCACGATGGTGCCCCTAAAATCGTTCTCATCGGCCTTTCACATCAAATTTCGCATCGGGGCCACATCAAAGACCCCCGGCTGGGCTGGGCTCTCCCGGGCCCTTCCATCTTCCCCGCCACCCACTCACTTCCCCCCCTCCCCGGTTACCACTTCTTGGACGATGTGACATTTCATTTTCGAGTCGGTTGGGCTTAAAAAGCGGGTTCACAGAAAGAGAGAAGGAAAAAAATTTTCCCACCTAAAACAGGGGGATGGCGGCCCCCCAGATGCCCAATCTCATTACTCGGGACTTCTGAAGAACCCGCCCTTCCAAAGGCTGCTGGCTATTAAGAGCCTGTAAATGGAGTCTCTTTCGGAGATCAAAGTGAGGACACATTTGTGTGCGTGTGTGTATGTGTGTGTGCGGTTATGATCCAAAGAGAGGACTGTATCTCTTCAGCCTGACGGAAGGGGGAGCTGGGCATCCGCCTGCCTTCCCACTGCTGCCCTCCATGTTTCTTCATGTCATTACTGATGTGCGTGCATCTTGCAGAGGTGTTCTCCGGCAGGGACAGAGGCCGACAATAAATCTGATGGTCCCTGCTAGAGGGGAGGCAAGCTCCATCCGGCAGGGCACACTCGCCCAGGAACAAAGCCACACACACGGCTGGCGTTTGATCCAAGAGCTCATTCCAAGATGGGTTCTGGCCGCATCGGCGTTCCATCACCTAGTCCAGGAACAGCCACCGTCCCTGGGGATGGAAATGACACACTGCCCTAGAATTCCTAGTCTCCTCTCTCTTGTTAGACCACCCAGTAGACTTGGAGAGGAAACCAAGCAGGACATGGCTGAAAGGAAGATAAGAATGACTTTGGCTAGCCTGGTGGCGACTTGTGTTTAGGGATAGGGAATCAGGAGAAAGAGAGAGCTGAAGCCAGGGGCCATGTGTAATCGCTCCCTGAAAACTCTCAGTCATATTTGCACAGCAATGGGAAGCGAATGCACAGATGGTGAAATGAGAGAGTCATGTAGGTTTCAAAGCCTCCTTCCATGTCAATTGTTACATTATTAGGTAAACTCTGAGAGGCAAATCTTTTAATCCACTGTGGCTAATCCAGTGCACTTTTGTTGGCCACGACATATTCAATAGCAACAAAGGACTGCTGGGGATGGACATCAGCATACATAATCGTGTATTTGTAACTTAGCCAGGGCCAGGTTTCTAGGCAGCAGAAAGAGACACATCATAGGGCGGCAGGAAGCAAAAGAAGAATTGAGCTGGGTTGGGGTCACTGGCATGGACTTCCAAAGCCCCAGTCTCTAAGTTTCTCCAGAGGATCCTGGTCAAATAAAGGCAACAGATCATGGCGGGGAAAGACTGGGCCAGGGAACTTCCAAGGGGGGTGGGGGGATGGAGAGGCATGGATGTGACAGGGCCCCAGATACTCATGGTGGAAGTGGAATAAAGGACTGTGTCAGGGAAGGGATGTACTGTGTCCTAGCAGGAACGTTCACTTTTATTGTCAAGATGAGCAAAGGGATAGAGATAGAAAAGCACAAGGCATGTTTGATGGCCTCATGAGTAGTCCAGATTGGCTGGAGTATAGGGTGCATAAAGGGGAAGAATGTGAGATAAGGTTAGTTAGGTTAGGGCTATGTGGAAAAGGGCCTTAAATGTCAGACTGAAGAGTCTGAACTTTCATCTCCTATTGCTATGGGAAGCTATTATTTCTTAGGGTACCTGTTCTTAGAAGTCTTTGCCTGGCTTGGCTTATTGCATCTGGCCTAAATTGAGGTGGAAGAGGTGGAGAAATCCAGTCCAATATGGCCGCCAGAAAAAAGGTTAGTGGAAAAACCAGAGATGGTGACGGGGAAACCAACAAGCCTTTGCCCCATAGGAGACCTCTTCCATCTGCTTCTGACCTTTCCAGAATGTCTGAATTTGAGACTTGATTAAGGGGCAGCCACCAAGATGGTCAGGGACTGATTTTTTAGAAGCCAAGGCCTTATAGAATTTGCTACTAATGGCTCAAGGACTTGAAGTGACCTCAGTGGCAGTCATAGTATTAATTATCTCTATGGCTTCTCTTAGTAGTTTTCCAACATAGTAGTTTATCATGCTGCTTCTCATGGAAAGGTTATACATCCTCTTTTCCCAGTCCTGTGGACTTTATCTTTCTAGCAATAAAGCAATCAACAAGTCTTTGATGAGCATTTCCTGTGTGACCAGCTCTGATTAACTGAGGTTGAGGCATCATTTAGGAATGGAGTGGGAGAATGACATTCTGGAAAGAAGGTCACCTGGTGGTCAGAACGAGCCACTACAGCTTAATAAGCCAGAATCATTCTGTGGTGGAGTTCCCAGCAACTGGCCCCAGAAAGATCGTTTAGCTCCCCTGAATTCTCATGTGTTCACAAGGCTTTTAATCACAGATCCATAGGTGGAAAATGCAGATACAGTCAACACTTCCTGCTTCCTAGAGGGCATATTTATTTCATGTAGGAGTCTTGTCTCCCCAAATAAACTACAAACTCACTAAAGGCAGGCTTTGTCTTTTCCTTATCTTCTCTCCCCCATGGGGTTGCACACAAAATAGGTATTCATTTGTTGATTGGCAGAGTACCATAGTAGGAAAAAAACCCCCACTGGATTTAGAGTCAAAAGATTTGGGGTTAAATTTCAGTTCAGTTACTTATTTCCTATATGATCACAGGCAAGACACTTCTTTTCCCTTCCTTTCACCCCAGTTTTCTCACCTACTTTAGAGGGTAAAATTAGATCAGGAGTTCTTAACCTTTTTTTGTCATGAACCTGTTGGTATTCTGGTGAAACCAGGAGACGCCTTCTCAGAATCATGCTTTTAAATGCATAAAATTAAATGTAAAGGAAACCAATCATATTGAAATAAAGATCTAGGTTTTTTTTTTCCTATCCAAGGTCATAGGCTCCATGGACCTCAGATTAAGAACTCCTGGATTAGATTGCCTTTAAGGTTCTAGCTCTAAATTTCATGATCTATAATCCTATGATCTGTGTTTGAATTCTCCTGCTGCTGCTTATGACTTTGCAATCAAATTATTTCTTCTTGCTGCTTCTCATTTTGGTGTTCTGTAAAATGACAGGGTTGTCATCAGAATAGCAAAAACTATAAAAAATAGAAAATGGTAAATGTCAGAGGGGTTGTGGGAAGTCAGAAACACCAATTCACTATTGGTAGAACTGTGAAATAGTCCAGTGGTTTTGGGGAAACAATTTGTAACTATACCAAAAAAAAATTACTAAAGTCAGTAAATTATATGCTCTAACTGCATATTTGTTTTTTCTTCACTTTTTTATTTAATATTTTTAGTTTTCTGCATTAATTTTTACAAGAATTTGAACTATTAATTTTCTCCCCATTTCTACCCTCCCCCCGACTCCACATGGCATATATTCTGATTGCTACATTCCCCAGTCAGCCCTCCCTTCTGTCACCCCACTCCTCCCCATCCTGTTTTCCCTTACTTTCTTGTAGGACAAGATATATTTTTATGCCCCATTGCCTGTATGTCTTATTTCCTAGTTGCATGCAAAAAAAAAATTTTTTTGAAGATCTGCTTTGAAAACTTTGAGTTCCAAATTCTCTCCCCTCTTCCCTCCCCACCCACCCTCCCTAAGAAGGCAAGCAATGCGACATAGGCCACGTGTGTATCATTAAGCAAAACCCTTCCACAATACTCATGTTGTGAAAGACTAACTGTATTTTGCTCCTTCCTATCCTATCCCCCTTTATCCAGTTTTCTCCCTTGACCCTGTCCCTTTTCAAAAGTATTTGCTTTTGATTACCTCCTCCCCCTATCTGCCCTCCATTCCATCATGCCCCCTTTTTTATCTCCTTCCTCCTTCTTTCCTGTAGGGTAACATACCCAATTGAGTGTGTATGTTATTCCCTCCTCAGGTCAAATCCAATGAAAGCAAGATTCACTCATTCCCCCTCACCTGCCCCCTCTTCCCTTTCAATGAACTGCTTTTTCTTGCCACTTTTATGCAAGATAATTTACCCCATTCTCCCTTTCTCCCTCTCTCAATATATTCCTCTCTTATCCCTTAATTTGATTT
>CM053624.1:216960337-216981072 GCA_028646595.1 Phalanger gymnotis
GGGCCTAAATAAATTTCTTGTTGTTTTCTCCTTAGAGAACCTCTCATACCTTGCGATTTCGAACCATTCAAACATATACATGATTATATTTGAGATCATAAATTTGGCCTTCCTACTACACTAAGGTAATACAGCTAGTAAGTATCTGAGGTCAGACTTGAACCCTGGTCTTCCTGACTCCAATCTGAGAACTCTATCCACTGTGCCACTTAGCCACCTCTGAATAAGAAATAGGAAATGTTCCATTTCCACTGTCCCCCATCTCTCCAAAAAGTGGAAGGAGGTGCATGTCTCATCATAAAGCCAAATTCCTGTGCAAATTCAAGTTGCTGCAGTTACTGTAACATAGCAGTAGTTTTTATGTAGGAAATTGAGATATGGGGAAATTGAGGCTCGGATTTTTATTTTTATTGCCAGATAAGGGAACTGAGGCCCACGGATGACAAGTAACTCGTCTGAGGTTGAAGAATGAATAGTAAGCACAGATCGGGTCCCCCGACTCACAGTCCTTCATTCTATCCCCAACGTGGCTCGTTTTTTCCTGGACTCATAGACTGGTGGGTAGATGGCCCATTTTACAGACGGGGAAGCTGAGGCCCGCTCCCTCCTCTGGGGCTCTGCCCCAGGACGCACTCCCGGGCAGGGTTTGATGCATCCTAGATTGGCTGAACACCTGCAGCCGGTCCCCGCGGGGGCTGGATTTCTCCGCGTGCGGGCGGGGCGGGGGCGCGCGGGGGGCCGGGCCGGGCCGGGCAGGGCAGGGGGCGGGGCCTGGCAGGCGGAAGTGGCCCCGGGCGGGGGCAGCGGCGATCGGCTGGGACCAGCCGCGGCGATGGGATCCCCGGGCAGAAGCGGCTGCGGCGGCTGCAGCGGCTGCGGCGACCGGGGTGCGGGCGGCTGGAGGCCGGACACGCTGGCCGGATAGAGCGGGGCTGAGCGCGGCGGAGCCATGGGCCGGGCCGGGGTCGCGGCGGAGCCGTTGGCTTGGCTGCTTCTCCTCAGCCTCAGCCCCTCGGCCGCCGCCGCCGCCGCGGCCCCTGCTACCAACGCGAGCGGCGGCGATCCCGGTGAGTGAGGGACCGTCGCGCAGTTCTCGAGCTGGGCCCGGAGCCGGGACCCCGGCGCCGCTGGGAAGGGCAGCCCGGCCTGGGGGCCGAGGCTGGGCTGGAGGAGCGGCGCCCGCACGCCCGCCTCATTGTGACCCGTGGTCGTGGGTGTGCTCACGGCGCTGTGCACCTGCTAGTTCCCCCGTCGTGGCCCGGGCCGGGTGGCATCCTAAGGGCTTGGGGGAGAGGGGAGGTTCGGATTCCCGAAGACTGCCCCCTCCCACCGACTCACTGTGTGACCTTGGGCGAGTCACTTCCCGTCCCCGGCCTCAGTTTCCTCTTCTGTAAAGTAAGGGGGGGGGTGAGGCTGGACTGGCACTCTAGGCGCTTTCTTGGCATGGAGAGGTCAGTGGCCCATTGGAAAGTCCTTGGGGGGGGGACAGGTTCCAAATTGTAATTGGAAAAGGGGCATGGGCGGGGGGCGTTCTTTAAACTCCATGCACACAGGCAGAGAGCATAGTTCGAAGCTGGTCTCCAACCAGGCCTCTGGCCAGGGATTTGGCAGGTTCAGAGGACCTGAAAAGTTCTTGGAACAGGACCTAAGGACCTGAGTCAACAAACATTTATTAAGCACCTACTGTGTGTGCCAACAGCTATGCTGAACACTACACTCGGGGGACCTCTGGAACAGGTCCAGATAAGTGTCAAATCTCTTCCAGACCAGAATAGTAGTAATGTAAGTAGTGTATAGGTATTGCCGTTTAGCACTCTGCTTCCGCTGTGCCGACTCCGGTTTCAGTGTCCTCTGCCCTCCCTTAAAATGAACTCTTTTCAAGGTGGTCTTGCTGAGTGATGCAAGCTTTGGACTTTGAGCTAAGAAGCTTCCTCAGTATCCCCCGATTTGGCGTACTTTTAAGGTAAAGCCGAGAGGAGGGAAGATACACTTTGTTGCAGATAGAGACAGTAGGCTGAGTTTAGGAGCGTCTTGAAAGTATTAGGTGCCTAATAAATGTTTAATTTAATTGGGTAATGATTTCTTGATTGAAGTACTGGAGGGCTGGATTCTGGAATAGAATTCCTGAGGTTAAAGTGCTGGGCTGACTTCCTTCTTTGGGCCAGGATGTGGAGGTACAAACAGTCTTGAGTTGGGGTGGGGCTGTGACCTTTGAGACTTTTTTCAGTGTGACAGAGCCCGATTATAGGGCACTTTGGGGAGGGGACTGGATGGTAAGCTTCAGAAGTGACCTGGAGAAATGTTTTTTTTTTCTTTCTCAAGCTCCTAGAATTTGCTGGGGACCTCAAATAGGCCCCAGAGAGACTTTTGGGCCACTTCTCGACTTCCTGCCCTTTTTAGCTGTCTTATCTTTGTCTTGTGAGGTATTGCTTCAAGGGATGGGGGAAACCACATGACAAAATTAAGTGGCAACATTTTGCGGGATGGAATCTTATTTCAGCTTTCAAATTGGACAGAAAACTAAAATGGCCGAGTGGGAGGTTTGTTTGCTTGACAATTCAGCGATTTATTAAGCACCTGAACTGTATTTATTAAAGAGTCACGATCACTGGGACTTCAAAGACAGAAATGAAAAACTGTTCCTGTAAGTGGTACAACATATACAGAGATAAGTAAACACAAAATTGAGGAAGAAGAGAGAAATGACGGCTAGGGAGATTAGGCAAGGCTTTACCTATGCTGAGCTTTAAAGAAAGCTAAAGATTTTAATAGACTGTGGTGAGGAGGTAGGAAGTGTGTTCTAGGCATGAACGAATGAAGCAAGCCCTTAATAAATTCTTACTCAGCACTGCGATAAATACTGGGAATGCAAACAGAATAGCAAGACAGTCCCAGCTCTCAAGGACTTACATTCTAATGGGAAGACGACACATATGAAAGGTCCCATGGGCCTAGGGTGTAGTGGCAAAACAGATAAGTTTTAGTACCTACCTCTTCCTTAATATTATTTCTACTGATAAAATCACACTTGTTTCTGATGCTAAGCCATTTGACAGTGCCAAGGACTCTTAACAACAAGAACTTTCTTTTCTGGGTCTTGAGTAGCTGTGGCTGTAACACTTTCAGGAGCAGCTGCCAGGCTGCATCTCTGCATGGACTACCCCTCAGGATAATGGCTAGATATATATAGATCTAGATATAGATATATCTAGATATCTATATAGATATATCTAGATATATAGATATATATAGATCTAGATATATATAGCTAGATATAGCTAGGCTGTAAGAGGGCATTGGGAAGCACTGTTATTCCCAAGGCTCTCAGGCTTCAGGTCCTGGGCCATCTCCCCCAAAGTCAGAAGTGAAGTGGTGGTGGTTTGACCTTCCTGACATGCTGCTGCCTCCTGTCTTCCCTCCAGGTGCCTTGATGTTTAATCTAGGTTGTCTTGCCTTTCTTGTGCGAGATAGTTAATTAGGATGGCTGGTTCCTTCTCCACAGGAGCCATTTCCCCAAATGATGGTTATGAGGACTGGACTGAAAGCAGGACAGGTAGTCTGGGGTAGGAAGGGGGTGTTGCCACTCCTGGGGCTCCTGTGCTTCTGCCTATTGGTAGCAGTTGATCATAGCATCTGTTGCTTGTGGTGATGACAAAGTTAGGCCTCCTTTCCACAACAGCTTATCCCCTCAGTAATAACCATGGGGTCTGGGGGCTTGATATTGTGAGGCACTACTGTTCCCAAGGTTTTTGGATATAGGAGATGATGGTCAAGGAGGCAGCGGTGGTGGTTTTGGCTTACCTGGTATATGCTGCCTTGTGTCTCCTCATCAAGGTTTCTGTCATGGGGATCAAGCCGTGAAGGTAGGAGATAGAATGCTGAGTTTAGGTAACTTGTCCAACAGTTGATTGGAAACCAGAGTTTGTGAAAGGGAATAATGTGAATAGGTATAGAGAGGTTTAGGCTGGAACCAGATTGTAGAGAGCTTTAAATCATAGGCTAAAAAAGTTTGTATTTTATCTTAGCAGAAATAGGAAGCTTCTAAAGTTTGTTGATCAGGGAAAGACCTGTGCTTTAGAATTATTTTGACAGCTACATGTTAGCAATTAGGAGGCTATTGATGGCTGCTTAGAGATTGTCTCAGAAGTGCAGAGGTCTGAGAAGAGAGAGTTTAAAAAAAAAGAACATGTTTTGATACCACCACAGGTGGATCAGTGCTTTGGGGTAGTTTATTTTCAACTGTCTCCTTGGCTTCTCTGAATTGTTTCTTCCCAGCTCCTGTTCCTTCCAGGAGTTGGTGCCTTCTAGGTTTGCACTGTTTGGAAAGAAGGTCTGTTTTTCTTCTCTGAGTATTGAATTCTTGATTTAATTACTTCAGCACCAGTTTCCCCACTTCTCCATTCCATCCTCCTACCCCTGGACTAATGGCCTAGGTAGTTGGATTATTGCTACCCTGTTATTGAGGGGAGGCCTCTGTCCCAGAGTGACCTCTCCAGCTGGCCTATTGCTTATCCTTTGTCTCACCTTCTCTCTTCCACCCCCTCCTGCCTCCAACAGTGAGCCTCTGCTCCCTCACCTCCAAGTCGTATTCCAGACCTGCTCTTGGAGCACGGCCAGCCCAGCCACAGGAGGACCAGAGGCCCCCATGGATTCTACCTGTGCCTTTGAGTTGGGCTGTAAGCACAGAGTGATTATTATTTTTCTTGGCCTTAGTTCTTTCTATCCAACTATGGCCTAATACATAGGCCAGGGGGCAGGAACAGGCCAGAGGCTTACCTGAGATTGATTTTTTGAATGGAAGCTGGGAGGATTTCCAGACCAGAACTTCTGGTCCCTCTGCTCACTGCCCTGCTCAGCCCCATAAAGGGGCTTGAGGAGGCAGGCAAGGTAGGGGGTGATCTTGGGGCAGGGTTTTCCCTGGTCTGCTTGTCTTTTCATGGTGTTGTGAGTGATGGCTTAATGTTATTCAGTGGTTCATGTATCCATGAACCAAAGCAGTGGGCTTCTTACACTTTCAAAACTGGCTAGAGAACTAGGAAGAGAAACCAGAGGAGGAGTGGGGCTGTGTGTTTGATGTGGCAGTGCCTGGGCCCAAATCTTACTTCCTGCTATGAAGGAGATTTTTGAAGGAGTCACTGAACTTGTCTCCATTTCTGTGTCACCTTTTTCCTGCTAGACTGTAAGCTCCCCTTCTGCAGACTCTGTCTTCTGTATGGTAAACTCTTAAGTGTTTGTTGAATTTGTGATGGAAAGGATAGTCTGAGTCACCACCCTCTTGTCTAACTGGGATTTCTAGAGGATGTTTGGAAGAGTGAGTTCCTTGGCATGAAACAGTGCTGTAGAAGTGGATGAGCTTACAAATATTTTCATATTCACACAGTCACCCACACTCCTGCACTCTCTGTGCCACTGGGTGCCCAACTTGTCATCTTTCTGCCTTTTCTTAATCCACAATATCCTGCTCCTCAGACTACTGACATTTTGCCATTTTAACTTTCTTAGGGTGGAGGGCAGGTCAGCCAAGTTTTAATTACATTTAATTGAAGCTGTCAAGCTATGAGATTATAACCCTGAGCCATGTCACTGAGCCCTTTTAGTTAAGGCCCCAGGCTGGCTGGTCAAACACCTTTCCTTCTGGCGTCCCAAGGGAATATAGACTGGATGTAATTGGAATGTCTGTCCAAAGCCCTTAACACTGTTTTATATCCTGGAAGGTACTCTCCAAAGGGAAACCTACCAAGCTGATCCTTTCGGGGGGATATATGTGAATGAAATGGGAGTGTCAACTCTCTGCCACCTCCAGGAAGTAGAAGCTGCTGCTGTAGGTGTCTGGTCTCTTCAGGCAGCTTTAGAGAAAATCAAGTCTTATCTGTTTTCTCAGCCAGTGTCCTCAAGGGACTCTTTCCCTCTGCCAGCTGCTTTTCTAGGGATGCAGTTTCTGGGACAGCTCCTGTGTCTATTGCTTTAACTTCTTAAGACAACGTGACTTCCTTGAAATGTGGCCATTTCTTAAGGGGCTGCAGGAAGCCTTCATAAGACAATGTTACCACTTTGTGTTTACCTACCATTTACTGTGACTTCTGGTGTTGTAGAAGGGACCATTCACCAAGAAAGGCTATACTGGGGTCCCAGGTTTAGCCTGGAGTTGCTGCTCTCAGCCTTGGAGGACCCTCTCACTCTTTCCCTCTGACCCCTTTGAAGGTACAGCTATACAGGCGGACGTGTTCTGATGTCTTTAATTTTTTTCTTCAAACCCTGCCTAATATCTTTAATGCTGGGAGGGAGAATTGAGGTGTGATGGAGAGGGTTAGTTATTTCAGATCCACCTGGATTATTCAACAATGGGATAGTAAGTCCAAGTACCTAACAGCAGGATTTTACATTACAGTGGAGTTGGGTTATAACATATTAATAACCTGATTGGATTGAATTGAAACACAGGCATATCCATTGTAACATTACCCTGACCAACCAATTTCACAACAAACATTTATTTTAGTGCTCTCCATGTGTGAGAAACAATGCTGGGTATTAGAGATAGATATGACATAGACCAAATACTCTGGAGGAGAGACAGATCACTTTGAAATATTGGAAATAGGGGAATGGGTAGGAAAGCCTTTGTGGAGAAAGGGGAGCCTGAGTTGTGCCTTGAAGGAAAGGATATGGATCGGAGGTAAGAGGAAGTCCATTCCAAGCACAAAGAATGAAATGGACAAAGATGAAGGGGTAGAGACCAGTCCATTTTGGCTGTAATGTAGTATGCTGAAAGAGGTATACTAGTACGAGAGGAAAGCAGGTTGGAGCCAGATTGTGGATGGCCTCAAATTCCAGGATTAGGAATTCGTTTGTTTTTTATTGTTGTTCAGTCATTTCGGACTCTTCATAACCCCATTTTGGGGTTTTCTTGGCAAAGATACTAGAATGGTTTGCTATTTCCTTTTCCAGCTCATTTTACAGATGAAGAAACTGAGGCAAACAGGGTTAAATGACTGGTCCAGGGTCACACAGCCAATAAGTGAGACCAGATTTGAACTTAGGAAGATGAGTCTTCCTGACTCCAGGCCCCAACAGGGATGGGGAACCTGTGGCCTGGAGGCCACATGTGGCCCTCTAGATCCTCAAGTGCGGCTCTTTGGCTGAATCCAAACTTCAAGGAACAAATCCCCTTAATAAAAGGATTTATTTTGTAAAATTTGGACTCAGTCAAAAGGCTGCACCCAAAGACCTAGAAGGCCACATTTGCCTCTGCCCCACACTCTATCCACTGTGTCACCTAGCTGCTCCTCTTTAGCTTTAGGAAATCATTTAGGATTTTTTAGAATAGTGACCTAATCAGAGACTATTGTATAAAAGCTGTTCCTGTTTCCCTAAAACTTTGTGATCTGAGTCTTTACTCTGTTTCTTTTTTCTTTCTTGTTTTTGTGAGGTGCAGGGGGGCATGATGGATGGAGGGAACAGAAGCTCAGTGGGATAACTCTCTGCCTCCTGGGAGATTCTTACAGCCTCCCTTTAAGGAAACACAGCCTGCCTCAGAACCTCACATCTTCTCTGTGTCTTCCTTTAATGAGCACTATTCACTGCTTCCCTGATGCAGTATCTTCTGTACTTTTCCACCTTCTGGCCTTTGTTCTCATTGCCCTTTCCACCTTTACTGCATTTTATCCTATTCTGTTTATTAACAGGCTGCCTAGCCTCTAAAGCTTAGTTCAAATACTATACCCTCCATAAAGCCTTCCATTATTCCTTCCCTCCTCTCCTCACCAGAAATGAGCTCTCCTCTGAAGACCCATATCATTCTGTTACCTCTCTTATGTAATTATCACAGTTTGTATTATGGGTTGCTATAACATGATCTCCAAAGAATTGAAGCTGGGGATCACCCAGAGGGTAATGGAGAAGCATGAGGTGGATGTGAGCAGACTACAGCCTATTTCAAATGAGGAATTATGCCAAAGGCTGTGTAAAGGATGTTATGAGAGACACATATGACTGGGAAAAAAGATGAGCTGGCTGTTGTTTAGAGTGAGGGATCATGATAAGCAGCCTGTATACTCCATTGGCATAGATGCGATGGCAGGAGAATGAGAGGAAACCCTCAAGAAGAGGGTTCTTGCCCTGTGGCAAGGACATGAACAAAAGTGCCTCAGGTTAGGTCATACGTGAGCTATAATTTAGTGAGCTTATCACTGGAAGGAGCACCCACATCACAGATTTATTGGAGCATATTTACATACCATCTGTGTACATGTTTTTTCCTCTCTTGAACTGTGAACTCTTTGAGGTCAGGAACCTTTCTAATTTGCCTTCGTCTTCACCTTAGAGCCTACCACAGAGCCATATACGTAGTATTTTTCAGTAAATATTTCTTAAATTTAAATTCTCATAATAATGTCCTGAGGTTTGAAGAGGATGGGACTGACTTTGGCTAGAAAGCTAAGGAGAGATGAAGCAGGAGGCAAGTGGAGACTTTACTCAGGTTGGATCTCATTGCTTTGTTCTGGAAACATGGACAATATAATGTTGAAGAAAATGATTAGTAATGAATAGTCATTGGAAGGGCCTGGCTTAGATTGAGAAATTGACAAGACACCCTGCTGCTAGTCCAGGGTATGAGGCATATGGTACCTTCAAGCTCAGGGAGAGGAGGATAGGCTCAATATGGGTTATTTGGAGGATTATTTAGTGGACACTATCCCCAATATCTCTGTCTCTAACATGGAGATGAGCAAACTGAGTCCCAAAGAGGGGAATGGACATACTGAAGGTCACATAGGGTGTAAGACAGAACTTGGGATTTGGACCTACATCGCCTAAATCCTATTTTAGCTCTCTTGGCACCATTCTACCTCCTGAACTCAGAGAAACAGTTCCTTAATGGAAGAGTGAGTCTACCATAAGGATTCAAAGAAGACTAGATTTCTCTGTCCGTGTCTAAGGGCCCCACTGGGTGTGCACGTGTATCACAGTATTTGGAGGATTGGTATATATTTGAGCCTGATGTGTTCTCTGGGAATGAGGCCTTGGCTTAGTCTAATCCCTCTGGAGCTGAGTTGGCCCTGGGCCTCACAAGGGCTATGTGAGCTGTTCAGGCTGAGTCAGCTACCGAGGGGACTCAGGCATCCTGACACCTAGTTCCCCCTATGCTGGGGATCGCTGCTGTGCTTGGATTTCTGAGCATATCCCTCAGTACTCCTTTTTGGTACCTGGAGTATGTCAATGGGTCCCATATCCTCCCTTGATTCAGTAAAGCGTATAAAAGAGGCTGAGCCTTCAGCTCATGGGCTGAAATCCCCAGGGGAAGGCTGGTGTGAGACGCTCACAACTTTAGCAGATCAGGACTTCCACCTGTGACCATAGAACTGTAAGAGTCTCGAGAGGTCATCTAGGCCCCTCTCTACCTGAAGGAGAAAGCCCCTCCTCTTCAGCGTCTACAAGTACTTGAATAATGTCCACTCGAAAATTGACAGTAAGAAGGAAATAACTCTGTAGCAAGGCTTTGGTTTTGTGAAGTTCTTCCTTATGTTGACGTGACATCTGCTTCCATAGAACACCCAGCCATTGGTTCAAGGTTTGCCCTGTGGGGCCAAGCAGAATAAGGGAAAGCCACATGTAGTCATCAAGAAATGATAGAAGAGCCAAAAGACATTTTAAGATGATCATTATGTGCCTCAGTCTCCTCTTCTCCAGGCTTATTATCCCCAGTTCAGAGACCAAAAGCTGAGTTGATACCTCCTGGTCCCTGGGATCAGAAGACTTCAACTTAGGTCTGTCACTGTCTGTTGTGTGACAGGTCCCTTCACTTTGTGTTTTTCTCCCTAGTTATAAGACAGGAATGATTTTTCTGCTTTTCTCAGATAGACTTTGGCCTAGCATCATCTCTTGAGACAACTGCTTTGTCAGTTCTCTCGGCCCTAAGGTTACTGGAGCAGGAGTCTCTTGGTAATTGGCCCTGTGAGAAGTTTACCCCTTACTTCCTCTTCCCACTTGTCAGCCCCTTTCAGTCATTGGTCCTAGCCCTCTGTTTAGCCTCCTGCCAATCCTGTTTTTGCTGTCCATCCTGAAGGCATTGACTCAAGGAAATCAGTCTTTTCCTGACCCTAGTTGGGTCATGGTAACATTTTTTCCAGGGTCCAGTCACTTCAGCCATCTCCCTGATAGCCTCTGCCAGGACATCAGGACTAGGGAAACTGGGGTGGAGATGGATGAGAGGCCTTCCAAACTGTCCACCATCCCCTTCGAACTTAGGGTCTTCCGCTAAAGGAATTTGGAAGTCTCAAGCCCTCTAAATCTTCCTATCTTGAACACTCCTAATCCAGTCTCTGGCTGGAGAGAAGCCTATTTGCGCTAAGCTGATACTAAGCAAGGTCTTTCTTTGCTTCCAGCCAGTCTGACTGGGAAAAGGGGTCAGTCAGAGGGGCACTACCATGGCCTTGCCGTAGGTTGGCTTCAGTGTTAAGGGAGCTTGGGAAAAGTTGAGATCACACTCATCAAATTGAAGGCAGGGCTGTATCTAACTCCATGCCTCTTTACCTAGGAAGAGGGCAACCTAAACCCTCCTGGCACTGAATGTCTCCTGTATTTACAAGCAGGATATTTAACTGTACCCTTTCCTTCACCCCAGCTCCATGGTGATTATCATGGTGAGAACACTCACTGCATCATTTTTAACCTGAACTCCAGCAACCTGGTGGAGAACAGCTGCTATTCCCCCAGGAACAGACAAGCTAGAACCTAGGATCCACCACATGTTTTTCTCTGAGACTTTCTGCTAGAGTTCACTCAGGCCAGGCTAGTAGTCTAGAGGTTGAAAGTGACCCTGAGGCAGCATGGTGTGGTAGAAATAGTCTTGTTTGGGAGTCAGGAGACTTGACTTAGGGTGTGTAATCCTGAGAAAGTCACTTCTCTCTGGGTCTAAGTTTCCTCAATGTAAAATGAGAATAACTCTGCCCTATTCAGTTAAACAATTTCAACAAACATCTTTTAAACCTATATGAAAGACACAGTGCTGGATGCTGACAATAGCTATGACACAGACCCTTTTTCAAAGAACCAGCAATCTATTATGTGAGGAAGGGGGTGAAAATGATATATACCCAAATAAGGGTGGTTAAAAAAATAGTTACACATAGGAGTAATTTACTAGGGATAGTTAAAGGCAAAGTGCTAGGAGAAATTTGAGGAGAAGGAGACCATTTTCAGTTGAGGTGGGAGATCATAGGAAGTCAAGGAAGGGTCCACGGAAGACATGACACCTGGATGTGGCTTGGAAGGAAAGGAGATTTTTCAACAGATGTAGCTGGACAGAAAGTCTATTCTACATATTGGGCGAATGTTATCAGCAAAAACATTAAAACAAAAGGTAAGATAAGAATGGGAGCTGGGTGATAGATAGTCCAGTTTGGGTGAATTTAGAGTATATGAAGAAGGATAATAAAAAGATACAGCCAAAACAATAGATAGGTGTAGAGCAGTTTAAATGCCAGGATAAGGGATCTAAACTATTCGGTAAAGCAGTATGTTTCTGGCATGTAAAAATAGGGGCAAATGCTGGGCCCAGAGTCAGGAAGACCTGAGTTTAGTTCCAGCTCTGTGACCCTGGGCATTTGAGAATGCCCAGAGAATGGGGAAAATCACTGTGTTATTGGGTCTGAGGTGAAGAGGGGACTCTTTTGCCTCAGTTTCCTCAAGTGTAAAATAGGGATAATAATAGCACCAACCACCCAGGATTGTTGTAAATATCACATGAGATAATATTTGTAAAAAGTGCTTAGCACAGTGTCTGGCATATAGTAGACGCTTTAGGAATGCCCCCTTTCCCCTTCCCTTATAAATTACTACTATTAATAATAGTAGTAGCTTAATTTTATATAGCGCTTTCTAGTTTTACAATAATAATAATAACTGACATTTGTATAGCACCTTAATGTTTACAAAGTACTTTATGCATATTATTTTATTTGATCTTGAAAGCAGCCTTGTGAAATAGATATTGCAAGTTGTATCAATTCCATTTTTCAAATAAAGGAACTAAGACTCAAAGAGATTAAATGTTTTGCCCAGGGCCACACGACTAGTGCACATCAGAGGCAGGATTTGAACCCAGGTTTCTCTTTATTCTAAGTCCACCTTCCTGCATAACAGCCTTGTGAGATGAATAGGGAAAGAATTATTAAACTGAGGCCTAGAGTGGTCACGTGACTTACCAAGATCGTAGTATTAATAGATGATGGAACTGGGACTCCAGTCCAGCTTGTTCCACTCTTGAGTCCACCCAGTGGTCTTTCTATTACATTGCCTTCTTATAGTAAAGGTCCACACACAGGAATATAACTCTGGTGGGTAAGGACAGCATTTATTCACTGATGGCCCAGCATCAGCGACTCATGCCAGCTGTGCTCAGAGTAGTTGTTGAGGACTTCTCTTTATCCATGCTTCTCAGCCCAGAACCTGATGCTTTGTATTTCTGGATATATTGGGGAGTGGGGGAGCAGGGGGCGCCACACTAAAGGGGAGGATGGGGGCATTGTTTGAATCAAGTCGTTGTTCGCTCCCAGGAAGGAGCAGTCCTCAAAAGACTGCCCCACCCTAAATGACTATTCCTTCTCCTCCCCTAGACTTGAGGTATTCATATGAGTACTTTGTCCAGAGCCCCCAGAAGTTGTCCTTCTACAGCTGGTACGGCAGCGCCAAGCTCTACCACTTCCGGGTGCCTTCTGACACGATGCTGCTCCGTTGGTTGCTGCAAGCATTCAAGGGCCCAGGCTCTGAGTGCACAGATGTGGAGATCACAGTGTATGTGGGACAACCCGATGCTCTTTTGGCACCCTTCCACATCTGCGCCTCATGATATCCCATATCCCTCCTACTGTACCCTTGCCTCTCACTGGTATACTTCCCACCCCACTCAGCTTCCTGAGGGGCCCCCAGCCTGTATTTTATCTTTCTCCCTCATATACCCTTGACTTGGGCTGCCCAAGACCTTGATCTCAACTCCAACCATTTGTTCCCATCTGCCCTTTCTGCTGGGGGAGAGGGAGCATGGTCTCGATCCCTCCCTGTTCTTTCTGCCTCCAGCCACTTCCGTTATGGTGCTCCTCCAGTCATCAACCCTCTGGGCACCAAGTTCCCAGACAACACCACAGTCCGGCCCTCATTTTCTATAAAGCTGATCCACAACAACACTATCGTCAATGTCTCCAGCCCAGCACCCGGTGACTGGTTCATCGCAGCCCACTTGCCCCGCTCATCCCAAAAAATAGAAGTAAAGGTAAGAAGGAGGAGGGACCTTCCCTACCCTCTCAGGCCCCTCTGGCATGACAGCCTCTCCCTGATGTTGCCTTCTCTTTCCCTTGGAGACCCCACACAAAGAGTGCAGTGACCTCTCTCCTTTAAGAGTTACCCCTTCTGGGGCAGCTAGGTGGCACGGTGAGTAGAGGACTTGAGTTCAAATCCAGCCTCAGACAACTTGACACACTTACTAACTGTGTGACCTTGGGCAAGTCGCTTAACTCCAATTGCCCTGTCTTTCCCCCTCTAAAAAACCGAAAAAAGAGTTTCCCCTTCACCTCCCCATGAAGATCCCCACCATGCCATTTCTGAAGTTCCAACAGTATCCACTTTCCCTCTCTCATCTCTCCCTAGGGTGTGGCCACCCCCTGTACCTACATCTTCCAACCAGACATGCTGGTGCTACGACTGACTGAAGTTACCATTCTACAGCCTGACACGCCCCTCTCTCAGACCCTCTCTGGCTCCCAGTTGAGGCATCTCAAGTGAGTTGGGGGTCAGAGTCCTCAAGTACAGGACCCTGCACTCAAGAGGGGATTGGGCATTAGATCTGCTTGAATCGTCAAATTTTAGAGGTACATCTGTTGTCTGTCACAATTCTGTGCCCCACTCTCCCCCAAATTCATTATTTGATTCTCACAACATCCAATTAAATTCAAAAACATTTATTAAATACCTGTTATGTGCAAGGCACTGTGGTATATGCTGAGGATACAAAGACAAACAGTCCCTGCCTTCTGGGAGATTACGTTCTACTGGGAGAATACAAGATGTGTACAAATAAGTAAATATAAAGTGTATAAAAGGTAGATACAAAATAATTTCCAGTAGAAGGAATACAAACAATGTAGGGAATGAGGTGGTGGTAGGAAAGCGTAGATCAGGAAAAGCCAGGGCAGGGGGGGGGGCATTCCAGGCAGGGAGGCAGGAGACAAAATGTCTTGGATGGCGAACAGTTAGCAGGTCAGTTTGACTAGAATAAAGAATATGTGAAAGAGAATAATAGGAAACAAGCCTGGAAAAGTTCCCTGGAAATAGGGGAGGTGCGACTGAAGCCTCACGGGGGAGGCCTGTAGTTGGTAAATGATGCATTAGGATTAGAACTGAGGACTCCTGACTCTCAGTCCCAAACTGAAACCAAGTGGCAAAAGAGGTGGGAGGGGAGATTGTAAATGATGTGGCAGAGAGAAGTGGAGTGGGTGGCGGAGGGAACTATGGAGACTCGTCAAGGCCTGAGCGTAGGGCTTTTCTCAGGTAGCTGTAAGGGAGGCTATCACCAAACAGTCCCTTTGGCTTACAGGGTCTTCATCCCAAGGTACACCTCAGACCTCCAACTAGAGCTGAAGAGCTGTATGTCTAATGGGAGACAGATCTGCCCAGTACGCCTCATTGTTGGGCCCAACACCCTACCCCAGTCTTTTCAGAAGGTCATCGGCTGTACAGACCAGCATGAGCCCTGCCGTCTGCACCTACCTGCACCACCCTGGGACGCTTGGCTACAGGTGACGGCCGAGGGCAGGGCAGAACCCAACGTCAGCGTGACCTTTGATGCTGTTGCCTCCTTCGCAGGTTGGCCAGCCCCTGGTGTATAGCTATCTTCACAATCCTGACACTACAATAATTTTCTGAGGCTTGGGAAGGAGATGCTGCCACCCCATAGCTCTTTATTCAAACCATTCCCTCCCTTCCCATTGCTTTGGGAATAGTTGGCTAGAATTGTACCCAGTTACTCCTAAATCCCCCTTAGAACTGTTCAGCCGTCACTATTAGCTAAATCACGTGGAATCTCAAGCTGAAGCATTCCCCACCTATACTAGCCACAATACAGCCTGCAAATCCCTCCTGAGAGTTGCTTCTTGAGGTAGCCTATTCTCTTCCCCTGATTTTTCCTTAAGATGATTTGGCCCATACCCCTGGAGCTTCCTTTCTTTCCATCTCTGAAAATAATCCTGATCCTCTCCTTCTAGACTCATGGAAGCCATCGAGGTTTTCTTTCCCCAAGATACACCCCTTTCCTGCTTGGCCCAAGTGATGCCCTACTGGGCTGAATGACCTACTTTCCTTCCTAAGGCTGCTGAAGGTCTCTCCCCTTCCCTCATTGTATTCCCCTTCAAGACCTCTTCTTTCCTGGGTCTGCAACTTCCCTCCCTCCTAGCTGCTGACTTTCATTCCCTTTGTTCTCTGGGCAGCGTGCCGGCCAGGGAGTCTGGGACCCTTAGTTGTCTCCTACATCAGCCTGAACCAGAGTCTCAACGCATCAGCAGCCTCCTTGTCCATGGGGCGAAGCCCTTGGCACCTTGGCAAGAGGATGGGTGTGGGCAGCAGCTCCTTTTCCCCTGTTGGGGATTTCCGAAATGCCTCGGCTCTGAGTGGCTTCTGCCTCTTCAGCTACCCGGTTATTCGGGAGGAGCTGGATGTGGTTTCCGTGCGCTTCTGGCCCCTGAGTGGTTCTGGGATCATTGTGTGGTCCAGTCTGCCCACCCTGTTCCCGATCAATCTCAACACAGGCATGGATAGTGGCAGCACCTTCATCGTCAGCCTGAAGCTCAATACGGTGCCCGCCCAGGGTTGGGATTGGAGGGCAGTGGGTGGGAAGAGATTTTTCTCTGGAATGTGATGTGAGGAAGCTTTCAGAGATATTACAGGTCACCAGGGACAATGTACCCATTGCCGGTATGCCAGGTTTAGTTCCTGACTCCCTCAACAATTCCACTTCAGTCCCCAAACCTTCTAATATATTAATTTTGTCTTTGATGAGAGACTTTTATTTCCCAAAGACCTTGTTCTGGCAGAGATCAGAAATTGCCAATTCTTTAAATATTTACCAAATGCCTATTGTGTGTCCAGCTCTGTGGCTGGCACTGTTTGGGGGTGGGTGAGAAATTAGGGAGAAAATGTGGTCCTCACCATCAAGGAACCTTCAGTCTAGCAAGGGAAGTATTTGTCCCTACATTTAAGCAGCCATTTACAAAATGCTTTTTATGTGTAGGACCTTGCTCTGAACAAGCAGTAAAGGAGATAAAAGAGATGAACAAGCCTTGGTCCAGCTATCCAAGAACTCACCACCTAAGTGGGGGAGCAGAGTAGAGAAAATATAGAGAAATAAAAACAACAGAAGGAAGAGTGTGTTAAATGTAGAGGTGTCACAGAACCAAAATGTTTTGTGGGGCAAGGTTAGGATTCCAGGAAGTGTAGCTCCCTGGGCAAAAACAAAGATTTGAGAAAACTTTTAAGAACTTGGTGAGTAGACCCAGTCAGAGAAGGAGGGACCTGGGGAGGGACAGAGATTACTGGGTATATCTGGAAAAGAAGTATAAGGAAATCAGTATGGCTGGAAAATAGAACGAATCATGGAGAGACGTATGAGATCCAGATGGAGACATAAAGTGGTGCCCCATTGTAGAGAGTCTTGAACTTTGTCTTCCAGGAAATGGAAAACCTATTAAAGGTTTTTGGACCTGGAAATGATGTGCTGCAACCTATGCATCAGAAATTCATCTGGCTTTGTATTCAGAATGGATTATAGGGAAAGAAACTGGAGGCCAAGAGACCGACTAGTCCTTTACAGCTTAAGCAGGCCACAGGCCTGCTTCTTCAGGGACCTTGCAGTGGAGCTGAGAAGAGAAAGCTAACACATATGAAATAGTTAGAAAACAATAGAAGATAGACTGTAGTATAATCATTCACACATAATTATAGTCTGTGTTATGTTGTTGATAATCTTATATAAAAGAATATGGTCTGTTTTATATGAAAACTACCAAAACCGTTTTTAGAAAAGGAATCCTCTGGGGTGGTCAAGGAAGTTTCATGGAGAAAAGATTTAAAGTGCTTTAGAGGAAGGATAGAATTTAGATTGGGAGAAGGTAGGGGCTTCAGCAATCAGACCAGGCCCACGCCTTTCGTTTCAGGGGTAAGGAGAGGGGAAACAGGGGTGGAGTTACATCCATTTCTCTAACCTCTGAGCTAGGTGGGGAATGTCTGAGTTCTGGGCCTAGGCTGGGGGTAGGCAGAGAGGCCTAACATTGACCATTGGAATCTGTCCCTTGCAGACTCTGGGCAGTAACAACATTTCAGTAGTTGGTTGCCTGAGTGCCACCTCGCCTGTTCTCAGCCTCAATACCTCTCAAAACTGCACTACAGGTACAAGAATGAAGTAGAAGCCCCTGTCCCTGGGACCTCTTTTTCTGGGGGAAGAGGTGCTCCTAAGGGAAGACCCCTGTCCCTGGAACACCTATACTGTGGGAGGGCATAGGAAGAGCTATTTCGTCCTTGCTTTAGGTCTCTCAACCTAGCTTGAAAAGCAGGGGAAATGGGTAACAGTGTATTAGGGGAAGGAAGTTTTCCATGTTTGGCTCCCCAGTTGTTCCGGTCTCATTGGAAGCCCCACTAACCAACAGCAACACCTCTTTCCCTTGTCACCTTAGCCTTTTTTGAAGGATACTCTTTGTATCTGTCTGACTCTTCTCGTGAGGCCATGCTTTCTGTCCCCTATCCAGAGACTGGCGATTGGTACCTTTCCTTACAGCTCATCTGCCCAACAGATGTGAGGTGAGTGTCTGAGGGGATGTGGTCAGGGGACCAAGGGTCCCATGGATAGTCCCAGGAATAGGACAAATTGGATCTTCCCTGAGATTTCCAAAGGGCCAGATTTTGGGGCGTGGGCTCCCCTTTTCTGTCAGTTGGGGGATTGTCCCTGCTTGGCCTTTTTTGCCTCTAAGTCACTGCAGGGACATCACTATTAGAGGATGGTAACGATAATAATGTCAGCAGTTCACATTTCTCTAGCTCTTTACAGTCTACAAAGCACTTTCTTTTTAACAACCCTGTGAGGTAGGTGATATAAATGTTATTATCCCCATTTTACAGATAAGGAAACTGAGGCTCAGAAAGATTAAGTGTCTTGTCCAAGGTCAAACAGCTAGTAAGTATCAGAGCCTAGACTCAAACCCAGGACAATTTACCCCCATTCCAGTGCTCTTTTTATTGCATTATACTCCGTCTTAATATTACATACAACAGGGGCTTCCCTACCCCTTTTTCAGTGCCCCAGGAAGCTGATGTGGGGAAGGGCAGCCTCAATGGCTAGAACACAAAGCGGGAGGGAAAATGTGGAAGGCAAGACTGACCCAGAACAAGGCACAGAATAGAGAGGACATTGGGTCAGATTGCTAACTGGCTGATATCTTCTAAAGATGTAGGCTTATTTGTGTGTCCCTCTGCCCTTTACAGTGAATGTCAGCAGGTTCGAGCCAATGTGGAAGCTTCCATATCCCTGACCCCTTGCTTCAATGATTGTGGCCCCTATGGCCAGTGTAGACTGCTCCGAAGACATGGGTACCTCTATGCCAGCTGTACCTGCAAAGCTGGTGAGTAGTACTTGACTCTTTCCTGAGAGAGGAAACTCCAGATTGGAATTTTTCTCTAATTCCCACCCAGAAAGGACCCTAGGACACAGGACCAATAGTCATAGTTTCCCCTAGGTTCCTGGGACCTTAGGGACCCAGCCGTCTATCCTCAGGACAGTATGGAGGAGGGTCGAAAACCAGAATTCTGACCTATGAGATCATTGCAAGGCATATAAGAGGTGTAGCAGCCCTAGGGTCATGGCCAGGGTTCTGTCCTGAAAAGAGGAAGCCCCCTTAGAAGAAAGGCAACGTTAAGGGAGATGTTTGAAGCCTTCCCTGCTTCTTCAGTTCCCCATTCATTTTTTGTTTTTCTTTTTTTTCCTCTCAGCCTCCTGTTACGGTTTTCTTAGGGACCTTCCTCATTTCTGGAGTTGCTAAGACTTTCCACCTCATTAGCCAGACCCTACCCTGGTAGGCCAAGGAGAAGAGTCCATTCTACTGATGGGGAAACGTGGGGCTTAGAGCCCCATCTTGATACCCTACCTCAGGCTTTTCCTCCTCCCTAGAATGAGACTTCCTGATTTGAATTCCATCTCTCCTCCAGACTTTACTGTTTCTGTTGAGACTATTGCCATTTTTCTAGTCATTCAGATTCATAATCTTGGAGTCATCCATGGTTCTTCTTTTTCTCTCTCCCTACATCCTATCAGTTGCCAAGTCCTATTTTTAAATATAAATTTTTATTGATATTTTTGTCATTCATCTCCTTTACATTTTATTGGTATATTTGTTTTTCATTTCTCAGTATATCGTTCCCTCCTTTACCTTCTAGAGAGTTATGTCTTAAAGAAGGAAAAAAAGGGGAAAAAAGTAAAGCAACATATTAAGCAAATCCAACATTCTACGTAGCATTCTCTACATCTCCACAAAGGAGCTAAGGTGAAATATTCCCCTGTCTCTTCTTCGGAGCTAGGCTTGGTCATACTTTCACAGCATTCAGTTTCAGGTTTTTGTTGTTTTTTCCATATCCATTGTTGTAGCTGTTTTGTGTGCTGTTTTTCCAGTTGCCAGATCCTCCTACTACAGTATCTTTTGTGCCCATCCTCTTCTCTCCATTTACACAGGCTCTCCCCTAGCTCATTACCTCTCCCCCAGACCATTGCAGCAACCTCCTACCTGATCCTTCCTGCTCCCTGTCTCTCCCCTATTCAAGCTTTCCTCCACAAAGCTTCCAAATTGATACTCCTAAACCATAGACTTTACCATGTTGCTCCCTGACTTCAGTGGTAGTTACCTCTAGGATAAAATCTAAAATCCTCATTCTGGCCTCTAATACCCGCCACAATATGATTCTCACCCAACTTTCCTGAAGTAATATTTCATATTAATCCTTTTTCTAGTCAAACTGGCCCACTAGCTGTTCTCTGTGCATAACATTCTATTTGGTTGCCTGGCCTAGCTAAGCCAAGGTCTTGAAATCTAAGATTTAGAAATCAGGGGAGAGGTGTAGCTGCTTCCCCCTTGCAAAAGACAGTATTCAAGTGACTTCCTAAGTGGTCCTTTTTTTATATAAATTTATTTTTTATTTTTAGTTTACAACACTCAGCTCCACAAGATTTTGGGTTCCAAATTTTCTCTCCCTCCCTCTCCTCCCCCCAGCCCCCAAGACGGCATGTAATCCAATGTAGGTTCTACTTATGCCTTTACATTGAACTTATTTATATAGTAGTCCATTTGTAAGGAAGAATTATAACCAGTGGGATGAATCATGAGAAAGGAGAAACAAAACCAAAAAAAGAAGGGAAAAAACAAGAGAGCAAAAAGTTGGCCTGAATCTGCATTGAGACTTCATAATTCTTTCTCTGGATATACATAGCTTTTTCCATCATGAGTCCTTTGGAGGTGGCTTTGTACCTTGCATTGATGAGAGGAGTCAAGTCTATCAAAGTTAGTCCTTACAGATATCATGTGTCTGTAATCGTGTATAACGATCTGGTTCTGCTCCCCTCACTTAGCATCAGATCATGTAAGTCTTTCCGGGTTATAATGAAGTCTTGTCTGCTCCTCATTTCTTTTTTTTTTTTTTTTTTTTTTTTT
>CM053624.1:216981572-217000236 GCA_028646595.1 Phalanger gymnotis
CTACACTCCCATTACTTGGGGACCGGGCCGGGCTGAGGGCGAGCAGCCCGGCCGCCCGGGGCTCAGGGCCAGCGGGTGGACATGGGCTTCTTTCCACGCTGCGCGCTGCGCAGCCTCCTGGGCCGCGTCCGCGTCCAGGGCACTAGCCGCACCCTGGGCACGAGGCGGCTGCTCCTGTCCCTCCCTCACGGAGGAGTGCCTAGCTCTATTCTGCTCCGCTACAACTCTGGTGAGTGGGAAAGGGAGGCCCTGGCCGCCCAGGAGAACGTGAAACAGCGGCAGGGGTGGGGATGGTCAAGCAAGGGCCCGAACTATCTAACGTGGGAAGCCTCTGCACCCGAGAAGAAGCGAGTCTGGCCTGGGATTCCCCCCTGCCCAGGGATGTGAGCTTGACCCGCCTTACCATCCCTCCGCCCACCGCCGCCCTTCTCCCTAGTCTCTATCGCCCTGCATTCCAGAGACTTGAGAAGAGCTCCGGAGCCAAACGCTGGCCAATCCTTCCCCTTTCTTTAGGCCCATTCGATCTTCCTGGATGATCGCAAAACCAACCAACGGTTTAGCCGGCCGGCATCCTTACTTGTGGCCTGCTTCTCTTTCTGAACCCTGTTAGGTCGTAGGGAGAGTTTTATGCGCTGGGCTCTTTGTTCCCTAGCCTGCACAGGCACCCACGTGGACGATGGACAGTGGACAGGCTCTCACAACCAGCAGCGGTGAAGGGTTGAAATTGAGGAAGAAAATTAATCCTTCTCTCCAAACCCTTACCCAATGTTCTTTGCAGCCTACCCCTCACCTTCAAGTCACCCATAGCTTTTTCTTTCAGACTTGTTTGTCCTTTGCTCCAGCTCGGATGGTGACTCTCCCCATTTCTATGGGGCTACGTCTCTTTTTTCTTGATAGTCTGGAGGTCTGCAAAGCTAGCCAGGTTGTTGAGAGCAGGGTAGTAAGGCAGTAAAGAGAGCAGTAGAGGGAAGCAGGGCCAGATGACTCTGGGTACTCAGATGTTGGAAAGAACCTTGGAAGGACATCTGGACCAGAATAAGAATTTTCTTTACAACATATTCATTGAATTACTCAAAGTCCTCTAGAAAGGAAAAGCCCACTACCACTTGAAGAGTCCCAGTCATCTTTTGGAATAGCTCTAATTATTAGGAATTATCCTTGTCCTTATAGTAAGCCTAAATATGCTTCTCTGAAAGTTTCACCCATCCTCTCTTGCTCTGTCCTTGGGACTAAGCAGCACAAATCTAATCTCTTTCCCACTGTAATAATAATAATTTGCCGTTGTTGATCTTTAATTGTTTCAGTCGGGTCTGACTCTTTATGATGCACCCCATTTGGGGTTTTCTTGGCAAAGATACTAGTTTGCCATTTCCTTCTCCAACTAGTAATAAGAATAGCTAACATACACTTTAAGGACAGCAAAGCAATTACATATGTTATTTCATTTGATTTACTGTTATTATCCCCATTTTGCTGATGAAGAAACTAAGGCTGAGAGAGATTAAGTGACACAAAACTGAGGCAGCTGTGGCAGAATGTGAAGTTCGGTGTTCCGAAAGCCAAGTCCATCATGCTATCTAGAATAACACATAGCTGCCTCTTGAAGACAGATATCATATTTTCTTTTAATCTTCTCTTCTCCACGCTATACCACTTCAGTTCCTTTAACAGAGCATATGCTCAAGATCCTTCGTCATCCTGGTCACCTTACGCCTTTCTGGATGATCTCCAGTTTATCATTGTCCTACTTAAAATGTGGCACTCAGAAGCAAACACAGTGCTCCAATTAGGGTCTGACCAGGGAGGACTCCAGTAGTATTATCTCCTTGAATCATCTTGAATACTATGCATTTCAATGAAGACTAAAGGCCACATTTGGGTTTTGGGTTTTTTTGGCTGCTATATTGAGCAAGTGACTCATATGGAGGTTGTGGTCTATTAGAGCTCCCAGATCTTCAGAGCAACTGATTTCTAGCCATGCCTCTCTCACCTTGGATTAGTCAAATTGTCAAATGTAATGTGTAAGACTTTATGTTTATTCCTTTTAAATTTTATCTTAATTTGCTTCAGCCCAACATTCTAGTTAGCAGAGATCTTTGTGGATCATTCAACTTCTTAGCCAGCTTTCTGTTTCTGTCTTTGTCTCTGTCTCTGTGTCTCTTTGTCTCTGTATCTCTTAAAATACAAATATTTTATTGATGCTTTTTTTTGGTCTTAAAAAATTACTGTCACTTCCCAATGACTCCTTCTCTCCTGTCCCCATCATGGAAAGTCTCCTTTATAACAAAGAAGTACAGCAAAACAAATCAACATATTGGTCCTTTCAGAAAACACATGCCTCATTCTGCCTCTGTAGTCTACCACTTCTCTTCCTGGAAACAGAGGCATGCTTTATTGTCAGTTCTCTGAAGTCACAACTGGTCCTTGCAGTGATCTGAAATCTGATGTTTATTGATTGATTAACTGGTGTTTTTTCATGTTGTTTACCTTTACATTAACTGTGAAATTGTTCTCTTGGTTCTGCTTATTTCAATCTGTATCAGTTCATACAAGTCTTCCCAAGTTTCTCAAAACTCTTCATGATTATCATTTCTTACAGCACAATAATAATAATGATAATAATGTTACATAAAAAACCACAATTGGTTTAGCCATTCCCCAATAAAAGGGCATTTGTTTTTTAGTTCTTTCTTTGAGCTTCTTGTCATCAGCTGATTTGATAAGCATTCTATCTTTGCCTTTACCCAAGTCACTGATAGAAATTTTAAATAGCACAGGGCCAAAGACAATTTCTTGGGGCACTCATTTTATCCCATTACAACCCTGGGAAGTAGATGCCATAATTATCATTCTACTGATGAGGAAACTGAGGCAGACAGAGCTTAAATGACTTGCCCAGGGTAACCCAACCAGCAAATACTAGGCAGTATTTGAACCCAGGTTTTCCTGATTACAGGACCAGCTTTCATCCACTGTGCCTCCTGGTTTCCTTTAAATATAATCTAAGGATAATAAAGGGAAGGGACCTTAGCAATTATTTAGTTCTACTCCTTTATTTTAACAAATGAAGAAACTGAGGTATAGAGAGGAGAGGTGACTTGCTTAAACTCAAATGGATAGTAAAGCTGGGAATTAAATCCAGGTTCTCTGATCCTAAGTCTAATGTTCCTTCTGGTTCAGCATCTGCAAAGGGGAAACTTTCTACTTTATCCTGCAGGTTTTGTGAATCAGGCATCTGTATCTCCCTACCTCCCCGTCTATGAAATGAAGACTGCATCACTTGCTATTGTTTTCATTTGTCCTTCATTCACAAAGAAGACCGTGACATAAGGAAAATGATGACATGACTTGCATGTGACTTGGATTTGAATGAGGGAGGGCTGGAGGGCTGTGCAAAGTCACCAGCCTCACTTTCTCCTCCAGAGCCATCTGGCTCCAGGACCACAGGAGATGGCCCCCCATCATCTGCTAAGAAACTGAGCTGCAGAAAGGCTACATTATCAAGGCTGTTGCTTTGAGGATTACTATGTGGTGTTCTGTTTTGTATCAGAAGAGACAAAGGTTTTCATAACCATGACACTTGGTTTGCTTATTTGGGGTTCTCGAGGCTTCCAGCTTACTGAAAATGTGCTAGATTCTCACCTTTACCTACCTTTCTTGAATTGAATTGAATTCACTGTCTCCAATTTCCTTTTCCTTGGACCAAGCCACAAAAAGGCATTAGCCCCAAGATCCAGGGAATGCTGGCCTGAAGTCATTGATGTCAGTCCTGGTCTAAGAAAGGACAGGTGGAGGCTGGGCAGGTTTCGGGGAATAGAAAACTGTCATTGTGAAGGGGCTGAATTTTATAACCTTCTACCTATGTCCTGTCCCTTATGTTAACTCAACTGCCTCTTCAAGACCAAGAGATAGGATCATAGAATCGTAGTGCTAGAGGTAGGAGGGATCTCAGAGTCTGTCTAGTCCAATACTCACTTTATAGATGAGGAAACAAGCCCAAAGAGGTTAATTCTTATGCCTAAGGTTACAAGATTGGAATTCATGTCCTCTAACTCCAAATTCAGTACTTTTTTACATGCTGCTTCTCAATTCTGGGACTTGAGGGAATTTGGAAATTGGAGCAGCTTGTTTTCATATAAATCATAGTATAAGCACTGCAAGAGATCCTGGCAATTATATAATCCAACTCCTGCTTTTTACATATGAGGAAACAGGCTCCGAGAGAGGAAGACTTGTCTAGGCTCACATAAAAGTTAGTGTCAGGCCTAGAACCCAAGCCTTCAGATTTATAGTACCACTCATCTAAGGGTTAGGAAAGTGAATTTCAGTACCAGCTAGTACCATTAGGTAGCTAGCCACAGAGTATATGATCTTTGAAACATTTCTTAACCTTTATGCCTCAGTTTTCTCAGCTGTAAACTAGAGGAGTAAAGATCCCAGTTCTGCCTCCTTCCCAATGTTGTTATGAGAATCAAATGAGATAATGGATGAAGTCTCCTTGAAAAGTTGAAAATTATATACAAATGCAAAGATGTTATTTCCCAAAGCTGTAAGCAAAAACTGGGTCAAACCCCACATATTCTGACATGGTGCCCAGCTTCTAGCCCTTTGACCCACATACATAAGACTTTGCGCCCTCACTCTTGCCCTTGACTATGACAGGTTAGTTTTGGGCTGGGCACATTGTAAGGGGTTATTAGAAGAACTATTTGGACCCTTATGCAGAATGGGACATTGTATCTTTAAAATGCATCTGACCTTTTCTTTCTTAATTGAATAAAATGGATTGGTTGTCTCTTCAATTTACATATTCTCTCTAAGCTTGTGTAACAACTATGTTGCTTGCTTGTAGATTGAAGCCCACCCACCCATGTCTGCCCTTTTTATGCAACTCTTTTTCATTTCCTCCTGTAAATCCTGGCACAATCTCTTGTTCTTTTTCTTGCCATCTTTATCAGCATCTCTCAATCTTGTCCTGAGACCAGCCCATAGATTTCTTTGGTGATAGTTTTCACCCCAGTTTGATGACGTCTTTCATAATTTCTTGTTTACAATGTCTGTTGCTTCCTGGGAGATTCTCATTTTCAATCCTTTGTAGACTATGCAGCCTTATTAAAAAGATAAAGTTTTGTTTCAGGGAAATGCTTGGGGTCATTAAAAGACCTCTGCGTTTTCCTAAAGAGAACACAGTCCACTTCTCCCATTCAATTCTGGGTCTTTTTCTCCTAGCCTTTTTTTTTTTTTAAATTCTTTCCAAACCTCTTATCTCCTCAGGCTGCTTGCTAACGATCACCCTTCCTTGTCATACAGAGCAGGGCTTTAGGTGAATATCGTATTCGTATCAGTCCAGTCTGCCCCTTTTTATCTCTGCTTGGTTTATCTCCAAGTTACTGTTGTGGGAGGCTAGGGTGTGCACAGAAGGACTGAGTCTAAGCCAGGCTGGTTGGCAGTAGCAGAAAGGCAGTTGGTCTAACCCTATTCCCTTGAGTGCGTCTTTGTGGCTTTGAGGATAAACTGGTAAATCCTATATGCTGAGAGCTTCCTCTTGGTTTCCAGCCATTGCTTTATCTCACACTTAGCAGATTCAGCTTAGTTTAACGGAAAGAACCATAGCTTTATGGAAACCTAGCTCCTTCAGTTACTAGTTTTGTAACTTTGGACAAATCCCTTCAACCTCATCAATTTCTTCATGTAAAATAGGTATAAATGCTAGCTGACCTTAGAGGGGTATTATGCAGCTGGAAAGAAAGAGTGAAAACTTGTATGTATATAGTACTTGCTTCACAATAACCCAGCCAGGCAGGTCATCTAAGTACTATTATCCTCATTTTCTAAATAAGAAAACCGAGGCTCACAGAAGTAATAATAGTAGCTAACATGTATATAGCCCTTTAAGATTTACAAAGTAGTTTACATATAAAATCATTTGATCCTTAAAACAATCCTATAGGGTGAGTGCTGTTATTATCTCCATTTTATAGATGAAGAGACAGAGGCCCAGGGAATTAAGAATAACAATGCTGTTGTTCAGTTTTGTCTAATGTACAACCCCATTTGGGATTTTCTTGGCAAAGATACTGGAGTGGTTTGCCATTTTCTTCTCCAGCTCATTTTACAGATGAGGAAACGGAGGCAGACAGGGTTAAGTGACTTGCCCAGCTAGTAAGTGTCTGAAGCCAGATTTGAACTCAGGAAGATGAATCTTGCTAACTTCAGGTTCTGTATTCTATCCACTGTGCCACCCAGCTGCCATAATAATAATAATAGCTAATGTGCATATAGCACTTTAAGATTTGCAAAGTACTTTACCTATTAACTCATTTGATCCTTGCAACTATCCTATGAGGTAAGTGCTATCATTCTTCCTATTTTACAGATTAGGAAACTGAGAACAGCTAAATGACTTTTTCAGCATCACACAGTTACTAAAGGTTTGAACTGATGTTTTTCTGACTCTAGACCCAGTGCCCTATTCACTTCACCACCCAGCTACTTCACCCGGTGTGAATTACCTTATCAGGATGAAACACAAACACATGCTGATAAGTAAGAATTGGGTAGATAGGATGATGTCACAGAACATCATAAGCTTTAAACTAGACTGTCATCAGGTCTCCAGGTACAATAAAAAACACTGGTTGGTAAGCTACGTTCTTCAGGAAAGAGCTAATGAAAATGGGAGATGGGAGTGATGAGCTGGGTTGGACTGGCATTATATAGTCCTGCTTACCTTCGCCTGAGCTTGGACCTAGGAAGACAAGACTGAGGCATGCATGGTAAAATCATGAACCATCACCTGAAAGGAAATATCCTTTGGTCCTGCTTCAGGAGCCATAACACTTCTTAAAATGATTTGCCCTAATTAAGGAACTACATTTCTATATTGATATTAAAATAACAAGGTTATGGGGAAAAAAGATTTGCTCTAGGTTTGACATAAAGTTAGTGGATGAAAGAAGAGGTGTCAGTCAAATAGGAGTATCTGGGCTGAGTCACTGAGTAATCACTATGGTTTATTTACCTGTACCGATGGGACAGTCTTATCTCTTGGGGAAAGAATAGTCAGGGGACAAGGAAGAACTCCCATGTTGGTGGGGTATCCCCATGCTGACATCTTCCATTCTGTCCTTAGACACTGGGCTTGGAATCAGAAAGACTCATCTTCATGAGTTCAAATCCAGCCTCCGATACTTACTAGCTGTGTGACCCTGGACAAGTCGCTTAACCCTATTTGCCTCAGTTTCCTCATCTGTAAAATGATCTAGGGAAGGAAGTGGCAAACCACTCCAGTATCTCTGACAAGAAAACCCCAAATGGGTTCATGTAGAGTCAAACATGACTGAAACAATTCAACAACAAGAAAACAGGACTATGGGCAGCTAGGTGGTACAGTGGATACCGTGGTACACTGGCCCTGGCGTTAGGAGGACCTGAGTTCAAATCTAGCTTCAGACCCTTGACCCTAAGTAGCTATGTGATCCTGGGCAAGTCACTTAACCCCTATTGACTCACCCCTCCTCCAAAAAAAGAAAGAATTCAGGACTAGAGCTTTTTTTTTAGGTGGGCTCTGGGTGCTTTGTGTGATGTATAGAATAACATCTGCTTTAAATCCTGCTGCTAACAACTCCCCAAGAAGTTTCATCCTTTAGCTTAGGATGGGGTAGGTTGTAGGGTATGGTCCACAGTATTTAGAGCTAGAAAAAAATCTGAGCCATCAGGCCAAGAGGGAAACATTGTATAGTGGAGAGGGAAACATTGTATAGTGGAGAGGGCAGTGGTCTTAGAGCTGGATGAGTTCCAGCTCTTCCACCTATTTGCTTAGTACTATGAGTGAGTCATTTAATTTCTCTGAGCCTTGATGTCCTCATTTGCAAAGCAGAGATAATATTTGTGCCACCTATGTGAAGACATTATTATGGAGTCAATGTTTTGTAAACTATGAAATGCTATAGAAACATAGTATTTATTGATACGTTTTGTTTTTATATCACCTTTATTTCAAGCTACTGTATATCTTTTCCTTCGTCCCTCCGCAGAAAGCCATTCCTTATAACAAAGGATAAAAAAAAAAGAGAGAGAGAAAAGCCATTTAGCAAAACTCATCCAAACATCTATGGAGGTTTTGCTCCTCTAGTTTCCCACTTCTGCCAAGGATAAGAAAGAAGGGTAATTTTTTTCATTCCTTCTTCAGGGCAAGCTTGATTAGCCAACAGGCATTTCTTTTTTTTTTTCAAATAAAATCAATAAATGCTTACTAAGTACAAAATAGAAACATCACACATGGGAGCAAAGAATGTTGAGTTTCATTCTCTTCAACTCTAGAGTCAGAATGAACTTTAGAGGTCATATAATCTGAATCTCTTTCCAGTGGATTCCTAGAAAATAGCATACTTGACCCCTCTCTGCTTGAATGCTTCTAGTGACAGGAGGCTCACTACTTAATGAGGCAGCTTGCTCTATTTTTGAAACTGATAGTTCTTTTTAAAAAAAATTTATTTATTTGTTTTTAGTTTTCAACATTCACTTCCATGAGCTTTTGAGTTTTCAGTTTTCTCCTCTTCCCTTCCCTCTCCCCTCCTTCCTCCCCGAGACGGCAAACAATTTGATATAGGCTCTACATATACATTCATATTAAACATATTTTCATATTAGCATTCAGCAAACATTTCTTAAGCACCTACTATGAGCTAGGCACTATGCTAAATGCTGGCGATACAAAAAAGGGCTAATAATCATCCTTGCTTTCAAGGAGCTCAGTCTAACTATGTGCAAACAAACTTTATACAGGATAAATTGGAGATTATCTGAGAGGGAAGACGCTAAGATGAAGGAAGATTGTGAAAACCTTGCAGATGTGACTTTAACTGAGATTTGAAGGGAGCTAAAGGAGCCAGGAGGTGGAGATGAGGAGGGAGAGAGTTACAGGCATGGGGGATGGCAAGTAAAAATGCTAAGAGTTAAGAAATGTCCTGAGTAAGGAGAATGGAAAGAGCATGGAGGGTGTGGGGCAGCAGGTTATGAAGGGCTTTAAAAGTGAAACAGAAGGTTTTGTATTTGATCCCAGCAGTAATAAGAAGCTTCTGGAGTTAATTAAATGTGGGTGGGATGGGGTAACAAGGTCTGACCCACACAGGCTTAAGGAGGATCAATTTAACAGCTTAGCAGCAGATGGACTGGACTGGAGAGAGACTTGAGGCAGGGACATTAATCAGGCTATTTCAAGAGCCTGGGCATGAGGTGATGAAGGACTGCACCAGAGTGGTGGCAGTGTTATGAAGGGGGAAACAACAGGATTTGACAGCTGATTGAATATGGGAAGGGCGGGTCAGAGAGAATGAAAAATTGAGGATCACACCTAGGTTGTACCTTGTATGACTGGGAGCATAGTGATAATTTTGACAGTGATAGGGAAGTCAGGAAAACAGGAAGATTTGTGGGGAAAAAGAGATGAGTCCAGTTTTGGACATGTTACATGTTCATGAGACATCCAAACTGAAATGTCCAATAAGCAGTGAGAGATGAGAAACTGGAGGTACAGAGAGAGGTTAGGATTGGACAAACAGATCTGAGAAGGAGCTGATGAGATCAACAAGTGAAATAGCATAGAAGAAGAGAAGACCCAGGACAAAAGCTTTGTGGGACATCCAAGATTAGTGAGCATGACCTGGATGAGGATCCAGCAAAGGAGACTGAGAAGAAGCAGACAGACAGGTAGGAGGAGAACCAGGAGAAGAGCAGTGTCACAAAAACCTAGAGAGAAGAGAATATCAACAAGAGGCTGCAGAGAGGTCAAAAAGGATGAGTATTGAGAAAAGGCCACCAGACTTGGCAATGAAGAAATCACTGGCAACTTTGGAGAGAGTAGTTCAGTTAAGCAATAAAGTCAGAGGCCAGATTATAGAGAATTAAGAAGAGAGTGAGAGGCAAGGAAGTGAAGATGCCTATGGTAGATGTCCTTTTCTAGGAGTTTAGCCACAAAAATGTAGACAGATTTAGAACAATAGCTAATGGGGAAAGATGGATCAGCTGAGGGTTTTTTAAGGATGGGGAGACATGGGCATGTTTGCAGGCATTTTTTCATCTCTTCTTCAGGGCTGAGCTTGGTCATTATATTTATACAATGTTCAATATTTTTTCTTGTTATTGTAATTTACATTGTTATCGGTGTCACGTAAACTATTTTCCTATTCTACTTAATTTTTCACCATTTCATTTAACTCTCATGCTTCTCTGAATTTGTCATACTTCTTATTTTTTATAATTTGATAACTTTCCATTACATTCATGTCTCAATTTGTTTAGACATTCCTCAAGCAATGGCTATTTGTTTCCAGTTCTATAAAAAGTGCTGTTAAAAATATTTTGGTATGGATTGGCCCTTTCTTTCAATCATTGACCTCCTGATGTATATGCCTAGCTGTGGGGTCTCTGAGTCATAGAGTAAGGATATTGAAATATGACAGTATTACTATTGGTTCCCAGCATTTGCTGCCATGTTAATTACAGTCAGAATTCCCAGCATCTATGACTCTTTGTCAGAGTAAGTACACATGGAAAAGACTACATTCCATTCTCTCCTACACGGGAGACTCTCTCTTTCTCCTTCTCTCTTTCCCTCTCTCTTCTCTTTTCTCTCTCCCCTTCCCTCTCTCTCCTTTCCTCCCTCTTTCTCCTTCTCCTTCTCCTTCCCTCTCTTTTCTCTCCCTCCTTCTCCTGTCCTTCCCTCTCCCCTCTCTCATCCTTCTCCCTCTCTCCCCCTTTCTCTTCTCTTTCTCTGTCTCCCTCTGTCTCTCATTCTCTCTATCTTTCTCCTCCTCTCTTTCCTCCTCTCTCTCCCTCCTTCTCTCTCTTCTCCTCTCTCTCTCCCCTTCCCTCCCTCTCCTTCTCTCCCTCTCCCTCCCTCTCCTTCCCTCCCTCCCCTTTTCTCTCCCTCTGTCTCCTCTTCTTCCCTCCCTCTCTCCAATCTTTCCCCCTCTCTCCCCCTTTTTCTTCTCTTCTCTTCTTTCTCTCTATTCCCCTCATTCTCTCTCCTTCTCTCCCTCCCTCCTACCCCCCTCCCCATCCTTCTCTCTCCCCCTCTCCATCTACTCCCTTTGCCTTGTGCCTTATTGCCTGGTTTTGAAAGAAACTACCCTTTAGAGGATAACCTAGTTGACTTTCCCCAACCCCCAACCTGGGTCTCTGCCATCCCTTAATTTCAGAAACACTGATTCATGAAACAAAGTGATGAGGAAACTGAAGGATGACCCTCTGCCTCCTACAGTGTGTTGGGGGATGGTACCTTTCCCCCAGTGTTGGGATGCAGGACACAAGTATAATGAGAAGAGGCAAAATCCTGGCTTTTTCCTACTCTAGGGAGCTGTGCTATCTCTGCCTCTACCTCCAGGCCTCCCCATGGATGTGTTCCTAATTAGCCTTCTTCTTTCCCAGCAAGGCTGTCTTAGTAACTGGGCAGAATGCGTCATTGAATGGTATTTTTAGGACTGCTGGTTTGCTCTGGAAAAGCTGTTGTTTTGTGGCTGTGCCTTTTGCCTAGCTCAGAGCCCTAAGCTCCCATGCAATCAGTCGATGAATCAAGAAACACTTGTTGAGAACCTACTATGTGCTAGACATTGCCTAAACACGTATATTGCTGCTTTAGCTGGAAGGACCTGGCTTCTAGGTGCTCTTCTTCCAGGTATCCAGGGCAGTCCTAGGTTGGAGTCTCCTCACAATGACAGTGAGACGAGACAGATCCTGAGGCATCTCGTTAGACTTTAGGCACTTGCAATGTAAAAGTAGAGTGTTCCATGGACACTGAATGAGTTTCCTGAAGAGCAGGAAAAAGAGGATTTCTTTGTCAGAAAAACTGAGACCAAGTATAACTCAGCATATACTGCCCCCCACCCCCAGACCAGCGGAAGAGATGAAGAGACTGTCTGGTTCATAGAGCCCTACAATTTCTGAGGAGTGTATTGGGTATTCAGGAAGACTAGCATCTCTGGTGCGAGGGCTTCTGGTTTCAGGGCTTCTTGCACACCTTTAGTATCCACCTGACTCACCCAGCTCTCACCTTTATCTCCAAGTAGCTGTAACATGTACAGTGATCATACCCCAATAAATATCTTGGCAGACAGGTTAAACCAGGTTGAGGGTAATCAATAGATCTCAAACTTGTTGGTGAGTTAAGGGGACGTACCTCAAGCACGTGAAGACTTTCCTTGCAGAATGAACAGATGAGAACAGTTTGTTCCAATGGCCATGAAGGCAGCTGAAGCAGGTGTTGTGGAGCACTTAGAGCTCACTCAGTCATTAAAGACACCAAGGTCACCTATTGCATTCCAGGCCATTGCCAATCATCTTGACTTTTGTCCTGCCACTGGATTTGGATGACTCTGGAAGAGAGAGTGAGGCTGATGACTTTTTTTTTGGAGTTAATGAGGTTAAGTGACTTGCCCAGGGTCACAAAGCTAGTAAGCGAGGCTGGGTTTGAACTCAGGTCCTCCTGACTCCAGGCCTGTGCTCTATCTACTACACCACCTGGTTGCCCTAAGGCTGATGATTTTGTGCAACTCATTGGTTCTCTTTGAAAATGAAGAACAAACAACACAGTCTCTAAGTAGGAAGGAAACTCATATTCCATCTCATCCAACCTATACCTGAATACTTGAATAGAGATTTCCTTTACAACATCCCCAATATGTTGTTTGTCATCTGCTTGAAAACCTTCAACAATGTGGAACCCAAGGCCTACTAGCACAGCTCCTTTTCTCTTTTGGACATCTCTCACTGTTAGGAAGGCCTTCTTTATGCTGACTTGACATAAATTTCTTTGCAATTTCCACATATGGTTTCTAGTTCTTCCCTCTGAGGTCAAGCAGAACATGTCTAATCTCTTTTCCATATGATGCCCCTTTGAATACTTCACTTTCTTAAGTGATCATATCCCTGCTATCCTCCATCATTCCCTTCCTTCCCGTGTCTTCTCTAGAGTAAACTCCCTAATTGCTTCAATGATTTTCATATGATATGGTGTGTTGGTAAGCAAAATGGGCTCCTTAGCACTTAGTTCAACAAGTTCCCTTGAAGAGTTTGGCTTTTGTTTGCTTTGAGTAATTCAGTGTATTTCATTGAGTCTTACTAAGTGCTAAGCCCCAGGCCCAAACCCCTATGAGTGTGGATTGGCAACTAAGGAGGGGCCCAAGGTGGGGCTAACCCCAGGGAGGGCCTAGTTTACATGTCTGGGACAGCAGAGGCTTTTAGACCAAGTGGGTTTAAGTCCTCCTCTTTGTGACAATTTTAGATCATGGGGGTGAGTTGCATGTGTGACTCACCCCTGATGCTGAAAAAGATATAAAATCAGGGCTTGGCCGTCTCTTCCTTGGAGCTCATTCCCGCAGCAGTGGTGGTGCACGTAACTCTGGGCCAGCCCTTGTTCTGAGCTCCCAGGCTGAACCTAGATGTTGGTAACTATGAATCTGTATTGGATCTGTCTGTTGATGTTTGTACTTTGTAATTTGCTCTGAAGTTCAGGGTGCTGGATTTTTTTTTTCCTGAACTGAGTGAATGATATTTGTATGCTGAATTAAAGTAAGCTAGTCAAACCCCTTCACCTTGCTTTCCTTAGTTAAGCAGATCAAAAGAACCTGTGCTGTTGGCAGCTTTCTGGGTGCTGGCTGTGGGTGGATCTTATACCCCCACAGAAGCTTCTAGCCGGATTGTTGAAACCTATGGTTTTTAGTTCCCACACTACATCATTCTCTTTGGGGCACACTTCAACTTGTTATAAGATCCCTAGAATCCAACTCTCCAGATGTAAAGTAGAATAAAGTGGGATTATTTGACACTGTGCCTCTATCAGTGCAACCTAAAGTGGCATTAGCTCTTTTGATTGCCTTTTCACATTGTTGACTAATGTCAAACTTGTCTACTAAGATTGCCAGATCTTTTTCACGTTTAATATCATCTGGTCACATTTCTCCTGTGTTGTACTTGTGCAATTGATTTTGTTGAGCCCAAATGTAGGACTTTACATTTCTACTCATTGAATTTGGTCTTATTAGACCTCAGCAGGCCCAAGAAGCAAGTCCTGGTGATGACCTTCTCCCTTTCCTGTAGGGGGACTTACTAGAACCCAGGAACGGACACTAGTTGCAGTAAAGCCAGATGGTGTTCAGCGGAGGTTGGTTGGAGATATCATCAGGCGCTTTGAGAGACGAGGATTCAAACTGGTGGGCATGAAGCTACTACAGGTAATAGTGCCTACCATGGATGGGCCTACAGATCTCCCTGTGTGGGCCCTATTCCTTGCTTACAGGTGGGAACTTCAGGTTAGACTCCAAAGCAAGGCACCAGCACTGACCAGAGCCAGATTTTCCTGCATGATGCCGTAGCCAACCTAAGCCTCTCATTTACAAAGACTTGAGGTCAAAAAAGACTTTCCTCTAGTCACAATTTCAGTACTCTATCCTCATTGGTTCCATGGAAGCTGATCACTTCTGGTCCAAGCAGTCAGGGTGATGTTTTATATGTGAGGGAAATATCATGGAGCCTCTCTAACTTGACCCCTTCGCTTCTTTCGTGTATGCCTACAAGGGCCAATGGCATTTGATTTTCCAACAGCAGCCATGTTTTGTATTCCTGTTTCCCTCATTGGCAGAGCAGGCTGTGCTCTGGGAAGGTGTGGTGCCCTGGGGTTAGAAAGAGAAGGCTTGTTGGCTTTTTGGAATTGAGTGGCACCACTACTCAATCAGCCAACCAACCCAGCATCCGTTGAGGGCTTGCTACATGCAGTACGGTCTGAGTAGGCTAACCTTCCACAAGTTCTCCTGTTGCTATCTGGCTCAAGAACTCTTCCCCACTCTCTCCTCATTACCTTCCAGGCCCCAGAGAAAGTCCTTGCTGAGCATTACCATGACCTAAAGAAGAAGCCCTTCTACCCAAACTTGATCAACTACATGAGCTCTGGTCCCGTGGTCGTTATGGTAAGACTAGACTGGGCCTGGGTTCTGCTACAAGGGAAAGTGGGAAGGGATGGGGCTTCCTTTGGGGTGTTGGGAGTTCAACAAATGCCACCAGTGCTTCCTTATTAGCTCCTGATGATGACAAAAGGGACGCAACTACTATGCTCTTTTGTCAGTCTCTTCCCAGATGTATTAGAGTCTTCCTTATCTGTCAAAAGGGGATTGCCTGATGAGCAGGTGCACTGTCAGTCAGTCATTCAAAAACACGGTGAGTTAAATACTTACCATGTGGGCCAGGCATCGTGCTAAGTTCTGAGGATACAAAGGAAAGCAAATATAGATAGACATGCTTCCTGCCCTCAAGTTGCTAACCGCATGCAAACAACTATCTTTATACAACATACAGATTCTTTATACAAGATATGGAAAATATTCTGAGGGGGGGAGGGTGTGGGGTGTGTGTGTGTGTGTGTGTGTGTGTGTGTGAGTGAGAGAGAGAGAGAGAGAGAGAGAGAGAGAGAGAGAGAGAGAAAGTGAGTCTGGGAAAGCCCTCCTGAGGAAGATAAGTCTTAAAGGAAGCCAGGGAATCCAGGAATTGGAAGTGAAGAAGGAAAACATTCCAGGCAGCAGTGTGCTGGTAAATGTTTAGCAACTGTCTCTCCAAAGGGAAAATGTACCCAGGGCATACTTTCAAGTTGAATTTGTATTGTTAACATTTTCTCTATCACTTTCTTAAGTCTAGACAAGCAATAAAAGAATAAATCAAGTCCTGATTTGTGGCGTTTGCCAAGTTTTGTGGTGTGAATGTTCACACTGAAAATTTAACAATCAGCTCTTGAGAGTTGTTCATCAAGCTGATTCCAGTATAGCTCTGATTCCAGGCATGGGAGAGAGCCAGTAAAAGACACAGTGTCTTTTAGACACTGGGAGGCAGAGTATAGGTGTGAGGAAGAGTTCATGGAAAGGAGTAAAGTATAAGGAGCCTAGAAAGGAAGGAAGGGGCCACGTTGTGAAGGGCTTCCAATCCCAAAGAAGATTTTATATTTGATTCTAGAGGCAATCGGTCTTCCTAGACACCAGAGCAATTATTTCATTCGCCAAACATTTATTAAGCATTCACTTGTATACAAAGCATTGTGCTAGGAGATGGGTGAGATGCAAGGCTCAACACAGCAAGGATCCTACCATCTAAAGGGATTAAATATAAAGACCAGTAGCTCTAACATACACAACTACTTGATGAGTGTATTAGAGAGGTGGAAAACAAAGTTCCTTCCATAGACCAGTGTCCTTGTCATTTTGTCCTCCATATTTCTACCTCCTACTAGGAGTGTGAAGTTTGGTTAGTGCCGGGTCAACTGCTCCATGAAGATGTGCTCAGTTCTATGACTCAACAAACATTTATCTCTCACTTAATATGTGCTAGGTACGGAGGGTACAAAGTTGAAAAACAGCGGAGTCTCAGTGCTTGCTTAGCCCCGGCATTCAGTACATTCATTGCCTGGTACATCGCATGTGCTTAATGACCACTTGCTGATTCATTGATTGCCTCTGAGGGAGGCTGTGACACACGTACAATCAGGTGCGGTATGAGGTAAAGGGTGATAAAGCAGAGAGGAGAGAGCTGGACAAAGTATCTACAATACTCCTACAATACTCTCCTACAGAGAATTTGAGCAACTGATATTTTTCCATTTGTGTAGATCTGACTTTATTTGTTTGAAAAGTGTTTTGTAATTGTGTTCATATAGTTCCTGAGTTTGTCCTGGCAGGTAGCCTCCCAAGTATTTTATATCGTCTACAGTTATTTTAGATGGAATTTCTCTTTCTGTCTCTTGCTGCTGGGCTTTGTTAGTAATATATAGAAATGCTGATGATTTATGTGAGCTAATTTTACATCCTGCGACTTTGCTAAAGTTGTTAATTATTTCAAATAGTTTTTTAGTTGATTCTCTAGGATTAGCAGATTCAGAGAAATCTTTCCAGAGTAGGATGACACCTGAGTGGAATTGTGAAGGTGGAAAAGAGGCCAAGAGGAGTGCGTTTGAAATGTGGAAAATGGCCTGTATAAATCCATGGAAATAAAAGGCAGATACTGGGGACTAGCTACTTGTCCAGTTGCCTTTCATCGACAGGAACAGGCTGGGTCTTTTTTGTGTTGCAGGTCTGGGAAGGGTACAATGTGGTCCGTACCTCTAGAGCCATGGTAGGAGACACTGACTCAGCAGAAGCTGCCCCTGGGACAATCAGGGGAGATTTCAGCGTTCACATTAGCAGGTACCAGTGGGGAGGGCCTGGCAGACTGTGAGATCTGAAAGAGGGGAGACTGAGAAGAAGCTGTAGGAAGGGAGCCAGAAGAGAGCAATGTCACAGAAAACCTAGAAGAGAGGGTCCAGGAGAAGAAGGTGATTGATAGTGTCAAAACTAGGTGGCCCAGTAAGGAGAGCACTGGCCTGGAGTTAAGAAGACCTGAGTTCAGATCCAACCTTAAATGCTTTCTAGTTGTATCACCCTGGACGGTCACTTAACCTCTCTTGGCCATCTGTAAAATAGGGATAATAATAGTACCTATCTCCCAGGTCATTGTGAGGATCAAATGAGAGCATAGTTTAATGCATTAAACACAGTGTCTGGTATGTAGTAGACACATAATAAATGCTTGTTCCCTTCAAAGGCTTCAGAGAGGTCAAGATTGATGGGAACTGAGAAGAGGCCATTAGGTTTATCGATTTAGGGATCATCTATAACTTTGAAGAGAGAAGTTTCAGTTGAATGATGAGATCGCGTGCTGTGTAGAGAGTTAAAAAGACAGTGAGAGGAAAGGAAGTGGAGACACTTCCTATAGATGGTCTTTTCAAGCAGTTTGGCCCCAAGAGGGAAGAGGCAATAGTTCTATAGCTAAGAGCCAGGGGTGGGAAATCTGCGGCCTTGAGGCCACATGTGACCTTCTAGGTCCTTGGGTGTGGCCTTTTGACTGAATCCAAGTTTTATAGAACAAATCCTTTTATTAAGGGGATTTGTTCTGTGAAGTTTAGATTCTGTCAAAGGGTTGCACTAGAGGACCTAGAGGGCCTTGAGTTTGCAGGTTCCCCACCCCTGGAGACAATAGCTAGTGGGGATGCATGGATCATGAGGTTTGGGGGCTTTGGGGTTTTTTTTGAGGATGGGAGAAACTATATAAATGTGAATTATTCAAATTACTGGAGGGAAGGAAGTATAGAAATTCTGGTGGACTGAAGACAAAACCAAAATGGAGTTTTGGTGGGAGAAAACAATACTCTGTTCTTTGGACCATTCATTTCTCCATCTGTTTAAGCAACATAGAGCAAAAGAACCAGAGGTCTGAGGGTGGGGCAGGATTGGGAGTATGGGGGATAACACCGGCGACCAGCTACAGGGAGGCCCCCAAACCTTGGAGCTTATCCTTGTTGCTTGTTTCTCTGGTACAGGAATGTTGTCCATGCCAGCGATTCAGTGGAAGTGGCCCAGAGAGAGATCAGCCTGTGGTTTCATAGCAGTGAGCTGGTGGACTGGGATTGTTGCAGTCACAACAACCTGTACCATGTGTGAAGGAGGGTTTCAGCCCACCTCCTGCCCACACTGACTAAGGACCCAAGAGTAACTACCTCTGCCAATGAGAATGCTATGTTCTTCCCTTCCTTCCTGCCTGTCCAAGCTACCTGCCATCCCCCTATGCTAACCCCCTCTCCCCCACAGAGACC
>CM053624.1:217009118-217057116 GCA_028646595.1 Phalanger gymnotis
GGATGTTTACTCTCCCAGAGTGGCTGCTTAGGAGGTTCTTTGCATTTTCTCTCTTCCTTCCCTCACTTTTCTCCTTTAGGTGCAGCAGGTAATTTTTTGTGTGCAGCCAGCAACATTTCCTTCAATGCATACAAAACTGTTATTGATATTGATACAATTGGCACCTTCAACGTCTCCAAAGTCATGTTTGAGAAGTACCTCCGGGTAGGTTTTTACCAATCTTTGACACATTGGGGTTCCTGGGGGCATTTCTGGATTTTGCTCTCACTTTGTTTTTCCTGTCTGTTTTAGGACCATGGTGGTGTGATCGTTAACATCACTGCTACCCTGGACTACCGAGGGCAGGTGCTCCAGGTGCATGCAGGCACTGCCAAGGCAGCTGTGGGTATGGCCAGCTCCTTATGAGGCTTTTCCTCCCTCTCGTCCCACATTATCTGGCTCCTCTACTCCTGACAGCCAAGGCAATAACAACAGTCATCATAATTCATGCAGGGTGTCCTAAAAGTGTGCTTGCAGTTTTAAGCTAAATACCCTAAAGTTTAAAACTTTTGGGCCACCCTTTGTAGCATTTTAAAATTTTTAAAGTGTGTATAATCCATGATCTCCTTTTATCCTCATAGCAGTGATCTGAAGTAGATACTGCAAGTATTATCATCCCCTTTTTACAGTGAAGAAACAGGATCAGGGAGGTTAAGTAACTTGCCTATAGTTCCATAGCTAATAAGTGTCAGAGGTGGGATTTGAATTCATATTTTCCTGACTGAATTCTATCTATTCTATAAGGTTTCCTCTAAAAGAAAAGGTTGCTTTTTCTTGCAGCAGCCTGAAGAAATTGGCAGGCCTGACCCCTTTCAGCCTAATCTGACTCTTTTTCTTCTTCATACTATTCTTCCTGTTACCCTGGTTGAGAGCTACATAGGCCTTTGCTTCCTACCCTGACTCTTGTCTTGTGTTCCCCCTTGCTGTGATGTATATATAACCCCTTCTTCCATTTCTTGACCATTGAGGTGTTCTTGAAACTTTTTTCATCTCTATCTTTTTATCCCTTTGCAGATGCAATGACAAGACACTTGGCTGTGGAGTGGGGTCACAACAACATCAGAGTGAATAGCCTTGCTCCAGGCCTCATCAGTGGCACTGAGGGGATGCGTCGACTTGGTAAGGCAAAGCCATGGGAACAGCATCTCCAATATTATTGAACCTTCTTCTACCTACCTGTGATTTCACATGCTTGTTGAAAAGCAGTATGGTGTGGTGAAAACACTGGGAAACCAGAGATCTGGGTTCAAGTTCTGACTCTTTGCCAGTTTCTCAACTTGAGACATTTTTTTCAATAACCTCTAAATAAAATTTAGCATTTGCTCTAGTTGTGAATCAAAAAAAAAATATTATTCTGAAAAGAGGTTCCAGAAGCTTCACCAAACTGCCAGAGGAGACCATGACATAAAAAAATGCATAAGAACCCCTGATCTTAGTGGTATATTCTTCCATTTTCTTGGAGATTTTCAGCTGGCAAATTACTGTTGTCCGCAGCCCTTTAATGTTTGCAGGCCCTACAGAGGTAAGTATTTTCTTTACTCTCTAGCCTTTGAATATACTTCAATACCCAATCTTGTTGGTGTGAATGCTATCTCTGACGGTGCAGGTCACCACTTTTCTGTACCTCATTTTGTATGATATTTGATTTTGGCCATATCTTTCCATACATCCTCTACAGACAATCTGTGAAATGTGCTGGAGGCCTACCTCTGGTTCTTTTGATATTTCATGAATGCCAGGGCAGCATATGGCTGTTATCCCTTATTCTTGCTTCATGCCTTACCTGCATCCTTTTCTAGTCACGTGTTCTTGATGGCATTTTTTTGTGATACCTCTTTCATGGAAGTCACCCTTGGGAAGCCAGTGAAATAGCCCTGGACTAGTTCTAGAAAATTCCTGACTGATGTCTGACTTTTCTAAGGGTTATAACCCTGTTTTGATTCAGTCACATTATTATTTTTCATTCTTTAATATTTAGCACCTATTCTAGACATGATTTCACATGGAACTGTTTGACAGTGTGGAGAATTCTGCCTTAGTATTTTTCCCCTTTTCCACCACCCACACATATTCTTTAGCCTCACTGGTGAACATGTGACTCGGACCCGCTAATTCTTTCTCCTTTTTTTCTTCTCAGGTGGCCAAAAAACCAACTGGGATAGAAGTATTTTGGGAAGCCCTCTCCAAAGACTGGGGAACAAGACTGAGATTGCCCATGCTGCACTGTACTTGGCCAGCCCCTTAGCATCCTTTGTGACAGGCACAGTCCTGGTGGTGGATGGTGGGAGCTGGCTGACTTCTGCCAACGATTCCATGTTGGGGATTGAAACTTATTCCAAACTATAGGTGATGTACACCTCTGCCCTCTTGCCCCACCCAAGTTCTACTTTTAGCAGATGTCCCATCTCATTGGTAGGAGAGGGTGACACTGGTTTCTAGCAATTTGTTGTTGTTTGGAATGGGTAAGGGTTGGTTTGGTTGGCCTGAGAGAGGAGATCTGTTGAGGCAATAGGATAGTAGTGAAAAAAGCCCTGAGTGAATGTCAAGAGACCTGGCTTTTAGTCTCAGTTCTAGTAAAGATGAGCTGTATGACCTTGTGCAAGTCACTTCTCTTGTCATTTGCCACCTCTCTAAGATGAGAAAGTCAGATTAGACTATGTCTAAAGGCCCCTTCCAAATGCTGACATTCTCTGGTTCTCTATCTAAGGATGTTTTAAAACTATCCCTAATTATCCCTATTTATCTGTGTCTCTTAAGCCACCAAGTTCACTTAAGGGTGTTTGTTCATAAGATCTTCTTCGTGGGTTACAATGCCCTGGGCTGCTTGTGTGTGTGCGTGTGTGTGTGTAAAATGTGTTTGGGGGTAGAGAGTATGGACCGATAGTTTGTTGAATTGGTAAAATACTAGTAGGGGAGGAACCATCATCATCATCATCATCATCATCATCATAATGGCAGCATACAGTTGTATAGCACCTTCTAGTTTACAAAATGCTTTAAGTGAGATAAGGTAGGTAAAGGAAGTATCATTATTATCTCCATCTTATAGATGAGGAAGCTGAGATCTAGAGTAGCGAATGTTTTGCCCAAGGTCATTTGACTAGTGATTGAAGCCAAGGACTTAACCCTAAACATCTCCTTCCCTAAAATACAACCTGTTTTTTTACTATACCATACCTAGTTCCCTTCCTGTTTGAATTGACAAGTTTACTTATGTGTTGCAGCCAGAAAATGGGGAAACATTTCTTAGTCTGTAGCTTCTTTTTCATAACACCTGTTGGCTAGGAAGCACTGACTTTCTCTGTTAAACCTTAGATTCAAGCTGATGGGTATTTGGGAAAAGTGAGATGTCTCCTTCAGTTGAGTTTCATAAACTTTAATGGCTGCTCATTAGTCATTATAGTTTAAAGATCTAGAGTCCTTTTTTTTTCCTTTTTAAGGTTTACCCTCTTTATTTCTCAGAAGGGTCATTGCACTTACCATATATTAACATTAAGAATTAATGTAGACAGCTAGGTGGCACAGTGAGTAGAGCGCCGGCCCTGGAGTCAGGAGGACCTGCATTCAAATTCAGCCTCAGACACTTGACACACTTACTAGCTGTGTGACCTTGGGCAAGTTATTTAACCCCAATTGTCCTGCCTTCCTCCCTCCCAAAAGAAAATTTTTAAAAAAGAATTCATGTAATATTAAAATTATAATTCTGCATATATTTAACATCATTGCAAGGTATAGTTCTTATTAAACTTAAATCAATATTGTATGAATAGAATATTTTAAATTAATGTTAGTTATTATTAATATAATGCTTTATATGCTCAAATATCTCAAGGTATGTCAGCTAACAAAAATAGGGACTTATTATAGTAACAAATGACAATTACACAGGGCTTTAAAGTTTGCAAAGTTCTGCATCTCCTCTCCCTTGAGCATCCTACAACCCTGTGAGATACGTTCTATGGCAGAGGTGTCAGACTTGTTGGGACACAGAACTCCCCAGTTCAGCCAGAACCAGATTACAGTGTAATTACAAATGTTTAACAAAACAAAAATATAACACAACATAGATAATGTTAAGTTGTGGTTTTCTGAGTTAGTATACAGCAGCAGGGGTCAGGACCCATTTTTCTTTTGAGTTTGATACCACTTTGTATAGGAATTATTTATTATCACCTTTTTACAGATGAGGAAATGGAGACCTAGAGAGGTTAAGGGTCTTGTCCATGGTCACCTAGCTAGTAAATACCTGGTCAGGGGCAGGGTTTTGTTCCTTTAATTCTGAAATTAATAAACACCTCAAAAAACAGTTGCATATTCAACGCAGAGCAGAAATAGATTATCTGCAAAAACATGCATGGCTATTAAGTACAGCTTGCTTTTTTAAAAAGTATATAATACCTTAAACATGTTACTTCCAAATATGTCCTGCTTGTCTCTTTCCTTTTGAGCTTCCTTCATTTCTCTCCTGTATGTTTTAAAACATCCTTCAATGACCCTTTTCCTTTTCTTTTTTGACAACCTTGTTGCTAGCTTTCCCCTTGAATTTATCCCTCCAAATAAAAAATGAAAACACAGCCCTTGGAACAAGCAAGTATAGTCAATGGTCAATTCTTCTTTTCCAGATCTCCTTTGGCACCTTCAGTCCTTCACTAGAAATGGGATTTGAACCTAGTTCTCCCTGACACTGAGGCCAACACTATCCACTCTGCAATGCTGCCTTTACGATCGAGTTGCATATTGCATAACTCAGTCCCAGTTTACAGGGACACCAGTTTCCCCACTTTAAGAAAGAGAGCCCTAGCTGAAGTGAGGACTGGGAAATTAGATTCCTTTCTGTTATTGATTTGCTATGTGACACTCGATTAAATACTGCCCCTCTCTGTGCTTTACCTCCCTCATCTGTTTGGGATTAGATCAAGGGCATGAAAGGGGATTCTGAGCCCCCTGCACAAAATATCCTTTGAATTGCACACCCAAGGGACTTGCCCCTGGACCTGAGTTCTGCTAAGCTTGTGCCCGAGTAGTCAGTCTTAAAGGGGTACTCCTAAGCCTTCAGTTGCACTTCTTATGACAAACAGTAGATTTTGAGAACAACCTTCCCCTCTTTCTCCTAGATGTATTTTTAAAATCATCACCAAGGGAATTGAGTATGCATCTGTGTGTATTACAGAGAGAGATGGTGGGAATTCTTTTGCCTTATTCATATGTGATTTATTGTAGTGCCATGGCTGAGGACTTTTCCAGGAGTAACATGCCCACTACATCATTTCCCTTGATAGGCAAGGGGGTGCTGTGGCTCAAAGAAATGATAAAACTTTTTAAAAGTTTGGTTCTCAAGGTATCTTAGTTTCAACACTGAAGGAAGGAGTCCTTGGCCCTGGCCCTTGTGCTATCCAGTAGGGAGCACTAGGCAGAACTTGCAGTTCCCTTTCCTAGATACTTGAGTTTACTCTCTAAAATAGGAGAAACTATTGTTTGTCTTGAGAATAATTGTCTGGTTATCCCAGGAAAATACTGAGCTGATAGCTCCCACCTTCTCTCTCTGTAGCCCTCAGGATGAACAGAAGGACTCCATCACCCATAAACCCCTGGGTCCCCACTATGAGGACTTTGTGCCAGCCATCTGGCCCCAGGTTTCTTCTGAACTGTGGAAGGAATATTTTGCTTCAGCTCTTTATATTCCCTAGCTGTCAATTCTGAGAGTCCCTGCTTCTCCACCCTTCATCCTAGCCACCTCTGCCACCTCTGCCTGGCTGAAATTAGTCACTCTGGAACCCCAGTCCAGTAAAGTATACAGAATGTTGTTGGGCATTTTCTTTTCATGCTTCCTGATTCCAGTTCACATTCTGTTCTCACTTAGGTCCTAGTTATTCAATGTAATGCTGACATCTGTTAACATTTCTTACAGGTAGCTGCCTTGCTGAGATAAATGAGGATTCCTCGCTCAGACCTGCTCTTTGATCCAGTGCTACAACTTTCTCCCAGAAGCTTTTCCTGTCCTCTTCTCCACTTGATTCCCTCTGGCATGCCAAGCTATTTGAAGGCAAAGCTGTAGGGTGCTGAATCTAACAAACCTATTTCTCACAGCCCTTCCACTCATAGGGGTTTTCTGGCAAAAAAGCCTAGTGAATCTAGAAACATCCCCTCCTTTCTAGTGGCCCCATTACTGATGCTACCAGGCAGGTTATGGGGGCCAATTTGTTGAGCTGCTGGTAAGATAATCTTTTATTAGGGGGTAGGACTGGATTGGGCTCAAACAAACAAAACTTGAAATACATTAAATCTATATTTCTTATGCCCTTGGAACAAAGGGCTCTTACTGGAAAGATGTCAGCTTCCTTTCCCAACCTTTAGTGCTGACTAACCTGCTGGGAACATTGCTCAAAACTTGCCTAGTAATAAGAGCCTCATTTGAACCTGGGTCATCTTTGCTCATTCGTTCTAAGGATAAATAAGATGACTGTGATGAAATGAGTGCCAGGCCAAAATGACCAGAACTTCAGGTTCCTACCATAACTTGGACTCCCCCATTCTAAAGACCTAGGATCAGCTCTTGAATTTGCTTCCTAATCCAAACTGGGCCTTCAGGTTCTCTAAACTTTGGGGAGGGGAGGGAAGGATCATTAGACTAGACTTTATCATAGACAAAAGGAAGAAGAAAATTGATGCTGTTAATAATCCAGATCCAAATCCGTCTTCTGTCCAAACTCGAGTATTGTTTCAACTGTTCCCTTTGCTTAGTGTAGTCTTGACCTTTTTCTTTAGAAGGGGAAAGTACAACAGGAAGGAATGAAGTGTGACTGGATCTACTCTGGCCTCCCAGACTTACCTGGAGCCCTTTCCCACCATTCAAACACTACCAGCTGAGAATTGCGTATGGCAAAGTGAGACTTAATAATACACAGTGGTGTTTTATTAGGGCCTGGAGGAAGTCATATCTCTTTTTGGGCAGAATCCACCCCTTCCTGAGGCATGCTAATAGAATATTAACAGAAGCATCCCTCTTGGGTTGCATATAGATTTTGCAAGGGGTTATTCACAAGCTCTTGGTAATTGGGAGGTGCCAGCAGCAGATAGGTTGCTCTGACTCAAAGCTAATTAGGGCTAGGTGTGGGGATGGGGTAGAGCTGGGAGAGTGAGTGATTGCATTAATTCCCTGTGACGCCGACTGCTTCAAATATAATAGTAGCAAGCTCTTCAAATGCAGTGAGCTTTTGATTATTCTGGGGACAGTTACCTAGACCTATGCTTTCTTATTCCTCCAGCTTCCTCCTGCTTGCTATTTTCCTGCATAATAACACCTCTACCCCTGTCTGGGCAAGGACTAGGGAAATAGCTATTTGTTTAAATGAGGGTGGGTGGGGATAGTTACTGGTTCCTTTTACATTCTGTATAGCAGCGTAAGACTGTTGTACCATCCTTTTCTCAAATCTTCTTTTTTCCATTCCTATTTCCTATCCCCTAGTACTCACTATCCCCAGGTCCATTGGGGCAGCCAGTGCTAGTAGCAGCAGACTGGTAATGGGTTCCATCCACTGTGTATCATTGATTTTTGCTACGTTAATGCTGTTTTTACCTAGAAATTTGTTTTTCAGAGATTTTTTTTCCTTGGTGCCTTACACCACAACTTTCAAGTATAGGACATTGTAATAGTGGAAAGTACATCTTCCTCTCTTCCTTATGGTGCAAGGTTGAATTATGACACTTCTCTAGGGTCTGATGTTTTGTTTAGGAAAGAGTCAAAATGTTGGATGATGAACACATATAAATGATTGAATATGCCGTTTTTCTCTTTGTATCCTGGTCATAGATGGAGGGAGAAGTTTACAAAAAAAAAGTTGAAATAATAAATTAATAAAATCTTTTATTTGTTTAATTGTCTCCTGCAAAGAATAAAAATTTTGTTCTTGAAGTTCCTTAAGGAGTGTCATTGACTGAAAAATCATCCTCCATCTTTGTTCATCAGTTTAGACTTCTTTTCCCCAAGCCACTGCCTCGCCCCCTCCCCCCCGCTCCCCTCTGACTTTTACCTGTTTAAACCTCTGCTTAAAAGTTTCTTCCTCATAACAGCCAGAATGGGTGGTCAGTCTGTAACCACTAATGAAATTAGTGGAAATCAAAGCAATAATGCAGAGGACAAAAATGGAAATCCAGCAGAATGATTTCAGATCCAAGGGTGAACACAACTCAGGGAGCTGTAAATAGTCCAACTGTAAAACCCTTTCTCTACTTTTTTCCATGTTTGTGTTGAACTAAAGCACTCAACAGTATGTCACTGCACTGGGTTCTCCTGGTGCTTTCTTGGCATCTTTGGCAGCTATACCCATCTGTCCCCTACGTTTAAGATTGCTACTGGTGACCTTTAACTCCCCGGACTAGCGTTCACACTGCATTCCTATCACCAGCAACAAAATGCCTTTGTAATAATGTCAGGTTTCTGCAGGACTCAAAGACAATTGATCATTGCTAACATTATGTCCTCTTGTTCTGGACTTTCCTGATATCTTCCCCTGCATTTTCAGCACTCCTCTCCCCTTAAATTATAGTCACCTGGCCAAGCCCCACCCCCCAAATTTAAGTATTTACTTCTTGAAAAGAAAGGAGGTTTTTGACAATTATAATCAGGGTTCAAATGAGTAAACAAAAGTTTATCGATAGAGGCTATGAGTTTTTAAAATATAATTTAAAAAATTTTTATATTGTTTTTAAACCACTGTGACTTTTCAATAAACTCTACTCGTACACATATCCAATCTATTCAACAAAAAAAAATTAAGCCAAAAAAACCCTACATAGCACCTGCATCTATAGCATATACAATAATCTATACCAACAACTTAAAAAGAGGTTGCTTTGTAATTATAATGACCAAGATTAGCCCCTAAAAATAGATATGAGGAAGCATGTCTTTTTTCTTCTTTGTAAAGGTGAAAGACTATGGATATGAAACACTGCATATGCAGTTTAATTTGATCAATGCGTTCATTTGTTTTACTAGACTTGATTCTTTGCTAAGAAAGGATAGTTGGGCAGGGTATATTTGGGAAAGAAGGTTATGTAAAATTTAAAAAAAGAATTTGCCCTTTAACAATGGTTCAACAACTCCTCTTTTGTGATTCCTTCACCTATGAAAAAGACACAAGATTAACTTGTCCCTCAAGAGAAAGTGAAAAGTGTGCCAAGTCATTCATAGACCTAAAGTGCAATGCCTATGCTCAGTAATAACTATACAGCTGCATGAGTATGGTGGTTAAAGAATTCCTGTCTTTTGACTATCAGTGTGTAAATGTCAGACAACTACTCATGGTCCTTTAGGATCACTAATAAGATAAAAGTTGGCTTTTTTTTTAAGCCTTTACTATTGTAATTTTGTATTTGACTTGATAGTGGTGACCTGAACTGGAACTAATTAGACTATGTGGTATATAGTGGAAATGATGCTAGGTTTGAAATCAAGAGGAATTGGGTTCAGATTCTGAGTATCTCACTTATTGCCTTTGTGACATTGGGCAAGGCCTCAGCTTCCACATCTATAAAATTGGATAGTTGGATAGATGATATCTAAGGTCCCTTCCTGCTCTAAATTGATCAGTCTATGAATATTTATAGAATAAAGGATGAACAAATAACAAAACAAGCCAAAAGCTTAAATGAGTGTCTAAAGTATAGACCTCTAGCAAAAGAAAGAGGAATCTTGTGGTTGGAGGTGTGTGGAGAGGAAGGTTAGATTATTCAGTCGTTGTTGGGCCTTTTTTGGCAATTTAAGCATTTTGGCTAGACCAGTGGTGTCAAACTCCAATAGAAATGGGGGCCGCTAAATCACAAGGCTCTCTGAAGGCCTCGTCTTGACTTAGTTTTAAAACAGGTTACATGTATTTTTTAAATTTGTTTTGTTAAATGTTTCCAAATTATATGTTAACCTGGTTCCTGCAGCACTCAGGAGTATGGCAGGCTATGGGTTTGACACTTCTGGTCTAACACCTCTCCTCTAGAGCTTCCAGACATTTTAGTCCTAACTTAAGCCCCTTGGAAGTCAGAAGGCAGTGCCTTTTTTCTGTGGCTTTCATTACTTGGCACTGAGCTTTACACATAACAGGCCACAATAAAGACTTGTTGAATGTAAACAGAAGAAGGAAATTGAAAGACGTTTTCTAGGTTGAGGGAATAGCTAGCTATTTTGATTAGAAATTATCCTTTATTTGTATTTCTACTTGCATGTTTAAATACTGGCCCCAGATGGCAGCACGGGACCTAACTAGCCCAAGAAACTCCTCCAGTTTCCAGGCATTTGGGGCAATTTTTGCTTATGGAAGTTTTGATTCCCTTTGAATAGTCACATTTTGGAGGGAGTTACTGTCACTGATAGTCCACTGCCCAATTAATCTTTCCCCAATAGTTCTGCTTACCAGAATAGAAATTCACACAGTAGGACATGGAAGAAGCACTAGACAGAAAATCTGGATTTCAGTCCTGGATCTTCCACTTAGCTGTGACCGCATCAAGTTTCAGAGGCAGTTTCCCCATCTGTAGAATAAGACTAATAGTCCTTTCTCTGTATCTTGCATTGTTGTAGTGGTCATATGAAACAGGATCAGAATAGGGACTAGAAGTGGGATTTCACTGGTATATGAAACTCTTGGATAAGGAAATTCCCTCTACCAATGCAGGTTCTCACCTTCTCTGCAACACAGAGAGCTACCCAGAGCCCACAGAGGTTTAGGTGACTTACCTAGGGTTACACAGTCAGGATATGTGCAACTTAAGATCATAAACTCAGGCCTTCCTGGCTGTGAGGCCAGCTTTCTCCATAGGAGCCTTTGAAAATGTAATACACTGCATAAATGTGAATTGAGAATCATCAGTGGGGTAGCTGACCTTGTTCGTCCTCATTGAAGGCATTTGGCAACACGGATGAAAACATGCTAAAAAGCATGTGAACAAGCACACAGCCTTGACTGGAAAAGCACCAGTGCATTGTCCATTATCCAGAACCCGGGCAAGTATGCTCTCATGAAAATGACACACAATGCTAATGAACTTCTATTTTGACATAATTTTCCATAAGCCTTCACAACTGATTATATCAAAGGCCTTGGTCAAATCTACAAATGTTATGTAAATTCTTCAACTTGAAAAGGCCACAAGCCAAGACCAAAGTAGAGGGAGTATTGGTGCATGATTTTCTGTTTGCAGATGATTGTGTACTCAATGCAGCCTTTGAAGCTGAGATGCAACAAAAGTATGGATCAATTCTCTGTTGATTGTGCTTGGCCTAGCAACACCAAGAAAACACAAGTGCTCCATCAGCCACCACCACACCATCCAGACATGGAACCATCAGTTACAGCAAATGGAGAAGTTTTCAATGCTGTGGGTAAGTTCACTTACCTTGGTAGTGTACTTTCCAGGGATGTACACATTGATAATGAGGTTGTTACATGCACTGCCAGAGGTAGCTCAGTGTTTGGGAGGCTAGTGTTTGAGAGAAGAGGTATTAGAATGACTATCAAACAGAAGGTCTACAAAACCATTGTACTGACCTCACTGTCATACACCTGTGTCAATATGCTGTCAAACCTGGACAGCATATTATTGCCATGCCCTTTGAATTGTCTTAGGAAGATTCTGAAGATCACCTGTTGGGATAAGGTACCAGACAGTGAGGCCTTTACTCAAACTAAACTGCCAAAGCATTTAAACTCTGCTTCAGAAAGCACAACTCCGATGGGCTGGCCATGTTGTTTGAAGCAAAATGTATGCTTGACAAAAAGACTATTTTATGGAGAACTCACATAGGGTAAGTGTTCACATGATGATCAAAAGAAGTGATACAAGGACACTCTCAAGGTCTCTCTTAAGTACTTTAGAATTGATTGTGTGACATGGGAGACACTGGCACACGACCACTCAGCATGGCGTGCCTACATCAGAGAAGGTGCCATGCTCTATGAGCAAGGCAGAAACTTGAGATGTGCAAATTTAGAAAATCTACCCAAAATGTTCACATGGACTATTTGTGCCCAACCTGTGGTAGAACATTCTGAGCTCATACTAGTCTGATCAGCCACAGTTGGACACATTGTAACTTGACTCTAGCATAATGATGTCATTTTGGTTCTCCTCAAGAACAAAGGACAACAACCACCAACACGGTATAAATGTGAATTGAGAATCATAGCATATGACTGTAGTACAGATCTACCCTCAACTTGGAGGACATTTGCCCAAAGTCACAAAGCTAGTAAGTACAGAGCTGGAGCTTGTTCCCTGTACAAATCCAATGTTCTTTTCATCATTCGATGCTGCCAATGTATGGGTGTAGCCTAGGGGTGGGGAACCTGGTATACCTAATACTAATGGGACTATCATATATGATAATCATGAAGTATAGTATGAGCAAGAGGTGACCAATGGATAGCCCATATGTTTTACTGGTATTCATGTAACTGGAAGAATTCCAGGAAGGTCTGTAGTATGGTGGGTGGATGCCTCTGTGGCAAATTTTTGGAGAGACACAAATGAGTCATACAGGTTAGGTATGGATGGGTTGTATTAAAGGAGGCAATACTTAATGCTGACAAGATCACAGAGCCTTTGGAGTATAGTGTATAATAATAGTAATATTAGGTGGCACCAGAGTCAAAAAGACCTAGCTTCAAACTCTGCCTCCTGTACATACAGGTTGTGTGGCTGAGCAGGTCACATAATTTCTTAGTGCCTGGGCAAGTCTCTTAAAGCTCTAAGCTGCAAAGCAAGTGACTGGGCTGCATTAGTAGGGGGACTTTGCTCATTGAGAGTTCCCTAAGCCAATGAAATCACAAGTCCAATCTAAAATTATATATATATATGTATATGTATATATGTATATATACATGTATATATGTATATATGTATATATATACATATATATTTGTGTGTATGTATATAAAGCATATATATATATATATGTACACATACATACACATATAGCTGAGTCGTAGCAGTACTGTTTATAGCAGTAACTAACCCAAATCATACCCCAGGATGCTTTTGATAATATAGGTGCTATGTAATTATCAGTAAGAAATATTTGAGATACTGCCTGTGCTGTTAGATCCAGTCCTACTTGCTGTGGATTTTCCCTGACTAGAAAAACAGAGACATGTTTCAGGGAGAGAGGCCCGTCTCAAGGAGGTGTCTTGATAAACCTCGAAGCCAAACAGCTATTGGTAGTTTTCAACCAGGCGGGCAGTCACTGCTAGGGTTTTGTTACTGAAGCTTTCTAAGTACAATTTTGGGAACAGGACCATATCAAGATGGGACTGTGCTAAGGGATTTTATTTTTGAATTTGTTGTACTTGTGACTTAGCTCTCCATTTGCCCATCACACATATTGCTATATGTCTCTGTCACCCCCAAGAGGCATTAAAAGTAGTTGCTCGATGGAAGCTACTGGGGCTTTAAGAATAAGGAAAAAGAGAAAATCCAGCATTCTTCATCAAGGATCTCAGTACAACTTAAACTGTAGCTCCTATTTGGAGGGGCCTCTGAGGTTTTTGGATCAGCTATGTGGCACCCTGGAGAAAGCCCTGGCCCTAGAGTCAGAAGGACCAGAATTCAAATGTGTCAGGCAATAACTGTGTCACCCTGGGCAAGTCACTTAACTTCTGTCTGTCTGCCTCAGTTTCCTCATCTATTAAATGGGTATAATAGCACTTACCTCCCAGGATTATTGTGATATCAAATGAGATAATATTTGTAAACCTTAAATATTTGCAAACCCTAGAGTGCTGTGTAGATGCCTATTGTTATTATATTTTCAAGTGTTCTACCTTACAAAGATTGGCCGTGACCTCTTTTTTCAGGAAGATAGTGATTGCTTATTAAAACAGCTCTGATTTAAAAGGAAGCTCCAGGTTTCTTATGTCTAATTTCTGGTAATCAAATAAGGCCCAGTTACATGAGCCCTGCAGTTGGGGACAGTTGCCAGAAACCAAACAGAAGGTGGTGTAGGTTGATCAAAAACCTCAATACATAAGTTAGCCCTGGATTTTAGGCAAGATTCCAGAGCCTCTGTTTAGGAAGAATGCCCTGTACCTGGGTGAGGTACTCTGTCCATAAAAGCCAGTGACCCATGATTCATCTGGACCCAGTATAGACTTCACAAGAAGGCTTCTGCATTCCTTTGACTCCCGAGTCTGGGGAAAGTGCTAACCAAGAAGGGCTTTTTTTTTTTCCTTTTTCTTTTTTAAACCAGAGAAACAGCAAATATAGACCAGATCCTGTTGGCTGAGCTCACACTACTCCCTCTGCCTGGAATGTATTTTCTCCTGATCCACTAAACCAAATCCTTCCCATATTTAAGGCACCAACTTAAGAAACATCTCCTTAATAAAAACCTTCCTGGACCCCAGGACCCCAAGTTGAGTCCACATTTTTCTAAACTTTTCATCTCCACAACTCATTTTCATTCTAAAATATTTCCGTTCTTTAACTTTCACATGTGTATAACCTGTGTCTCCACTGAGAATTTAAGCTTTCAAGAGTAAGAACATGCCTGAGGCTTCCTGTGCAACCCACACAGCCCCTAAGTGGTACACAGTAGGTAGTCTATTAAATACTTGTTGAAATGAAAAATTATCAAAGAGAAACATAAAGTAGCAGCTTTGACCACAGGCCAAAAATGAACCCACTGCATACACCTTGTTCCTACGCAAGGCATGTTGCCTCCAAGCCCTCTTCAAGAATGAGGCCTTCTTAGTTAGATCTGAGTATGGTTCTCTGGCTAGGGAAGGAGAAATTCTGAGCAACTCTGCCCCTGGAAAAGGATTTGACCTGAAGAGGCATAGCTTGGCTTAACATGAGCTGCCTGGTAGCTCCAGGCAACTTGGCATAATGCTTTTGCTCATTTATCATGACTCTCTCCTTTTCCTTTTCGGTATGATCCCAACAATGTCATCATGAGCTCAGCCAGCTGAAAAAAATGCTCATTTTTTTTTTTTTGGCAAAATTACTATTGTCCTATAATTTGAAGTAATACATCTCTATTGCTTTACCTCTTGCCATTAGTAAATGTGTATCAGATGCTTCTCTAGAAATGACTTAGGTTAAATTTCAAACACATTCCAACTTCTGGGCTGAATCCAGTAGATGGAAAATTCCAGTTTGTGCTTAGAACATATATTCGGTTCAATCTAATGAACATTTTAAAGCACCTTTTTGTTCAGGGCACAGGAGTTGGATACTAGGGGAGAATACAAAGTTTAGTTAAGTTTTACCCTCATGGATCTTACAGTCTATTAGGAGAATTTGAAATATACAAGTAACTATAATGCAAAATAATGCACGATAGGTGCATAAGACAGATATGAGACAAGTACTTTGTAGAAAAAGAAAAACATCATTATTAACCATGGGGATCAGGAAAGGCTTTGTAAAAGAGTGGGTATTTCATAGGATCTTAAGATTTAGAGCTAGGAGGGACCTTAGAGGCTTAATTCCCCAACTTCTTTTTATTGATAAGGAAATAGGTTGAGGGAGGAGAAATAGCATACCTAGGGTTATATAGGTAATAAGTAGCAGAGCCAAGATTTGAAACCATCTTCTAATTCTAAATTCTATACTTCTTCCATGTTGGGCTATAAAGGCTGGATAGGAATTCAACAGATGGAATTGGGGTGGGCAAGTAGAGATTCTAGGGAGATAGCATGAGCCAAGCTATGGAGGAGAGCAAGTATAGGGTATGTACAGGGGATAGCAAATAGTCCAGTTTGACTAGAACTTTGAGTATATGGAAAGGTGGCAACAGACCATGTAAGTACTTGACTATTAGGCTGACTGAACTTTGCTGGAGCCATTTGCCTGGTTTTGAGCAAAAGAGTTAACATAACCAGATCTATACATAAGGAAAAATTGGTCTAGAAGTGAATATGAAGAATAGATTAGACAGAAAAAGTGTGGAGGTAGGAAGACCTTGATTTTTTTCCAGTAATCTAAAGGGGTGTCAATGAAGACCTGTACTAGAGTGGTAGAAGTGAGAAATGAAAGGAAGCAATAGACAGGGGAGATATTTGGGGAAACAATTCCCTGGACTGAGTAATTGCCTGGATATTTCTCATTGTTGGGGCAGCCTTGAAGTAAGGAAGACCTGGGTTTAAATCCCACCCACGATGCATACTGGCTGTGTGACCATGGACAAATTACTTTAACCTCTCAATGCCCTAGGTAACTCTAAAATTAATTTGCAGAGCTATAGTTGATCTGCATTGGAAAAAGGAGGTTCCTCACTGGAGAGCTCTCTATACAAGTCTGGGCAAAAAAAAAAAACATTTTAGGAAATGTTGGGTCCAAAGTGCTGAGCAAGATACCTAGGTGGATGATCTATAGGCATTTGGAAGCACAAATCTGGAGTCTGGAAGACAGGTCAGGATAAAGAGACTTGGAGACTTGTGAATCATTTGTAGAGGTTGAAGCTATGGGTTCAAAAAGGGTGTAGGGAGGAAAGAGAAGAAGACTAAGGACTGAACCTTGGGAAATGTCCTTACCATCCCCTTAAGGGGTCAGAAAGAGGACTAGAAAAAAGAAGGAACACTCAGAGAACTAGGAGAACCAGAAAAAGATGGTCTTTGAGAGACTAAAGGAGAAGAAACTCTCCAGAAACATATGAAAGGTTGCAGAGAAGTCAAGCAGGACGAAGACAAAAATAGTCTTGACTATTAAATAGACTTGGCTATTAAGAGAATATGGTGACTTATGAAAGAGCAATTTCAGTAGAATGGCGGGGACAGAAATTTGACAGCAAAGGGTTGAGGATAGAGTAGATGGTAAGGAAGTAGAGGTATTGGGTTTGTACAGTATTTTCAAGAAGTTTACTACTGGGGGGCAGCTAGGTGGTACAGTGGATAGAGATCCAGCCCTGGAGTTAGCAAGACCTGAGTTCAAATTCAGCCTCAGACATTTGACACTAGCTGTGTGACCCTAGGCAAATAACTACATTGCCTTGCCAGCAGTGCCACCCCCACCTCCCAAAAAAAGTTTGCTACTGAAGGAAAGGTAAAATGGGATAATAGGTGAAGTGGGTAGAAGAGTCAAGGAAAGATCTTTTTTTTTTTTTAAAAGAATAGGAGAGATTTGAGCATGGTTGTAAGCATATGGAAGAAGCCCATATTCAATTATCCAATTCGATAAATATTTTTTATTATTAAGTGCCAACTATATGTAAGAGACTTTGTTATGCACTGAGGGTACAAAGACAAAAAGGAATGAAACAGTGATAGTGGAGGATACATCATCTACTCAAGGAAACAGTGTACACAAAGGAATACTATGTCATTTCAGGACAGGAGGTATTAATAAATGAGAGGATCACAGAAAGGCCTTATGTAGGAGATAGATGACTGAGCTTTGTTTTTGAAGGAAACTTGAGATTCTCTGAGGTCACAGTGAGGAGGGAATATATTTCAGACTTGGAAGCCCACGTGTACAAAGACATATAAGCAGGTTCCTTTAAGTCCAGGGCATTGCAGTGAGAGATTCCCCAGTTTCTCAGCTACAGGAAGAATGATTGTAAATCTCCAGCATGAATTCTAGCAGAATATAAGCTCCCTGAGGAAAGTCATTATTTCTTTTGTTTTATTTCTTGCCTTCTTTTCTTTTTCTTTCTTTCTTTTTTTTTTTTTTTGTTCTTTGGATCCTTAGTAGATTCAACTGGGTGGCATAGTGGATAGAGTCTGAAGTCAGGAAGACTCATCTTAAAGAAGAGTTCAAATCTGGCCTCATACACTTACTAGCTGTGTGACCCTGGGCAAATCACTTAACCCTGTTTGCTTCAGTTTTCTCATCTGTAAAATGAATTAGAGAAGGAAATGGCAAACCACTCCAGTATCTCTGCCAAGAAAACTCCAAATGGGGTCATGGAGAGTCAGACACGACTGAAAATGACTCAACAACAATGCAGAATTCATTTGAATCTCAAATATTAAAGGGAAAAACAATTACTTGGTTCAATCTGGTCTTTTCCCATCTTTTAAAGTCAGGTTCATTTAAGCAGATGGCAATGATTATGTGATTGTTACTGCCAGAGAAAGTTAAGGTCAGGACTACCTCAGCCATCCACATAGTACTCACTGAGTGAGAGCTCTCACCCTAGCCCTGAAACATAAACCTGCTATTTAAAAGTGCTTCTTGTTGTCATGAGAACCAGCACATTAGTTGTATCAGAGACTTCAGCATGCTTTTGTGACCGGGCTGCTGAGAAAACTGATTTGAGAAAATCATCACTTTAACTAGCGAGGGTTACTGAGGGAGGAAGCAAAGGCACTAATAAGCACATTAGAAATACTACAGAGGCCATCTGGCCTGTTTTTTTGTACCTCTGCCTTTCCCCCACACCCAAAATGAGGATAATTATTTATATGGAATACCTGTGGTTTGAGAGCTGCCTCCCTCCCAGGGACCAGCAAATGACATATCTCTCTTTCCTGTGAAGGCTGACGGTCAAACCTAGAAGGGAAGGTAGGGTTAGACTAAGAGATGTGTTTAGTACAGAGGTCAGAAGCCTATAGCACTTAATGCTTAAAAATACCACCTCTTCCCTGAAGCCTCCTGGATTTCTTCAGAAAGAATTGATTTCTCCCTTATCTGCCTTTGTTGCTGCGTTATTTTCAGGCTTATTTTTTGATTTTGCATCACTTACATTTCCTGGTATATCCCTCTCTCTTCCCCTTCCCAGAGAGGAAGACTTTAAAATGAAAAATGAAAAAATGGTGGGGAAAACAATTCAGCAAAATTAACCAACACATCAACTGAGTCAAACAGTATCTTCAGGGCTCCACACACCCATATCCCCTTACATTTGCAAAGAAGAGAAGGTGATGCATTTTTTTGGTTTCTTCTTTGAGGCTAAACTTGGCCATTAGAATTTCATAGCATCCAGTTTCAACTGTTGTTAACCCTCATTTCCTTTTATAGAACTTTATCACACACTTAGTCCTTTTCAGTTGAGTTTGACCCCATATGGGGTTTTTTTTTGGCAAAGATACTGGAGTGGTTTGCCATTTCCTTTTCCAGCTCAGTCTACAGACGACGAGACTGAGGCAAATGGGGTTAAGTGACTTGCTCGGGGTCACACAGCCAGAAAGTGTCTGAAGCCAGATTTGAACTCAAGAAGTTGAATCTTCCTGACTTCAGGCCCGGCACTCAATCCATTGTACTACCTAGCTGCCCCACAAAATTTTATACACTTACTCTAATTTGCATTATCTTTCTCTGAACCTGTACATGTCTTATCTCCCATTGCTTAGATTGTAAGCTCCTATTTGACTGACTATCTTGGTATCTCCCCTACATCTAGCACTGTGTTACAGGCAATAGGCATTTAATAAGATGTTTGTCGAATGAATAATGATCACCTGAGGCAACTGTAAATGGTATTCTCCCACAGTGTTCCATCATATGCACCTCTTTTCTCACTCTTCCTTCCCCCCCCCACCCTGTTTCTCATGCCTCCTTTTCTCTTATCCTACTTATATATATATACGTATATACGTATATATATATATATATATACGTATATACGTATATATATATATATATATACATGCATACATACATATATTTTTCCTCCTACCTATGCCTTTGGTCTACCAAAGACACCAGGGGTGTTGCTTAGCTCCATCAGGACTAAGGAGATTGTCAATGTCTAGGCTGGTTGGTCTGTGTCCCTTCCTACAAGCTGAGAGTTCTATGATTTGTGATCCTTGCATGTGCTACAATGATCAGCCTATGACTCAAGCCTTGGCCAAGCCAAAAGACAGGGTAGTTAGTTTATTGCGACTGGAAATTGCAATGTACAGATCTAGGGTGCTTCCTTTAATGAAGAATATGGACTAAAAGTTAAGGAATAAAAGATAGAAGTTTGGGGACCCTTATTCAGAAATTTTGCTTTGGGGAGAATATTTTGATTACTTGAAGTAAGTATCCAGGGTGGTAATTATCTATCTGAAGCTCACAATGCATCCTGGGCCATCTCCGGTCATCCTGGTAAAATATCAGGTCACTGGACCCGGATGGCTCTGGAGGAGAAAATGAGGCTGGTAACCTTGCACGGCCCTCTCTCACTCAAATCCAAGTCAACTGCAAGTCATTTCATCATTTCCCTGATGTCATTGTCCTCTTCCAGAACAAAGGACAAACACAACCTGTCTCAATCAGCTCACAAACCCCTATTCCCATGGAATCTGTCTTGATTAAGCCAGAATAAATGACACGGCATTATAGTAAAAGTCATCTTTATTTAAGACAGAATGTACGGTAATAACAAGAAATTAAATCGAATAGCAAGATCTCTTACCACTCATTTCCCAATATTATACTCTTCCAGGCTTCCAGGGAGCGAAGGCTATGAGTACACCTCCTAGACTGCATTTTCAACACAAGATAAAATGATACTGGCTTTCACTCACAGCCTGGTCTGTTAAAAAGATTGGGGTACAGAGGTGATTTTCTGTCTGCCTCTTTTCCTTTCTCTCTACACACTCTGTCCATGTTTCTCGTCTCTCCTCCGCCTCTTTCATTCTTTCTCTCCATTTCTCTCCTGTCTGTGTATCTTTTACCTTTCTTCTTCTCCAGAAGTGCTCTCCCCACCTCCACCCCCCTTTTCTACCATCTATTTTACTTGGGAGTGCTAACTTCAGCATGGTCTACATACTGCTGAAGGGAAAGAGTGTGCTTCTTTCTCTCAGCTTTTGTTTCCCAGATTTTCAAACCAGACTTTGAGAGACTCCCATCCCCCTTTCAAACTGGGTTTGATGAAAACTGTTGAGTTCTGCATATGATTCTGGGAAATATCATTTCCAAAGGGAGCATGGGGTAGACATATATTGCCTTATACACAGTTTGCAAAATAGCTCTTCAGAGGAGTATTTTTTTTTCCTCTCCAAGAGGAGGAAAGCAGCTGGGTCATTGATAGTGGATTATGGAATGTCTTTAAGTGAAGTAGCCTCATACATTTGTACAAGAAGAATGAGCATCTTCCTTAATCCCAACACAACCCTATTAAACCTATTGGTCCCAAGCCTCTGCTTTCATCATATTTTTTTTTCCTATTTATGTTAATAGAAATTAGGAAATGGTAGGAAAGACAAAATATGGTAGAAAAATCCTATTGTGACTCTTGCTTGTCACAATTTTTTTCTCTACTGTTATAAATATACTCACATTGTCTAGGAATAAACAATACTCGTTGGGAAGCCAGGAAGGTAATTATATTTTACATTTGGTACTTCCCCTGAACAGAGTACAAGGGAGTACAAGGACTCAGACAAAGGCCAGTCCTTTTATTGACTCCTGTGTGGGACAGCAACTTCACCCAAAATTAAACTTAGAGGCTTCTCAAGTAGAAATTAGAAAGAGACTGATAGACAATTGGTAGGGAGAAGCGATGCCCAGAGGGCAGAACCCAGCTATATACCCAAACGCAAACAACCCTCACCCACCACTGACCTTTACTCTCATTGGTGGAGTTCAGGCTCACAATCTAAACTCGGAAATCTACCCCAGGTACAAGGAACAAGGAAATGCTAATTTAGCCAATACCAACTCTAAAGAACACTTTTATCCTTATTTGGCGAGGATACAGTTCAGGTGATTTTTAGTGACTGGAAACTTAGGCCTAGCTGTCAACCAGAAGCCCTGAGCCATGCTGAAAAGTGCTCACCTTTATTTATCCCACTCGATTTACAGAAAGGCTGAGATTTAGATTTTATGAGAGGTCTTCACCATCCCACTCAATCCCAATTCGGATCTCCCCCCGGCCTTTCATTGGCCAGATACAACCCCCTGACTGCCTAAGTCATGCCCTCCTCAAATGGCCGGTTTAAGCATGCATTCCAGCCTCTAACTTTTCACCTGACCTAGTCTCTGCCAGATCACAGCTCCGATTAGAATTGGTTCTAATCAGTCACCTGACTTACATCCTGTAAAGTTGGAAGGCGGGAGATTTTTTTTAACTCTGTGGAAACAAAACTGCTGCCACCATTTCTCACATCTACTGAGTAAAAGTAGGCAGCTGGAGTACTGGGCCTAGAGTCAGGAAGACATTAGTTCAAATTTGACCTCAGGCATTTACTAGATTGTGACCCTGGGTAAGTCAGTTAACCTATGTTTTCTTCAGTTTCCTCAGCTGTAAAAAGGGGATAAAAATAACCCCTGCTTCACAGGGTTGTTGTGAGTTTCAAATGATAAAAATATTTCTAAAATAAAAGTGCTTAGTAAGTGCTTGGCACATAGTAGGCATTATACAAACGTTTATTCCCCCTTCTTAGGCAGTATTGATCAAGTACAAAAAGCACTAGACTTAGAGATCTGGGATCAAATCCAGCTGTGCCACTTATTGTCCCCTCGAATGTGAGCAAGTCAATTAACTACTCCAGACCTCAGTTTCCTCATCTGTAAAATGGTCTTTAGTTAGTCTTTAAAGTCTCTCCCAGCTCTTCATTTATAATCTTCTCTATTCAGATTCCTTCCCTTAAAAATGTTCCTTGTCAACAGCCTTAGCTTCACCCAAAGGATTGAGTAGGATGGTGAAGACCTCTCATGGAATCTGGATCTTGGCCTTTCTGTGAATTGAGTGGAATGAATGGAGTGGGGACCTTTTGGCATGGCTCAGGGCTTCTGATTGACAGCTAGGCCTAAGTTTCAAGTTACTAAAATCACCTGAACTGCGTCCTCTCCAAATAAGGAAAAAAAGTGTTTTTAAGAGTTTGGCATTGGCTAAATTGTACCTGGGGTAGTAGATTTCCATGAAATTTGAGCCTGGACTCCACCAATGAGAGTAAAAGGCCAGTGGGTGGGGGAGGCAGGGTTGTTTACATTAGAGTATGAAGCTAAGAGAGACCACTCTTTGCAGCAGGATCATAATAAAATTCATTTCTATTTTCTACTTGAGAAGCCTCTGAGTTTAATTTTGGGTTTAGTTTTTGTCCCACACAGGATGAATCAACCAGGAAGAGAAACAGAGAAGTCAGAACTAAGAAAACCTTTGAAATGGGTGAAAAGGACGACAAAATGACTAGGCTTGGTTCTTTTCCTCTTTTTTATTCCATCTCAGTCTATTATAGCTTTTGTTACTGGATTGTAGAATACATCAAGGTGGAGAAAAGGCAGGAAGGGGCTACTTGTGAAGGGCTTTAAAAGCCAAACGGGAGATTTTATATTCGATCTTGGAGGTAAAGAGGGAGCCACTGGTGTTTATTGAGTGGAGGTGGGGTGGGTGACAAGGTCAGACCTACACTTTAGGAAAATCGATTTGGCAGCTGAGTGGAGAGAGACCTGAGGCAGAGAGACTCACCCACAGGCTATTGCAATAGTCCAGGCTCGAGGAAGAAGGCCTTCTTTTGGTTGTGGCAGAGGCAGAGGAGAGAAGGCCTATGTGCAAGAGATGTTAGGAAGGAACATCTGCTCTGGTCAGGCTCTTTCATTTTATAGAAATGGGAATGGAGGTTAATGCAATCCAATCAAAAAGGCATTTATAAAATTTATATAATAGGCAAAGCTCTGGAGCTAAAGAGATGAAATGAAAGCATCCTTCCATCCCCTACCACAGTGATTTTCTTAACAGTGCAGGAGCTCTCCAAGATTACCTTCCATCTACTCTATATGTGTCTTGTATAGACCTGTACCTTTATATTTTCTCTCCTCCTCCATTAGAATGTAAGTTTCTGGAAGGCAGGGACTGTTTTTGTCTTTCTTTGTTTCCTGAGCACTTAGTAAAGTGCCTGGTACATAGAGAGGACTCAATAAATGCTTGTTCACTGATTGACAATACAAAGAACAAAAAAGAGAATTGTAGGTTAAGAATTGTATGTTGGGGGCAGCTAGATGGCACAGTGAATAGAGCACTGGCCCTGGAGTCAGGAGGACCTGAGTTCAAATGCGGCCTCAGACACTTGACACACTTACCAGCTGTGTGACCTTGGGCAAGTCACTTAACCCCATTTGTCTTGCCTCCTCCCCCCCAAAAAAATTGTGTGTTGATTCTATGTTAAGCTGGGAAATTCTGTTAAGTTTGTTTTTTAAAAGCGTATATTAAATTTAATGCGGTAGTAACAAAGTTGCCTTGTTTTTCTGTCCCCTTCTAATCTTCTTTTGTTTTCTTATGTGTAGTTTATTTATTTTTTGATGCTTTTTTTTTGGCATCTCTATCACATGTCCAAAAATTGAACCCATCTTTTCCACTTATGTTGTTGAGGTCATTTTGTAAATTGTTCTCTGGTTCTTCTTGTTTTGTTCAGCACTAGTTCATTCATACTTCTCAAGTTTCTCTGAATTCTTCATATTTTTCTTATGGCACAACAATTGCATTCCTATGCTAGTTTTCTTCAGATATACCCCAATTAGTAGTCACCCATTTTGTTTGTAGCTATTCCTTATAACAAAAAAAATGCCTCTATAAATATTTTTGTACTTCTGGAGGCTTTCCCCCTACCTCCCTCTGTCTGACCTCTTATGTATATATCTGCCTAGTAGCAGTACTGCTACGTTAAAGGATATGTGCCAAGTTGTTTTTCAGAATAGTTGGACCAATTCACAGCTCTAACAATAGTGTGTTATTCTCTTTGAATCTTTTGTCATCTTGGGTGAGAGTGCCACCTCTTTCTTGTTTTAATACTTAATTCTCTTATTATTAGTGATCTGGATGTTAGCACATGATTGTTCATAGCTTGCTTTTCTTCACTTGAGAAATGCCTGTTCATATTTTTTTGACCATTGGAGATCCATTTGTAATGTCAATTAAGTTGGGTGTCTTTGATTGAGTCTCACTAGGTGCTAAACCCCAGGCCCAAACCCCTATCTACTAGGTGCTAAGACTTTGTGAGCGTGAAGCCCTCAGGGTCCTAAGGGAAGTTGCTAAACCAGAGCCAACAGCAGGAGCCTAAGTTCTGGTGGCCAAGATGACATTTGATGATGGCTAAAGAGTGTATAAAAAGAGAGAACAGAGCTATTTGCTTAAGGCTCTCACTCCTGGAGGCAAGGGACTCTGGGCAGCCTCTAAGAGCCTTTCCACTGAACTCAGTTGTTAATGGTTTTCTTGGTAACTATGAATGGTATTTAGTCTATTTGTAATTTGATTGTATTTGCTCTGAAGTTCAGGGTGCTGGTTTTTCCCCTGAGCTAAGTGCCTATGTAAGGGTGTAAGGGAATAGACATATTTGTATGTTGGATTGAAGTAAGATTGTTAACCCCTTAATGTTGCTTTCCTTAGTAAAGCAGATCCTGGGCTTGCAGTGTCTTGTTGGGCTTGTGTTGTTTTTCACCCCCACAGCAGCTGCTAGCCGAATTGTTGCAACACTATTGGAGAATATACTGTTCTAATACGTTTGTATCCATGCCCTGTATATCTTGGACATCAGACTTTTATCAGAGAAATTTCCTGCAAAGATTTTTTTCCCCCAAGTTAACTCTTTCCTTTCTAATTTTCACTGTATATTTTCACTATGCTTGTGCAAAAACTTTTCCATTTTATATAAAATTGTCTGTTTTATCTTCTGTGATCACCTCTATCCCTTGTTTAGTTAAGAATTCTGCCCCTATTCATAGTCGTGTCAGTTGTTTACATGGAGAAAGAGAAGAATGTTGTGAATAGGATCTCACAAAAAATTCAGCCTGCTGCAGATGGATGGCTTGGATTGATGTGGAAACTGTTTCCCACATAGTCTTGTAACACCCTAATATAATCCATATGTGATGGTGTGCTGTGTCTCTGGTTTTATCTAAATGGATAGCAAGAGACTTGTCCTGATTTTCCCTTTCACTAACATTGGTGCAGCAGTGAACAAAAATCATGTGGCTTCAGGGATGATTAGGAGCTACTATTCTGCAAAGATGTTTTTATCAGAGAACAAGGAAAAATAAACCAGGACTTTCACACTTTCAAAGTGACATGTTAAAAACGGGAAAATCATCAAACCTGAGTCAGGAGAAATTATATAGTTCCCTATAAACTTAACTTCTATTTTTTACTTGAGAAATGTATTTTAATTATCAAATTTAAAGCTGAGAAAAAAAATCCCTCACTGAATAAAACGTCAGTAAACACAAGTAGATAACCACACTTTCCAAAGTGGTAGTATATTGGGAAGATGGTGTGACTGAGAACTAAATTGCCTTTTCTTTTTTAATATTTGTTATTTTTAAGATAAAATATTTAAAAAATTAAGATATTTTAAGAAAATATTATCTTAAAATATAAATTTTTAAGATAAAAATACTAATTTGGCTTTCAAGATTGAAAAAAGTCAAGATGGCATTTGGCAGCAAAGTATAATTCTTAAAATCACTCAAAGTATATGGGAAAGAAAAGAGAGTTTAAAGAATGGAAGAATGTGTCATCTCAGGATATCTCCACAAATATTTATGTAGCACCTACTGTGTACAGGGCACTGAGGACTCAAAAGGGTGTAAGGGAATAGACATTAAAAAGGTAATTAACAAAATAAGGTGAGAAAAACAAACCAACCACCCATATATTGTCAGGCCATAAAACCAGTCAGGTAATGAACTCCAACTCAAATACTTCTTATGTGCCATGAACATGCAAGACACTAGGCATGGAGATGCAAGCTCGGAAATGAAATCATTCCTGTCTCAAGGAGCTTAGGTTCCATTGGGATGTGAGATAAGCCTAAATGTCTATGTAAGTAAACACAAAGCAATTCAAGGAGGGAGAACCCATTAGCTTCATCCCATAAATGAGTGACAAATGAGTGATAGACCATAAGCACAATAGGTGTTGAGGGTTAAGGCAGTCAATGAAAGGCTTTATGGGACTAAAACTACATCTCTAAGGAAGGTAAGGAGTTGGATAAGTTAAATTTAGTGGGTAGGGCATTGCAGAGAAGGAGAAGAATTTGACTGAGTACATGCAGGTGGGGATGCACGTGAATATTTTGGCTGGGATGGAGGTTTTATTGGTGTATAGGAAAGGAGGGAGGTAAGGAAGAACAGCAGATTGTAGGGCTCTTATTCCCAGAATTTGTTATCAGTCACACACTCCAAACATGTGACTCATTTCTCCTGGAACAGATTCCCCACTGGGATATACATCTCCATTTTTCTATTCTCCTAACCCATTACACTTTCTAGAATCTTTGTTTTGGGCTCCCCAACATCACTCTTCAGCACTCCATTTTGAACTGCCTCTTATGTTTTTTTTCTTAATTATGCATTAAATTTCAACCAGTTACAGCTAACAATAACAATGATGACAATGTTGGTGTTAAAGAATCCTTATCTTTGGGGAGACTGCACTGCTCTCCTGGTCTGATTGCCATGATGATTCTTTTACTTTCTACCTATGAGATTTTCTTGACCTACATATGCCTATTCTGGTGGGAGAAACTCAAATGAAGCTCTGCAGTAAATCTGCTGATTCATTGTCCCTATCCTTCCTGAAATAGCCCTCTCTCTTCTTATATTTTTCCATTTGTAGGTCATATTATTGTCCCTAAGAAAAGGAGTTAAAGAAAGCAGCTCTTTCAATCAGTCAATCAATAAACATTTATTAAGTGTCTACTATGTGCCAGGCACTGCACTAAGTGTTCAGCAGACAAAAAGAGTCAAAACAGTCCCTGCCCTCAATGGGCTTAAAATCGAATGGGGGAGACAATATATACAGCAAGCTACACACAAGATAAATAGGAAACAATTAACAGAGGCAGATGTAGGCATCAGACTTTAGTATCTTTAGCTGCTCTGCCAGCCCTGCCCACTCATGGCCAGCTCTCTCTCCAGTCAGTTTCAGCTCTAGGAGTCTGCTCTCCAGTGTTAGAATCTGTAGAGGAGCAGGGCCACAGTGAAAGGGCAGCAGTGGCCCTATTCTTCCCCATTTTCATCTGCAACGCCATCCTATCCTTCTCCCCATCCAAGGTCTCAAGATCCTCCAGGAGGGTGACTGGTAGGTTCTGGGACTGGTAGCAGTTCCATGGAAGAAGCTCTAGGCTGGGAGTTAGAACTGGGTTTTACTTCTTACTCTATGCTATGTTGGGCATGTTAGGCAAACTCATTCATTTTCTCATCTGTAAAATGGGGACAACATAACTGCCAAGGGTTATCTTGGGGGGATGAGGATTAGCATAGTGTGAATTGGGCTTTCCCTTGCTTGCCATTTTACTAACTGGGAACTCTGGGTCAAATCCCTGTTTCCAGTCCTAGAGAAGGATGGGGAAGTGGGTATCACAGAGACATAGATACACACAAATGTGCACAGACACAGGCACCTCACACTTCAGCTCAAAGCTCTCAGTCTCATATTGCTCCCTCAAGCAATTGGTTTCAATTTGGAGGTCGATGAGTTCCTTATGAATCTGGTGGGAAGAGGGTAAAGAAGGTGGGTCATAAGTCTACTCGAGTCCTAAGTTTTTTGGGAGAAAGATTATTTGTGTGGTGTCCCATACTTTGTGGGAAATGGGGAGCCCACTGTCTCCTTTGTGCTTAGTCCTGTGCTACACATTACAGGTACAAAGAATAGACCTAGGCTCTGTCTTTGGGGAGCTCATATTCTGAGGACCTAAGGCCCTTTGGGGAGCTCACAGCTTAAATGAGGAGAAAAAACTCACACGTGAACATACATGCTGTGAGTATATGGCAAATGAGGATTATAGACAAGAGAATTAGGAGCTTAGAGGAGGATGCAATCACTCTGAATTTATGGGATGCTCAGGGCCTGAAAGAGTGGGACAGGGCTGAGTAGAGAAGAGGGTAGGCATTTCAGCCAAGGGAAATGATGTAAGCAAAGGCGGGGATACGCATTTTCAAGAACACTGAGGAGACAGGCTGTAGCAAAAGGTATGTGTGAGGGAGGAAGGGGAGATATAGTCTTTTCACTTGGTAGAATTAAGAGGGGGTGGAAAAGGCTTTCTGTAAAAGACAATATTTTAGTTTAGTCTGCTCAATAAACACAAAAGAAGAGAGAGTTTCCCCATACTCTTTCAAAAGTAGAAATTCACAGGTGGATTTAAAAAACAAACAACCATGTATGCAATCAGGCCATAAAACCTGTCAGGTTATGAACTCCAATTCAAATACTTCCCAAGTGCCATTAATGTCCAAGACACTGTACTAGGCACAGAGATGTTAACACATAAATGAAATCATCTGTCTCAAGGAGCTTAGGTTTTATTGGGAGGGGAGATAAATCCCATTAGATTTCACTCAGCCCCCAACCCATTTCCTCAGGTAACTATGTGGGAAAGAGGGGAAGAAAATCTGAAAAAGCTCCCAAAAGTAGGTGGTACGTGGTGATTAAGACTTCCTGGCTACCTTCTCCCATGTGTCTCAATCATTCTACATCTAAAAGAAAGAATGATTCTTGCCAAAAGGTAAAGGATTTTCTGCTACTGGTTGTTCGCAAGACTTGATTAATTTAATTGTTTAGAATGCAAAAAATTGAAAACTTGATTACAATATGCTACTAAAATGATTCATTTAGAATGAACTATTAGTTTTCTGTTTAAGGTAGAGATTTGTTGTTGTTTTTTTTAACTAAGCAGGAAAATGAATGTTTTTACTGTTGTGATTTTAAACCTCAGCACTTGGGTCAGCCAACAAAATAGCTTTAGCAACCAGAGAACTATTCTCTAGGTACATCATAGAGGAGATTCTTGTTCAGGTTCAGATTGGACTAGATACCCTCTGATGTCCCTTTTGGTAGGTCCTGAGATTCTGAAACAATATACCATAGGGGCTTTTTACAACCAAACCAGCTTTCCCACTTTCTACAGATCTCTTCGGGATGAAACCTTTCTTTATCTTGCAGGAGGAACTGTGGCTATTGTCTCATCTGCATTAACACCACCCTTTGGTTGAGTAAAGTTGACATACCAATAAAACTCATGTGAAAAGCTTATCTGGCCAAAGTCAGGAGCCTATTTTCAAATTCCTGCTGAAATAAGAAACAGATCTTTATCTCCCTTGAACACAGGAATTCACTTGTTTCAGTACTTGGCTCACAACTTAAAAAAAAGTTTTGAGGCTTTTTCTTCTTTTACCTCCTAAAATTACACACACACACACACAGAGTTTCTGTAGTCTTCCTGTGATTCAAGGATGGGAGATGAGTCAGTTAATTTTCAGGGCTACACATAGAGATAGCATGAAGTAACCTATTCTTTGGCCCACTCTCAATTCTGGAGCTCTTCAGTGGTAAGATAACAGTTCATAATTATATTCATCATAAATTATGACCCTGTCTGAAGCTATCACCACCCCCTTTCTCTATTCACCTACCTGTTTCCCTCTAAAATGTGAGAGACTATGTAAACTGCCATACAACCCAAGCGCTATCTTACATGTTTCCCCAGGTTAAGAGATTGAAATTCTGCTGGTTAGAGATTTTGTCATTCTTCATGTTCATCCAGTGCTAGAACACTACACTGTGGTTATCCAACTACACTCTCTCACTGTTGTAGTGAAAAGGGCTTTGGAATTGGTGTCAGAAGGCCTAGATTCAATTATGGGCTCTTGTTTCCTAGCTCTGTGGCCTTGGGGAAAGTCATTTAACCTCTGTGCATTAGTTTCAACTACGAAAGGGGAATAATGAGCTCTACCTAATCTATCCCACAAAGTTATAGTGAGGATCAAATAAAATCACCAAAGAATTGCAAAATCTCAGCTGGAAAGGACCCTCCCAGGTTATCTCCAATGGCTGAACATATAATTTTTTTCAGCATCTTTATGCATGCTTGGCTTGAGGAACTCTGAAAATGGGGAACTCACTATCTGATGAGGCAGCCCATTCCATTAAAAAAAAAACCCAGTTCTATTAGGAAAGTTTTCCTTATTTTGCATCAAAATTTACCTCCATAGGACTTAGACTTATTATTCCAATTCTGACTTTTGGCAGTAAGCATTAGTCGAATCCTTCAATTTAATTCAGTAATCATCTTTTAAGTGCCTACTATGTTCCACTTACTGTGCTAAGCTCTGGGGTTACAAAGAGGCAAAAGACCTGTTCCCTGTCTGAAGACAATCGTGTAGTGGGAATAACTCTAGGGTGGGGTTGGAGTCTCGTCAGCAGCTCCATTTACTGGTTCTTTCACCACAGAGAAATCACTTTGCCTCTCTCTGTGCCTTTTCCCTCCCCTGTACTACTCGCCTTATTAAAAGGTAACTGGGAAAAACCTTTTTTAAACAAACCTAAGTTAATAAATCCTGTCCCTTCCTCAGGAAAAACAAAACAACCCAAACAAAACACTATCCCTATTGCCAGGTCTTTATTTAATAGACATTGAATGAAGCACCACCTACTATGCGCAAGACACATCTCCAGTTCTTCGTTTTTGAGACAGTTTCTAGTCCCTTTTGTTGCCCTCTTCCGTGTGGAAGCGCTTTACAAACTTGTCAAGGGTGAGTTAGCTCTGGGACAAAGATGCTTTGAAATCCCGCCGCCGGTAGCCAGATAAATCACAGCAGGACTGTCTTCTCCCGGCACAGTCCAGATTCCCGGTAGCAAGACCTTGGCGATGACCTGCTCCCAGGAGTTTGAGCCAATAAGCTTCTGTTCCCCAGCCCGGTCCTGGGCGGAAGGGAGAGGGAGGGATGTAGAGAGAGGAATGTGGGGCGACTCCCCTGAGACAAGGGCAGAATGGGGTGTGTCAATGGTGGGGCCGCGGAGAGGAGAACGGCAGACCCAGCCCCCCTCCCCTCCAAGCGGACACGGACCGGCTGGGCCCCGCCAGGACCTCAGAGACCCTCCCAGTATGGAGGATGCCCCTCATTTTTAGGCGAGAATCCCGGAGGGATAGCCACTACGAGAGGCAAGTGGACGACAGACGCTCCGGCTGTTCGGAGCGGTCCCAGGCACTGAGGCCACGCCGCGCCCCACCCAACTCAGTCTCTTTATGGGGAAAGCTGTCTCTCCTAGAGGACTAGGACCGCACCAATTCTCCCGCCGGGTGTGGGGGAGGAGGCTGGGAGCCGGCACAGTCCCAGATCTCCCCATCTTTCAGCACCACCTCCGCTCACCCCAGCACAAGGCAACGAGGTGACGTCACCGCCCAGGCAGCGCGGCGGCCCCGCAGTTCTTACTTCATCCTCGCCTTCCCTTAGAGGGAGGAGAACCACAGGGCCTCTCAGTACGTTCCATGGCTCAGCACCTGGAGTAGCACCATTGCCACACTCCAACCTCCTTTCTCAAGGAGGCGGAGACAAAGACCCTGGGGCATGAATAAAGAGCCCGGTCTAAACTCCCACGTTTACATGCAGCACATCACCCAACCTGGCGCCCGCCGCAGCAGGGCCTAGTCCGGCCACCGGGCCGCTCTTTTATAGTCATCCTGGAAGGGGGCGGGGCCAATCCCGACGCCCATGAACGTGCTGACGCCACGCGGCCGGCAGAAGGGGCGGGGCTAAGGGCTCGAGCTCGGCTGCCTCTAGAATCTCAGGCTACTCTCCGCCCCCTCAGCTTCGAGGATCGAGCCCAAGAATAGAACGGCCAGGGCGGTGGAGTTCTCTCCTTAGGCTTGCCGGCCCGCCACCGCTCTTCAGCCCGACCCCATCCAAGTCCCTTTCCCTCCTCTCTCGTCGTTGGCCTCTTCCCAGCCTCCATGGCCCCCCCCCCGCCGCTCCCGGCGTGTGTGGAGAGATGAGGGGCGTAGGTGGTCAAGATGGATGCGGGGGCCCGACGGCCCCAGCAGCGGTATCGCCTGCTCCCGGAGCTGGAGGGTCTGGTGGTTCCCGCAGGGCAGCGGCGCCCGCACGGATGCAGTGATGCTCTCGACAGCCACCTCCGCCGCCGCCCGTCCTCCTCCTCCTCCTCCTCCTCCTTCTGCTGTGTCTGAGGAGGTCTTTTGTCTGCGTCCCGAGCCGCAGGGAATCAACCGCCGCGCAGACCCGCCATCGCGGGCCGCAGCCTAGCCTCGGCTGTGAAGGGGGTGGGGGCTGCTTCTCCGTCGCTGGCCTCTCTGGCCAATTTCCTTCCCATGAAAATGGAGCCGGATTTATTCGTGACTCTGTCTGCATCAGCCGGGACCACATCGGACTCCCTGCTGACATTTGGGGACCTGTTCCCGGAGCAGAAGGGGAAATACTTCCTCATGGACCTGGAGAAAGTGTCAGAGGAATCCAGGGGGCAGGTGCCTGGTCCCGATCTGATGCTGCTTCCTCCAGAGACCCCCCCGCAGCCCTCAGTGCTTCTAGGGCCTGTTCTGCAGGAAACGGGGTCTGTGGCTTTCCAGCAAGTTTTGGGGGAGGTGAAGCTCCATCAGGACTTATTTTCTGAAGGATCCATCAAATATTTGTATCGGTTAGAAAATCAGGACCTCTGTCTTTTGGACCAAGAATCCAATACTTCCGTCGCTGACATGGATCAGGATTTGTCTGTTAGTGACAAGCAGATGTCTTTGCTAGGTGTGGTTAATGATTCTTCAGAAGAGGATTTTAATACAGCTATTACCTTGGTGCAGGATCCGGTAGTTTCCGACCGGTTAACAGGTTCTGAAGAGCAGGAGCAGGAGGACCTTTATGCTCTTGCTTTGGGCCCTCCTCGGTCACCTCCACAGGATTTACGGTTGAGCATAGAATTTAGGGAGCAGGAATCATGTACGGAAAACTGCCTTCGAGAAAGTGATGACATTCTTCAGGATCAAAGAGATTTGTACTTAGGCATGGACCAGGCTACTTGCCCGGACACCAAAACCCAGCTCTCAGGACTTGATCCAGCTTTTTCCTGGACTAAAGAGCCAGAGGACTATGTGCCCGAAAGATGCCAGAAAAGTGTTTCATTAAGTGCGGAGGATTTAAATCACAGTTACCAAATTAGTAATGAAATAAACTTCTTTCCCACTTACACTACTTCCACTTTGTGTGATCTGAAGTTAGATATAGTTCAGAATAACCTGGGCCAATCCTCTGATTTCAACGAGACGGAACCAATTCCAAATGAGCCTTCAGGGTGTCCGGAAGATGGCCCTCGCCTCAGAGCTGTATTTGATGCCCTAGACAGAGATGGGGATGGTTTTGTCCGAATAGAAGAGTTTGTTCAATTTGCTACAGTTTATGGTGCAGAACAGGTAATATAATCCAAAATTTCTCTGATTTGGATGACTGTTTGTATGTCCTCGAGTATGTGTCTCCCATGTTTTTATTTCATCTGAAAATTTATCTCTAAAAGACCTTCCATCCTGAACAAATAATGTCATTTTTATATCTATTTACACTAAATATTGGGCAATCTTGAAATGTATGTACAACGATAATAGCTTTGGGAGGTCCCCCCGCCACAAACTGGAATATTCTTTATCTTCGATCATATTTCATTGAACCCTTTCCCCTTTTCCCTCCCCCCTTAAAATTTTGGTTTCGTGTCACCCTCCCACAAATACAGTAAATATCTTCTAGGTCTAGTGTGAATAATTTTGTCAACTTTAGCCTAGAACAATCTTGGATATAAAGTTAGAGGAGCCAACCTTAACAAAAGACCTGGACTTAAATATCTGGGGTTTTTTGGGGAGGGGGGTTGAGGGCAATACATTGAAGTTAAGGACCTATAAAATCCCAATTCTGTTGGAGCAGTTAAGGACATATTAGTAGCTTCTAGTTTTGAACAGTTATTTTAAAACATGTGGTTAAGAATTTTTTTAAATAATTGAGGTTTTTATTTTGAGCCAAGAAAAATAGAATAATTTTTCTCTACCTCCACTTTTTTTCTGCCTGTGCTCCTTTGAATTACTTAATTACTAAATGCACAAATTAACTGATGATTAGTGTTAGAAGGGAAGGTTGAGTTTGAACCAGCTACCTCTGGAACCTCAGGCAAACTCCCTCTGCCTGAGCTACCAGGCAGGAAGCTCAAATGCTCTGTACAGTCAGCAAGCAGCCTTTTGGCTTGGCAGCCACAGCCTGCAGTGATGGCTGCTGCTGGGTGGGATTCCTCCTTCTGCGTTCCCTCTTCTCTTCAACTCAGGGCCCCCTCACAGGGCTTCTCTCCAACAAGAGATAATCATGGTGTTTGGTAGATCCAGAGCTGGAAGGAACCTCAGAGACCATCTAGAGTGACTCCTTTATTTTATAGATGAGGGAACTGAGACCCAGAGAGTTTAAATTACTTGCCCAGTCTCATCTAGTCTCATCCCTTCTTATTTTACAACTAGGGAAACTGAGGACAAATAATTATTTTTCACCACAACTAAAGTAGTCACCAATAATAATAACATTTATATGGGCTTTTAAGATTTGCAAAGCACTTAGCTCATAACAGACCTGTGAGGTAGTTTATACAAGTGCTATTACCTTCAGTATATATCTATATCTATATCTATCTATATATATATGTATATGAGGAAATTGAGGCACTGAGCAGTAAAGTGACCTGACCATGATCACACAGCTAGTAAGTGTCAAATGTGGTATTTGAATGATTCTGTCATAACAATCTCCTAATGTTTCATATGCATACTTTTTATATATCTCTAATTATGCATAGGAATTTTCTTATAAGTTTTATTACAAAATTGTGTTAGTGGTAGACATGATTAAGTTTTTAGTTTGCCTTAAGGATTCCACCAGTTTTTCCAAAAATCTCTCATTAAACATTGTCTGCTGATTAGTTGAAAGCTGTAAACATTGTTACAAGTTCTTATCTTAAGTAGTCTTTAAGTTACCATCCTTTTCACAACTCATCATTTTCAGACATATTTTCATTTGTTATACATATGTGGTACAAGATCATGGTTCTTATGTGACTTTGCTAATAGTAATATGTTTTATTAGAGGGCTATCTATACAGAGTAATGACAAGTTCTTTATATATGGCTCTGATAGAATTTTATACTATGCTGGCCTCTTGTACATGTCAGCAATAAATTGGGCATTAAAGCATATTCACAATTTAAGCAGAAATCCTTTTAAAGATAAAATATAATATCAACTATTCAGAATACTATTTACTTACTGTAATAATCTTTGTAAGTCGGCCTACCTATAAAAACACAATATTTATGATATCTGTTGTCCAAAGTATACTGTATATACATGGCAATATAGCTATATCATGGTTCTTTGAGTATAGTCTAGGAAGGTATGGCGGCTGCTTTAAAAAATCTTTATGTTGTCACTTTTAAATGACACCAAGCCTTCCCTCCTTCTGTCCTCACTTACCACTCCCAAAACCCTCCTTGTAACAAAAAATTATGTATTTAGGCATAACAAACCAACACCTTGGCCATGTGCCTCATTTCTTATGGTGGAAAAGTGGTCAGAGAACCTACCTCTTATGCATACTACCTGAGTGACCTTGAATAAGTGATAATCTCCCGTGTCCTCATTTTCCTCATCTGTAAAATGGACTATATGGCTTCTGTGGCTCTTTCCAGCTCTAGATCTATGATCTATAAGAGTCCCCCACTAATCAGAGATTTCTAAAGTCTCAGGTTTTTCTTTATACTGTTGTGATCATTGCCCAGGGATTGTTCTCTTTTTTTCTGCTTATTTTGTTCTACCTCGGTTTATTTATATAAGTTTTCTTGTTCCTTTGTAGTCTTCATAGCTGTTATTTCTTATGGGGCAAATAATGTTACCATTTGTTTCAATTTGTTCATTTGTTTCATACCATTTGTTTCAATTTTTTTCTTGTTACCATAGAAAACATATTTTTGTGCACATAAGATCTTTCTGTCTTTGATCTCCTTGTGTTACATGCCCAATAGTGATTTCCCTGGGTCTGATGGTGCATACAGTTTAGTGCCTTTTCTAGAATAGTTATAGATTGTGTTCCAGAATGGTCAGATCAATTTGTAATTCTAACAGTGCATTGATGTGACTATCTTCCCAAAGCCTCTCTGATATTTACTATTTTTGTCTTCTGGTGCCTATAAACTATCTATTAATTTCATTGTTATTAAATGACTTATATCCCGGCAGGTCATCTCTGTGTTAGTATTTCTATTTGGAATTAAGGTATAGCTGAGAAGTGACACACCTGCCAATTCCACATTTACCATATTGATTGTCTGCTATAGTGCCGATAGTGTTTCTATTTTGCAGCCTTTTCTCTTTGCCATGTGCACTTGACAATACCTTTGTCTTTGGTTTCTATATAATTGTGTGATATTTTTATTTAACCATTGATCGTGCGATATAGCTTAAGAATGTGGATGGGTTTGTTTGTACTTATGAAAATATTTCTTATATAGATCATTAAGTTGTAGTGTGATGGGAAATCTTGGTACATGGGAGCAAACATAAGACTTGGAGTCAGGAAATCTGGAGTTCAAATCCTGCCTCTAACATTTGCTAGCTGTGTGACCAAGGGCAAATCATTTAACCTCTCAGTTTCCACATCTGCAAAATGAGGATAACTATATATATATATATGATATTACCTTACAGGGTTGTTGTAAGGCTCAAATGAGTTAATGTATACAATCTGCTTTGCAAACCCTAGAACAAAATATAAATGTCAACTATTTTTTATTATCAAATACCCTGATAAATTTTTCCTACATCTTAGGTTTTTTTTTCTGGTTTTAGAATTTTCTGATTTACCTTATTTGATTTCTATGTATCACATGTACTCTTTTAGTAGCTAGAAAATACTTTGAGCAAAGTTTCATCTTACTCATTTCTGGGTCCTTAAAATTATATTCATTTGAAGGTCTCCTTGTCTTCCCTTATTGGTCACAGTGAGAAAACTTTGAATTGCTATTTAGGGGGTTGGTAAAACAATGAATCAATTCAATGAATGTCTTATAAGCACCTACTGTGCGTGCAAGACTGAAGTCTTACCTTCTTCATGGCATAAAAGTGACTTTGGATTCTTAAAAGTTGTGCCTGTGAGGCAAATTTTATCTAGCCGAAAAACTTCAATTAGAGGCCCATTATTTGATAGTATATCTGTTGTGCAAAGATCAGCCTAGCTAAGTTCGGAGAGGTTCATTACCAGGTGAAGCACATGATGATGAATTTTTTAGCCACTGCGCCACTTAAAAATCACATCTTAAGAGGTTAGGTTGTAATTTCTGTTGGTGAAGGTAATCTGATGAGATTACCGTAATGAATTACTGAAGTGTTTGCCAGACACTATGCTAAACACTGGGAATACAAAGATTGAAAAAATATAGTTTCTGTTCTCAAGGAGATTAAATCTAATAAAAGAGATCAGACATGTATACAAATAACTATAATGCAAATTGTACAAAGAAGGGAAAAGAAGTTGTCCAGACATAGTGCTTTGAGACTTTTGAAAAGGGAGAGATCTGAAATATGGGGAGAATATAAAATATGACAACCAATATATTTTTCATTCCCTTCCTTCTGACATAGGTGCCCCACATCTTTTGTCTTCTGGTAGAATTTAAAATTTGAAGGCTGGTAGTGACTCTTAATTTGTTGGGAGATTGTAGCAGTGGCTACTTGCTCGGAGGCTATTTTTCATTAATTCAGATTTCATCAAAGGTTGGAGGTTAATGAAAATTCTGGGAAACATCATGAGGCCCTTTAGGACACTCATAATCAGACTTTGATTTTGGTTGATCATCTAGGTATATCCTGGCCAGGTTACAGTTTTAGAAATTTATTTGCAAATTTAGCTCACTAAGGTTGACTTTTTTTTCCTAATGTGGAGGCATAAGCAAAACTTTACCAGCTTTTTTTAAAGTGACTTGTCTTTGCCCCTCCCTTCCTATAATCCACTCATTTACTAAGAATCCATTAAAACTGAAAGGAAAGAATGATCTTTGAGTTGGATGGATGAAGTAACAGTCATCTTAGTCTTATAATCACAGAAGAATCGAAGAATAGCTGATACATAGTAGTGTTTTAAAAATGTCAATCCTTACAACTTGGTGAGATAGCTAATACAAGGGTTATTATATTCATTTGATAGATTAGAAAACAGCAAGATTAAAGTGACTTGGCCATGGTTACATGGCTAGTAAAGGGCTCTTGATTCCAAGGTTATTGTCATTTCCATTTCAGCATGCTTCCATTTCAGCATGCTTCCATTTACAAAACAGTCGTTTTGGGGTTTGAATCTTGGATCTACTCTTTACTTGGCAGATATTTTAACCCACACTCCTGTTCTATGAGCAGGTCAATAGGCAGAATAATACCAGGGACTTTAGAGCTTACCTCTATCTAATTAAGTCAATTAAGTCATCTAATTAAGTCAAAGGAAAAACAAATATTAAAAAGTCTTGCTTTTTAAAAACCAAGGCTTTCTAGTGGGATTTCAAAAACATGAAGCATATAGGGCAGATTAATTTATAAAGTCTGGTCAAATAAGCACAGGCTTATTGACTACTGGTCAAATGACTACTGGGTTATTTAATAGTTAACAAATTTTCATTTAACAACTTTTTAAAATTCTAGCAAGTATATTTTTTTGAAGTTTTGTTAACATTTTCTTTTTATTGCCGGTCATTTCTCCTTGCTCCTTCCCTTTCACCTTATCAATTGAAGAATTACTTATATTCTTAGAAACTTGACTCAGTTCTCTATATATTTGAGAAATTATGTCTTTATCGGAGAAGCTTACTGTAAAATTTTTTTCACAGTTATGATTACTATGTATTTCCCTCCATCCTATTTTTCCTATTTATGCTTCCTTTTTTCTCTCCTTAAGGTGAACCCTGTCCCTCCTCAAGTGTTTTGCTTCTGACTACCACCTCCGCCAGTCCACCCTCCCTTCTCTCAGTACCCCTTCTCTCCCCTCCAACTTATCCCCTTCCTGTCTTAATTCTCTTTAGGGTAACATAGATTTATATATCCAATTGAGTAGATATGTTATTCCCTCTTTGAACCAATTCTGATGAGAGTTAGGTTCAAGTGTTGTCCGCAATTTCCCTTTCATCTTCCTCTCCACTGTATAAGCTCTTTGATGCCTCTTTTATGTGAGATAATTTACCCCATTCTACCTTTCCCATCTCCCTTCTCCCAGTGCATCCTTCTTCCTCACCCTTTAATTTTAGTTTTTTTAGATGTCATCACATCATAGTTCACACCCACGCCTTCTGTCTATGTATAATCTTTCTAACTGCTCTAACGGTGATAAAGTTCTTAGGAGTTCTAAATATCATCTTCCATGTAGGAGTGTAAACTGTTTAACTTTATTGAATCCCTCTTCCTGTTTATCTTTTTATTCTTCTCTTGAGTCATATTTGAAAGTCAAATTTTCTATTCAGCTCTGGTCTTTTCATCAGGAATGCTTGAAAATCCTCTATTGCATTAAATATCCATTTTCCCCCCCAAAGGATTGTACTCATTTTTGCCCAGTAGGTGATTCGTGGTTGTAATACAAACTCCTTTGTCCTCTAGAATATCATATCCCAGGCCCTCCAGTCCTTTTGTGCAGAAGCTGCTAAATCCTGTGTTATTCTGACTGCGGTTCCATGATATTTGAATTGTTTCTTTTTGACTGCTTGTAATATTTTTTCCTTGACCTGAGAGCCCTGGAATTTGGCTATAAAATTCCTGAGAGTTTCCTTTTGGGATCTCTTTCAGTGGGTTATTGGTGGATTCTTTCAATTTCTATCTTACCCCCTGATTGTAGGATATTAGGGCAGTTTTCTTTGATAACTTCTTGAAATATTTATAGGCTCTTTTTTGATCATGGCTTTCAGGTAGTACAAAAACTCTTAAATTATCTTTCCTGGATCTATTTTCTAGGTCAGTTGTTTTTTCCAATGAGACATTTCACATTTTCTTCTATTTTTTCATTCTTTTGATTTCGTTATATTATTTCCTGATGTCTCATGGAGTCATAGTTTTTGGTTGCCCAATTTTAATTTTTAAGGAATTATTTTCTTCAGTGAGCTTTTGTACGCCCTTTTTCATTTGGCTAATTCTGCTTTTTAAAGAGTTCTTCTCTTCAGGGAATTTTTGTACATCTTTTACCATTTGGCCTACTTTGTTTTTTAAGGTGTTATTTTCTTCAGTATTTTTTGTACCTCCTTTACCAAGCTGTTGACTTCTTTCCCCTGATTTTCTTGTGTCATTCTTGTTTCTTTTCTCAATTTTCCTCTACTTCTTTGATTTTTAAAATCTTTTTAAGTTCTTTCAGGAATTCTTTTTTGGGTTACTGAGACTCATATTTTTCTTTGAGGCTTTGATTGCAGCTGTTTCGACTTTGTTGCCTTTGTCTGACTTTGTGTTTGACCTTCCCTGTCACCATAGTAACTTTCTATGGTCAGTTTCTTTTTCTGTTTTTTTACTCATTTTTTCAGCCTATTTCTTGACTTTTAACTTTATGTTAAACTTTATGTTAAAAGTCTGCTGTACTTCTAGAGTGGAAGGGCCACTGTCCCAAGCTTTAGGTTTTTCATGCTGCTGTTTTCAGAGCTAGTTCTGCAGGGGAGGTCTATAAATTTTCAGTTCTTTGAAGGGGTATAAGAGATGTGGTGACTGTACTCCTGGCCTGTGCTCTGGTCTGTGAGCAACCAGAAGCACTATTTTCTGCCCTGGACTGTGACCCGGTTTCTTGCTCCCCTGCAGCTACACACCCTAGTGTGCATTTGTTCCTCCTCACCTTGGGACTAGGACCCAGAACCAAGTATGGGTAATGCAACAGAGGCCAGCACCCAGTGCCAACAAATTTCCTTCTGACCAGTTCTCCAACCCCTTTATAGTCTGTGGACTGAGCCCTCTAGAAACTTCTGCCAGTTGATAACATGTGCCCCCATGGCCTGGGTTTGCATTTTACTCTACTCTTATCTTTCCTTTCTGACCTTCTAAGTTGTCTTGGCCTGGAAAATTGTTTCACCCTGTCCTTTTATTGGTTCTACTGCTTTAGAATTTGTTTTGAGGCGTTATTTGTTGTTGTTTGAAGGGCATTTTGGGAGAGCTCAGGTGAACCCCTACCTTTACTCCATCATCTTGGCTCTGCCCCCTTCCACGATTCTTTTTTTTTTTTTTCTTTAGGTGGAAGGGGAAGGCAGGGCGATTGGGGTTAGGTGACTTGCCCAGCTAATAAGTGAGTCAAGTGTCTGAGGCTGGATTTGAACTCAGGTCCTCCTAACTCCAGGTCCAGTGCTCTACTCACTAAGCCACCTAGCTGCCCCTCCATGATTCTTTTGATAGGAGTTGGGACCCTTCTTTGTGCTAGGATTATAGATAACTCTTGTGACTGATGTAACTATTCTCTTTCAGCTTTTATGAGTGTTGGGCATTGCTCCTTGCTATAGTCATAACCCTTGGCAAATGATAGATAAACATTGTTTTGGTCTAGGCAGGGACTAAAGTATAGAGGTAATAAAGAATGCTATTCAATGCTAAAAGCTCAATAAAGATTTTTTTTGAGGGAGAATATACTTAGGTAAGTAGCAGTATTAAAATCAAGAGGTACTATAGCCAGTTCTTTTCTTTAGACTCTAAAAGCAGTCTTTTACATTTAGAGTCAATAGCTAACAAAATAATTGTGGAGAAACTCAGGGCTTTTTTGTTGTTAAATTTGTTGAACCTTATAGATGTTGAATTAATATGTTCAGTTGCCTGCAATTATTAGATTGGTTATTCTTGTTGATTGCATGAATTTTCATTAGAAAATGCTTGTGGTTTTCTAAAAATTTTGCTGCCAGTGACAATAACTTTCCCCATTATCTAAACTCCTGTATTTGTAATTAATTTCCCAGGGAAAAGTATGATATTATAAATGAGAGAAGAAAAGGTTAGATGTTTTAAGAGAGCTTGTGGAGGAAAAAGGATGTTAGGGAAGAGTTCGGTATACTTTAAAGAAGATTGTCTTTAGCAAAAAGAAATCATTTGAATGAATGCCTGTTTGTCAGTTTGAATCAAAATGCTTGATTTAAGTTTTATGTAGTATTTGTAACAACTTAGAAGGGAGAGTTGATTCTTTCTTGAATTGGCATTGCTTTGGTTTGGTGGGGTGCTTCTGTTTTTCATAATTTTAGAATCAAAACAAAAATTGAGCCCAGCTGTCCTGTCTTGGTTTAGTGCTTGGGCTACTGGGACGTGTGTTCCAGCTGCTGTTTTGTACTGAAAGCTGCCGCAAATTGTCCGTAGAATGGGCAGGGCATGTTGTATAGTAGTTGACATTTAACAGCCCTAAGATCTTCTGTGAGATTTTATAATAATAATGATTTTAAGTTTTAAGTTTGTGATAACTTGGAAAATTTTTAAATAATAAAGACAAAGATGATGGGTTATTCATTGTAGACTCAGCACTGCCATAGTGTTGATTTTTATTCTTTTTACTCACAGCTTTCCATGACTTGAAACCCAGATAACACCTTTGCTCTTTCTGGCCTTTTTCTTTTAGAAGGGAAAAGGATAAAAGATCTTATTGAAGTATATGTATATATGTACATACATACATATATATGTATATAGTGTGTGTATACATATATACATATACATACATATATATGTATGCATATATAATTTGTTAAATGGGCTACCTCCTTCTTCTTCATTCTTTTTTTCAGTGTTTAGGATTTTCTCCTCTTTATTTGCTAAAGTTCACATATGGTCTCAAAGCTGGCTCCTTTCCAATGGAGGTCTTCAAACAGAGACTTTATAACTGGATGTCAGGGATGCTGTAGAGGAAATTCTTCAAGTTGGACTGAATATTAGCCTTGGAGGTAGATCATTGGAAATGATCATTACAACGGAAAGTCCCTTCCAACTCAGATTATGAGTGTAAAACTTACCTAAGTGGTAAACATGTTGTAATCTGTAGCAGTGAATACTTGGAGGATCTGTAATTTTGGGTGTTGTGTAGCTTATAAGCATCTAAAAATGACACAGGCACGCACAGCAGGTGTACAGGTACTATTGGGGAAATTCTCCCCCACATCACTTTGTAGATGCAAAAGGTATTCTTTGGCCAACTCTAGAGCAGGGGCTAGTGAGCAAGAGCCCTTCCCTCCATTTTATATTTTTGGTGGGACAGAGTGAGACACACATGATAAGTAGGCATAAATGGGTTGGTTTTTACATTGCTGTTATCATTATCTTTCTCCAAAAGTCAACCCGCTGATGAACTTCCATATTTTTATAAAGGACACTACCATTCATCTAGTCATTCAGGTTTGCATCCTTGCTTCCTTAGGATTACTTAAGCCCTTATAACCAGTCAATACCTAAATCTTGTTGATATCTGCATATCTCTGAGGTCTCTCTCTCTTTACTAACATCGTAAGTCATCACCCTATATTAAGCCCTCATCATCTTCCAGTTAGGTTGTTAGAATAGTCCCAAGACTCTTCCCTTTCCAATCTATTCTTAGCATAGCTGCCAAAGTGCTTTTCCTAAAGCCAGACCTGACCCGACTCCTCTTCACAGTCTAGACTCTTAATTGACTCTAGAATCAAATATAAATTCCATTTAGCATTTAAAGCCCTTCACAATTATGGCCAATCTACCTTTGTAGCATCATATAGATTACTTCCCTTTCTTCATTCTATGATTAGCTAGACTAGACTTCTTGCTGTTTCTCATACATGAAATTCTATCTTCCATCTATACACCTTTGCATTGGTTACCCCATGCCTTTACTGTACTCCCTCTTCATCTCTGCTTCTTCCTTAAAATCCTTTATTTCTTTCAATACTCAGCTCAGATATTGACTTCTACAGGATATTTTTACCCTTGGATCCAACATGAAGCCTTTCCAGATCTCCCCAGCTCTTAGTGCTCTCTGCCCCCAAATTATTTTTCATATATGTGTATGTGTGTTCTCTGTTACATGTTTATGTACATATTATTTCCCTTAACAAAATGTATGCTCGTTGAGGGCAGGAAATGTTTTATTTTTTTTGTCTTTTTATTGCTAACATCTGGGTGTAATGCCTGATACATGATAGGTACTTAATCAGGGCTTACTGATTGGTTATTGGAGGAAACTTCAGAATTGATAAGATCACAGATACATTTGAGTATTGGAGAGATTCACTTGTGTGTTTTCAATATCTTACAAATTTGTCTGAATCTTCAAATTCATGAAATAAGCCACAGGAAAAATAAGACAAATATCTAGAAAAAGATATGAAAGGAGTTATGCAATATACTATGAGAACATTTGCAGAATTCTAGACTCAAGTATTGGAAAAGATGCAAATATTTCACCATGAAATATTCATTTGACAGATGCTGCCCCCTCTCCCATGTACACTTTCCCTTTTTTCTGTGAATGGTTTTCTTCGTCACCCTTCAAGTCAGAGGCTTTGGTGTATACTTCCAAGAAACCATCGGATGACTCGGGCTGCAGTGACGAACAAAAATCCTACAAACTTTATCCCCCAAAGAATATATATGCCAGCATTTTCTCCAGACAGAATTTCTGGCAAAATATGTAAAGGAATTGTCAAACTTACAGATGTTATATATTTTTCTTTTACAAAAAGATAAATGTCCCAAGTTTGATGACCGGTGTCTGTAAATAATTTGTTACTGATATTTTCAAATAAACCCAGTAACTTGCTTTTCAAGGTAAAGTGACTTAAATTTCTCTTTTATTTTTTTTTGCTATCTTTTTTTTATATTACTCCTCCCCCCAGTATGTCCTTTCCTTTTCTTCAATCCGCAGAGTCATCCTTTATAGCAAAGAATAAAAAGAAAGGAAAAAAAAAGTTCAGCAAGACTTATACATCAATAGAGTCCAGTAGCATATGCATAAATCCATAACAATAGTCATCCATCTTTGCACAGAAGGTAGGGAGATGCATTCTTGTATGTGTTTTCTGGGGTTAAGTTTGGTCATTATAATTATGCAGCATTCTTTCAGTTTTCTTCTTTCCATTTACATTTTGGAGCCATGTGTATGTTGTTTTCTTGATTCTGCTTATTTCACTTTATTCAAGTTCATAAAAGTCTTTCTCTATCTGAATTTTTTATATTTGTCTCTTATGGCACAGCAATATGTTACATTTGTGTACCACAACTTGTTTAACCATTCCCCAATTGATGGGCATCTAATTTATTTCTGATTCATTGCTACTACAAAATATTGCAATAACTACTTTGGTATATATTGGACCTTTCATTATATATGACCTCCTTGGGGGTATCTATCCACCACTGGGGTATTTGAGTCACAAGCTATGACATTTTAGTTAACTGTCACCATAATTCCAAATTGCTGTTCAGAATGGTTGGATCAATTCATTGTTCTGCCTGTCTTTTACTGTGCCTGCCTCTACACAACCCTTCCATCATTTATCATCACATTTCTGTCTTTTGACATCATTACCAGTTTCATGGATGTGAGTTGGACCTTCAGAATTGTTTGTTTTATATTTTCGTTACTAGTGATTTGGAAAAATCTTTTATGTGGTTGTCAATAGTTTGCAGCTTTTCTTTTGAGTAGTTTGTACATATCTTTTGATCCTTTATTCATTGGGGGAATGCTTTTGGTATTAAATATTTGTGTTATTTGCCTATATACCTTAGAAATCAGACAAAGTGATGTTTTAACACTGAATGAGAAAGTAACTATTTTTAGAAGAAATTTGTGCTATAGACATTTTGAAAATGGATGTTTGGAAATGTTTCCATTGTTATGTGATTTTATTACTGAAAATGACATGTGTGTCACCTAAATGAACGTTTAAAACACTTGGAAATAGAATTTTCTAACCTGTTTAAAGATCTTTCAAATGAAGAGTCTCAGTGGATTTTTGCCTATTTGTTAAAAATATAAAAATGCAACACCTTCAAATTAGTTTGCCAGAATAGCTGACATCAGGCAAGACAGAAATTTATGAGCTGAATTTCAAACTTTGCATGATTAGTGGGGTAAGATTCCGGTGAGTGTCACGATTTAGTAAGCATAGCCACTTTGTAAATGAGAAAAGCTGCGCTTCTTTCATTTAGAGCTACATAACTTTGTGGAGCACGTTTTTCACAAATGACAATCATGAAATTAACCAAAATAAAATCAGTTTAGACCCATGCGCAAGTATATAATTTACACATAATATCAATAGATTTGGGGTGAGAAGCAGCAAGTTGTAGTGGGTAGAGAGCCAACCTCAGAACCAAGAAGCCATGGTGTAAGTACCAGATCAGAAAGACACTGATTATGTCCTGAGCAGTTTGATTAACCTTTCACTGCTAACCTTTAGGCAGCCCTGTAAGACTGGGTAAGGTGCCAACCAATGCTGAGGAAGTTTCTTCGCCTGGGAGTTTCCAAAGCAATGAAATCACAGGTTCAGGAAAATTCCATGAAAGTAATAATCATCTTCTAGTAAGCTCATAATTGTGTGGTTTTGGATATTTTGTTGCAAATCTCGAATAGAGATTGATGATAATTAAAAGTGACTTTATAAATAGTGCTGTTGAAATAATTACTTAGTGAACATCTGAAAAGTCTAGGTATAATACCTTTTAAGGAACAGCTAACTGGAAAATTAGGCATTTTAGAAGCCACATTAAAACTTTTGAGCATCCCCCTTCTCCTGAGCACCAAACTCACGTTTCCATTTTCTTCCTCACCCTATAGAATTAAAACTCTCAAGAGAAGAGCCTCATTTTTGTCTTTGTATCCTTAGTACCTAGCACAGTGCTGGAACGTGGTAAGTACTTAATATGTGATTACTAATTGGCATTGATTTTACATCTTGTTTTCTACTTTGGACCTCAAATTCAACATGTCCAAAATAAAATCCATCCATTCCCCCCCCCCTTTTCTGCTCAAAAAGCTTTCCCACTTAACTTTGCTGTTTCTGTTAATTGACATCAGTCACTCAAGCTCAAAAATTTCTTCAGTACAATAATGGGAAAGTAGCTGGCTTTGAATTCTAGATCTTGTCACTTAGTGGCTATGTGATTGTGGGCAAGTCCCTTCACTTCTCATCTATAAAATGTGGGAAGTGAACTAGGTGACCTTTTGTAGTAGGAAGGCCAAATTTATAATCTTAAATATAATCATGTATATGTTTGAATGGTTCGAAATCACAAGGTATGAGAGGTTCTCTAAGGAGAAAAGAACAAGAAATTTATTTAGGCCCCACCGCAGCAGAACCGTGAACCAGCC
>CM053624.1:217057616-217071213 GCA_028646595.1 Phalanger gymnotis
AACTGGGGAACAGGGCAAACTGGGGAACAGGACAACCAGAGTGTACGCCATCTTGGAGTAGGGGGGGGGTGGAAATGGGGAGAAAATCTGTAATTCAAACGCATGTGAAAATCAATGCTGATAACTAAACATATTAAAAATAAATTTAAGAAAAAAAAAAGAAAAAAAATCTTTTTCTCTTCCCTTCTTCCTTTTAATAGAGGAAAATAACTATTTTTAGCAGTGGCTATGAGATGGGAATTTAGTAATATCTCTGGTGAGCATTGCTGGTATGGGCCTGGTCGCACCAGACAAGCAGCTGGCATCCTAATTCTTGACTGAGCTCTACAAATGTTTACTTCCAGTTTCTCACGCTTGAAATAAATTTGTATTTTATCCATATGTAAAATTAAATTGAAACAAAGCCTTTGCTTTCAGCAATAAATTCAAAGACACTTTCATCTTTATGATGAAATGCTGATTTCTCATTAAAAAGTAAAACCACATTAAGGTAAAAAAAATGGGTTGTGCAGGCAAGTCTTTGAAAATAGTGTCAATGGTTAGAAGGCTGAAAAACTAGGGAAAAGTAAGTCTGTAGCTTTACAGACCTTTCATTTGATTGTTAGATATCTTTTCATTCACTTTAAGTCTTTTGCCTCTTAGAGATTCTAAAACAGATTTTTGATGAGTAGGTTTGTCTCATCAGTGCTACTTTCTTTAAATTTTTTCACTTAAGGCCAGTTACAGACTTGTACCAACTAACCTAGTTTCTTAAATTTGCATAAGGAAATTTATTAACTTCTTGTGTGGGTTTAGTACTTTATAGATCAAACTGACCTTTACATTTTTGTAGGCTCTTTTGGTACTATATTTGACTAGTTTGGGGCTGGTTTTTTCATTCCTTTAATTTTGATTCACACTACATTTTCTTAATTGTTCAACATAGCTCATATTCTGTTTTGTTGCCTTTTAAGAATTATGGTTCATTCTTTTACCATGATTATATAACCACATGGTATTCACCTCTTAAAACAATTTGTTCTCTGATACGCTAATTTTAACATGAGCAATTATTTTCTCAATTTTCCATAGTGTGTTTAAAATTACATGAAGATACATTTTATATTTTTAATTCTCTCTGACCCCTCCATCCTTGCGCTAAGGCCATTTTGTTGGATTGTATATTTCATTCAGGTTCCCTCAAGTAAATACTCTCCATACCTCATTAAAAAGATATTTCTTATGTGGAAATATAGATAGAGGAAAAGAAAACTAGGCAATTTCTTTAGGTTGACATAGGGAATCCAGGGGCAAAGCTGGAGAGAACTGTGCAAAATCTTGACTTACGTCTTCTGCTGTAACCACTTTTAAAATTAATGAAATTCCTAGAAAATGTGAAAACTGAAATGCTCCTTTCATTTTCCTTTCCCTTTTCATGATTGGTTCTGAGGTGCTATGATTCTGTGATTTGCTTGGAAATATTTTCTGCCATTTAGATTTGGTTTCCCTCATGGTGATTGTGTCTTTTACTACATAGGAAAAAAACCTGATTTATTAATGAACATTTTACAGTGGTGTTAGTGAGATATTTCAGGTGAATTTGCCATAATGTGAGAATTAGAATTTAAGAGCTGGAAAGGACTATAGAGATTATCTAATTTAACGTCTTCATTTTTCAGGTCAAAGGGTTTTGAGTTGAAAGGGCCCACAGTGTCTAGCCATTTATTCCAGTCACCTCTGAAAAACATTGCTCAAGAGAGCCCTCATAAGAAGGAATCATGTAGCATGCATGCATGTGTGTGTTTGGCACAGTGCCTGCTGCAAAGTGGGCTTCTTCAGTACTTGTTGTTTAATGGATTTCTTTCAGAGACCTTTAATGAAGAGGAATCCATTAAATGTCAAAGCCCATGCTACTTTTGGATAGTTCTGTTAGGATACATTTCCTTTTATCCAGCCTAAATCTTCCTCTTTGTAAATTCTTCTCCTTGTACCCATATTGTACCCATACAAGTCTTACCTCACTACCCCTGATGATAGCCCTTCGCTATTATGTCTCCAATTAATTTTTCCCTTTTCTAGGCTAAATATCCGGTTTCAACAATCCAGCTCGCAGCTTCTGTGGGGGTGTAAGATCCACCAACGGCCAGCACCCAGAAAGCTGCCAACACACTGCAAAAGCACATGTTCTTTTGATCTGCTTTAGTAAGGAAAGCAATGCCAAGGGGTTGACAAGCTTACTTTAATCCAGCATACAAATATCATTCACTTAGTTCAGGGGAAAACGCCAGCACCCCGATGTTTGGAGCAAATACAAACAAATTACAAACATCAATAGACAGACCAAATACAGATCCGTAGTTACCAACATCTAGGTTCAGCCCAGGATATCATGACAAGGGCTGGATCAGAGTTACTCGAGCCACCACTGCTGTGGGTATGAGCTCTGGGAAAGAGAAAGCCAACCCCTGGTTTTATATCGTTTTCAGGATCAAGGGTGAGTCACACATGCGACTCACCCATGTGACCTAAAATTGTCACAAAGAGGCCACTTAAACCCACATGGTCTAAGAGCCTCTGACGTCTCAAACCTATCACTCAAACTCATGTGTAAACTAGGCCCTCCCTTAGTTAGCCCCACCTGGGTCCCTACCTTGGTTACCAATTCACACCCACATAGGTTTAGCACCTAATTGGGGTTTGGGCCTGGGGCTTAGCACCTAGTAAGACTCAAAGACACTTGATAAATCATTTTAAAACAGTAAGAAAGTCCCAACTCAATTGATATTACACATCCCCAGTTCATTCAGTTGATAAATGACATGATCTCTAGTTCTTTCACCATCCTGATTGCCCTCCTTTGGATGTTGTCTAATTTACCAATGCCATCCTTAGAATGTAGCCTGAAAAGTTGAATACAGTATTTGTCATGGTCTGACAAGGGCAGAATAAAACTAGACTATATCAAACAATATTTACAGAGTTCCCCTAATCTGCCAAAAAGGATGTAAAGTTAGTCTGGGAAAGCCTGTTCTAGATGAAGCCCTGCTGACCCTTTGTGTTCACCACTTCCTCTTCTAAATGCTCATTAACCATCCTTTTAAAAATATGTTACAGAATTTTATTAGGTATAAAAAGTCAACCTCGCCAGCCAATGGTTTGCATACTCTGTTGCTCTGTCAAATCGTAACTATTTACTCTTTTTTCAGTCTTGTGGTGCTTCTTCCATTCTTGATCTTTCAAAGATCACAGACAATATTTAAATAGTCCCATCTGCCAGTTTTGAGGATATAGTTCATCTGGACCAGATGATTTGAAATTATTCCTGGCAGCTAAGTACTCATACTATTTTTAGAAGGTTATGCTAAGGTATAGTATTCCTATTCTTTTCTTTCATTAAAAAAACCCACCAAGATTAATAATCTCTTCTATGTATGTATGTATATATATATGTATATATATATACACACATATGTATGTATCACTGTCTTATACCATTGACTTCCTTCTCCACTTAATCCCATCTTCTATGTAACAAATAAGTGCAGTTTAGCAAAACAAATCAGGTGGCAAGAGCTAGGCTTTGAATTCAGGTCATTTGATTCCCAATCCCACACACTTTCTACTGTCTAACTCTGCTTGAGACTCAGATCTCTAATAAAATTTGCCCTTGCTGGTTCCTATACTTTTTTTTGACAGTTTTTTTAAATTTTATTTTACCAGAACACAAATAGAAAATAGAAAAAAGAGACAAAAACATATCATAAACTTAAATAATGAAACTTAAATAAAAAGTAAGAAAGAAAAAAAAGCATGTCATGTGCATAGCAGAACATAGGAGAGGATTCAAAATATGTAACAATAAATTTTCATTTCAAGAAAGCCTGTATGATAAATAATACAGCTTGTGTTGAGAATTGTCCATCTTTTCTTTGCCTCCTTGTGTTTTCTTTTGTTTTCTGCTGTGCATTTTTAACCTTGTTCTTTTTTTCTCCTTCCCTCTTCCCTCAAGAAGGCTACAATATAATTTAAATATGTTTCTTCATTATACGTACACATACAGATATATACATACACTTATACATACGTATATAGACATATACTTTCCCAAACATACTCTACTCCTGCTCTTTTTTTTATATTTGTACATATCTTTTGTACCTTTCCCTGCTGCCTCCTCTACTTTACTCCTACCGGCTGCATCACCTTCTTATTTTTTGTCTACCTGCCCCCTCCTCCACCAACCACCCTGTCCTGCTATTACTTGCCTTCCCCCTCTAAGGATCCTGCCCCTATCCTCTCATTCCCGTCCTCCACCAGCTACCCCGCCCTCCTAATACTTGCCTTCTCCCCTTCCAAGGATCCCTTCCCTATCCTCACATTCCCATTGATCTGAACTCCCTTTACCTATTCCCGCATTCTTCCCTCTAAAAATCCCTCTCTTGTCCTCTCCCCTGTCACTATACCCCTATCATTTTATTTCTTCTAAATTTAGAAGACTTTTGTACTCTTCTAAACATATATGTATTGTTCCCTCAAACTCATACCCGATGAAAATAGGTTACCAGAACTACCAGCCCTTCTTCCCCATCTAAATCTTCTGTATCCTTTCTTCTTCTTGCACCTCTTTTATATAAAATAGTTACTGTTTTTAGCTGTTTCTGAATGGTTTTATTTTTTAAATTCATATCATAGTCAGGTTATCTCTCTCTTTCTTATGAGCTCGACAATTATTATTAAGAATATTAGACATACATTTTACGTTTTGTGTTATATAAAAGGTAAGCATTCTGTTCTTATGAATCCCTTATAGTCAGTCTTTGGTATGTTTCTCTTGCTTCTTGTATGTCGAATCTTCTATTAAGTTGAGGATTCTTTTTAACAAAGTCTTGAAAGTCTGAGGGTTTGTCAAATGTCCATTTTTTTCCATTCAAAATTTTACTGAAGTTTGAAGGGTATGATATTTTTGGCTGGATCCCCAGGTCTTTTGCTCTTCAGCATAGTGATCTAAGACATGCGGTCCTTTAATGTCTCTGCTGCTAGGTCTTGTATAATTCTAATTGTGGCACCATCCTATTTGAATTGTTTTAATCTTGAGGCTTTTAATACTTTATCCTTGAGCCAGGGGTTTCAGAATTTGACTATAATATTCCTATGAGTTGTCCTCATAGGATCTCTTTTAAGTGGTGATCGATGGATTTTCTCTGTTTCTACTTCCCTGCCTTGTTCTAATGCTTCAGGACAATTTTCTTTAATTATTTCTTGTATTATTTATCAAGATTCTTTTTTTGATCATGGCTTTCAGTTACTCTGATTATTTTTATATTTTCTCTTCTGGATCTATTCTCCAAATCTGTTGTTTTTCCTATTGATGATTCACTTTCTCTTCTATTTTTTTATTATTCATGTTTTGTTTAATTATTTCTTGATCTCTTGTAATTTCACTGGCTTCACTTTGCCCAATTCTAATTTTCAAGGTGTCATTTTCCTCCTTGAGGTTCTGGATCTTCTTTTCCAATTGGTTGACCTTCCTTTCATAACTTTCTTGTTTTTCTTGGATTTTTTTCTTTTTAGTTTTTCTTCTATCTCTGTCATTTGATTTCTAAAGTCTTTTTTAATCTCTTCTGTAAATTCTTTTTGGACAAGTGACCATTTGACGTTGCTCTTTGGGGGTTTCTTTATTCAATATCCTCCTCTAAAGATGAACCCTGGTAATCTCTATTCCCGTAATAGGTCTCTGTGGTTGGATTCTTTCTCCTTTGCCTATGCATTTTTTTTTCTGTGTGTGGTAATGACTTGATTTTTGTCATACCTCTAGCCCTGGGATATGGGAAATGGTGCTTTCTGCCCAAAGTCTTCAGTTCTCTCCTCTAGCTTGGAACCAAAGCCAAACCTCCAACCTCCTGTAAGTGCCCGGGTCTGGTGTTCCTTGTCAGCAGCAGTTCCTTCAATCTTTCTGGGCTCAAAGACACGACTCCCCTCACTATCCTGAGGTGAAAAGTTCCAGTGGCTGAGTCTAAGGCAGCCTCTCAAACCAACTACTCCTGGGGCTTGCACGCTGGTTATTTAAGCAGCTTGCCACTTGTTGAAACGGAACCTAGTCTGGAGTTTACTCCTCGAAGGGACCAAACCTGGACCTGGGGTTTTTCTTCAGATCTTCTCAAATTGTCCAAGGAAGATTCCGGTTGTGCCTCTGTTTTTCTTTGTCTCCACCCACACTTTGTTCGCCCTAAGGTGCTATTTTAACTCTTTTGTAGAGGAAAATCTTGAGAGCTTGGAATTTTCTGACCTACTCTGCCATCTTCCCAGAATCCTGTCTGGTTCCTATACTTTTTGAAGGATGAAATTCAAGAAATAGTTTTTTACTCTGCTTTGGTCAGGAACAGAAAGTTCTAGCAGATGTCCAGATCTGTAATTACTATATCACATTTTTGTGTCAGCTTGCAGTCTGTTTCCCAAACTTTTCATTCATTTCTTCCTTCTTTCCTGGTGATTTGTAGTATTCTTCAGTGACAATACTGCTTTTGTTAAAGCTTTCTTGGATCTTTTTTCAAATGTCCTCCACCATGCATACCTTCTTTGGTTCTGAGATTTCCTCATATACATTAATGTATCTTTTTAATACACAGTGCTGGTTTGTCCTCCATTTTGTCTAATCTGTTTTTTTTTAATAAAATATGATTTTCTGAAAGCATATTCTAGACATGAGTCTTTATCTTACCAAATGTTTGAGAGTTGGAAGAGGCCTTAAAAACTATTTAGTTAAATCCATACCTGAGCAAGAGTTTCTTTCTTCTGTAACATCCCTGACAAGTGATCACCCATCCTCTATTGAAGATCTCTAGCAGTAGAGAATCTATTCCCAAGATCTAACCCATTCTACGTTTGGATAGTGCTTTTATTGCACTTTAAGTTTTCTCTAGGCTAACTGTCATCACTTTCTTCAACCAGTACTTGTATGGAATGTCTTCCAGTCATCCCAGCATCTCCTCTGGGCATTCTCTAGCTTGTTTACTTTTTCCCCCAAAGAAATGAGGTTCCTAAAACTGAGCACAGTTTTCCAGATATGGCCTGGGTACAATATAGGAATATGTATGTATGTATGTATGTGTCTATCTATCTATTCCCCATCCCTATGCCCCTAGGAAGAATGTAGTAAAATTATTACTTTCCTCATTTTAGACATTGTACTTCTCTTAATGTAGCTCCTTTTACTGCCCCATCCTACCTTTGATTCATAATGACCTTGTATTCCATTCAAACCCTGAGATCTTTTACACAGGAGCTATTATCTAGCCATATCTCCCTATATTGTATCTATGAAATTGATTTTTTTGTAATTGATGTGTAGAGTTTTACATTTGTCCTTGTTAAACATAATTATTTTGTATTCAGTCTATTGTTTCAGTCTGTCAAGATCTGTTTGGATCTTGACTTGAGTGATAAGCAGTATGTAGGGTTGACATACATTTTGGGGAGGCACAATTGGGACCTGGAATTGAAAATGAAGAGGTTTTAAAGTCTCTTGGACCCATTCTGAAGAAAATTATCAGTGACAGAATAGCTAGTATTCAAGCTATTTAAGTTTTAAGTATAATACTTCTGAATTATAAAATCAATATTTTTAGTTCAAACATTTCTCAGAGGACCTTAGGCATAAGAAGCATGTGTTTTAAAATGTATTTTTCTTTTATAATAACCACCCTCCCTTTTTTAGTGGAGTCTCCCATTTTTTTCTTTAATTGTAGAGAACAAGACAATATTACTCAAATTATTCTCTGCTCCTTATTTTGTAAGATTTTCCTTGAATTATATTGAACAGATATCTACTACTTCAATGTGGGAACTGTTTTATATTATAAAAAACTAGAATGAGTTTCTAAAGAAGGTTATGAAATAGCCTTCATTGGAAATCTTTAAAAATCATCCAGTCATTCATACATTTTGAATACTTTAGGGTCAGCACCGCAAATGAACAAAGCAAAAGTACATAATACTTGCCTCACTGTAGAAGGAGGCAGTGTCAGATGTTTTTTCATGAGGATGAAGAGCTGGAGAATGAGAATTCAAGAGTGGTTTACAAATTTGAATCTGTGAGACTGTGAGCTCCTCCATCAGACTCCTTGAACAGGGGCTGCCTTTTACCTTTCTTTGTATCATCAGAGCTTAGCATAGTGCCCGGCACATAGTAGCTGCTTCATAAATACTTGTTGCCTTGATCGTACCATGATTGCTCCACGCATTTGCTCAGTCGTTTTTTCTGACTCAAGTCATGTACCATCTCTTATTAGAATTCTTTCTTATCCCCTTAGTTATTAGTGTTCTCTCTCTACTCTAATTGTTTCTCCCATTCTCTAAGATCTTTCAAAAAACATTGACAATGGCTCAACACTGATATCTGTTTCTTCAGTACTCTTTAGAATGTTCATCTGGGCCTAGCGACTTAAAATTATTGAGAGCAACGCAATACTGCCTGACTTCCTTATCCATACCCTGATAACTATTTTTGTTCTGTCATTTTCAGTCCAAAGATCATTCTCTTTAGAAGATAAATAGCCAAGGAAAAAAAAAGTTGAGTGGTTCAGCCATCTCATTTTTATAAGCTATCATACCTGTTCACCTCTAGCAGCTCTTTCCCACTTCCTCTCACCACTATTATATTTTAAACAAGCTAACAAATTTTTCTATTGTCTTTACAATTTATCTTCAGCCTCAATTCATATTGGTATTTATTGCCTCTGATGGAATTTTTACTGGAATACTGCTAAACTTTTGAATTCATCCGCTGTTACTTGTCCTTGTTCCCATCTCCTGGGAGGCTGCATGACAGTGGAAAACTGAATTGGGAATCCAGATTTCCTGGTTTGTGTCCTACCTCAGGAACACTTGGGCAGGTGACTTCATCTTGTGGTTCTCTAGGTGACTATCAAAGACATTAAGTTGAAGAGAAGATGCTGGCCTGCATCGGTTAGAGTTGTTCCTCACCTGGGAGTTCTATATGCCAGTGAAATCACAGCTCTAGTTGCTATCCTTTATCCCCTACCATCTCCTAAACATATTTTTAAAAAATCTGAGTTTATCTTTTGAATTCCCAATTGTAAGGTTAATGGGGAATAAGAGCTTCCTCACCCATCAATAGGCCCCATGTGGAACTCATTAAGGGAAGCTTGCTTGTAGGAAGGCTTGCGCACCTTTTGTTAATTTCTAATTAGGCAGTGAACCTAAAGACTATATATTCTGAGTTTGCTTTAGGGACTCACTTATGAAAAAGATGTTATGATTCCCTGGTTGAGAATCTGGGTGGCCATATGTTCAGAGGTCCCTGACTCCTCAGAAGTAAAGGCTCTCTCAATGTAGCAGTGGATGTAAAGCTTTGATTCAGGTAGTAGAGCCCTGTCTGTTGGTCTTTATTTCTCTTCGTATTTTTTCTATGTAACTAAAGAAAATCATTGACCCGTTTTAAGTTGCTTTCCTAGTAAGGCAGATAAAAGAACCTGCACTAGCAGCCATTCTGAGCATGCCAGTGTGGTTGTTATTACACCAGTACATCTACAATTAGTCTTTTTAGGAAGTTCCTTTTTTTTTTCTCCTTTTGATTAAAGTCATCTCTGTGGCACTCTAAAGAGGGAAAGACTTGTCCAAGGTCATTGGTACTTCGAGGTGGTTTTCAAGTCTTTGAAAAATATTTCTTAGATAATTTGACAATTCCCTTAGAGACTACAAAAATTTTATAAAACAAGAAAAAACGCATTTACAGCCTTTTTGTTTCGAAACTATGAATAATAAACCTCAGCAGGGGTACCCTTCTCCTTTGCCTTCCCTTTGACTCCTTATTTCCCTACCAGTCAGCAGTTGAGACTCCAGTCAGGTAGGTGAGAAGCATTGCACTATGTGCCTCCTCTTTACTTTGCACCTCCCCCTTCCTCAGGCTGTAGCCTCATGGGCCTGTCCAGATGGGAAGAACCATTAGGCCAGCAGTATGGCCTTCCCTTTGTCCTTCCCCCATCTAGGCCCTTACACTCCATGGATTATGGAGCAGAGCTACTTGGCCATTAGTATTACTTGGATAACCTGGGAGTTACCAACTACAAACTTTCTAATGAGATGGAGGACCAAGGTCCTATATGCTGTGTCACTCTGTCCTGAAGTCCTCTGGGTCTTACAATCTGGAAGCTGTTATGCCCTGCAGACCCTTGGGTATGTAATCTGACCTGCTGGTGTACCTACCCTAGGATACCCAGGCCTTTCCATCCTCCATTCCCCTGCACCCTAAGGATTTTGGGGCCTTTTTTTCCACCTTGTTGTTTTGTCCAGTTATAGAGTGAACTTCTTGCAAATAGGAATTTTTTTTTGTGGTATCCCTAGCAGTTAGCGCAGTGCTTGGCAGATAGTGCTAAATATTTAGTAAATGCTTTTTTAATTCACACTTAATAAATGCTTTTTTCATTCATCCAAATAAATAAAACTATATATGACTTTGCTGATCTAAAAGTAAGACTAAAAATATTGAAGCAAATGTTTCTCCTGCTTTTTAATTGCAATTGTTAACAGAAGTGTTGAGTATAAAAGGAATTTAAGTAAAGGACTTCTGAGTATTAGGTATTTTTCACATATATCAAGTCTATCATTAAAAAATAGGTTAGAAAAAAGTGTTATGGGGGGGGTGGAGCCAAGATGGTGGTTGGAAAGCAGGGACTTGCTTAAATTTGCCCCCAGATCCCTCCAAACACCTGTAAAAAATGGCTCCAAACAAATTCTAGAGCTGCAGAACCCACAAAATAGCAGAGGGAAGCAAGGCTGCAGCCCAGGAAAGCCTGGATGGTTGCTGGGAAGGGTCTATTGCACGGAGCCTGGAGTGGAGCAGAGCAGAGCCCAGTGTGGGCCACCTCAGGTCCAACCAGACCAGGAGCCAGTCGGAACAGGTGTAGCGCCCTGAATCAGTGAGCTCTGGTAGTTACCAGATTCTCAACCCACAGACACCAAAGACAACAGAGAAGGTTAGAAGGAAAAGCTGCTGGGGCAGAGTGAAAGGAATGCATGGTCGTCTACCGCCCCAGGGATGGCAGAGGTGGTACAGCTCTAGGGCTGCTTCCTGAGCTACAGCTGCAGTTGCCTCTGGCCCCAGGCCCACCTGGTGGGAGGAATTAAGTGGAAGATTAGAGTGGGAGCGCAAAGCCTGCTTTGCCCTGCCTGGATCTGGGCCACAATCCTAGTTGGTGGTTCTTGGGGGACAAGGAGTGCTTGTGTGGCAGAGATTGCTGTGTAGAAGTAGTTCTGAAAACAGTAGCGCAACCCCTCAAGCTTGGGACAAAGTACTCTCTACTCTATAAGCAGTCATACCCTGACAAAAAGCTCAAGGGTCAAGTAGTTGGCTGGGAACATGAACAAGCAGCAAAAATGGTCTAAGATTCAGACTCAGACTTTGGATTCTTGTTTTGATGACAAAGACCAAAACATACAGCCAGAAGAAGCCAACAAAGTCAAAGAGCCTACATCAGAAGCCTCCAATAAAAATATGAATTGGTCTCAGGCCATGGAAGAGCTCAAAAAGGATTTGGAAAAGCAAGTTAGAGAAGTAGAGGAAAAATTGGGAAGAGAAATGAAAGTACTGTGAGGAAACCATGAAAAACAAGTCAATGACTTCCTTAAAGGAGACCCCAAAAATGCTGAAGAAAATAACACCTTAAAAAATAGAGTAACTCAAATAGCAAAAGAGCTCCAAAAAGCCAATGAGGAGAAGAATGCCTTGAAAGGCAGAATTAGCCAAATGGAAAAGGAGGTCCAAAAGACCACTGAAGAAAATACTACCTTAAAAATTAGATTAGAGCAAGTGGAAGCTAGTGACTTTATGAGAAATCAAGATATGATAAGACAGAACCAAAGGAATGAAAAAAAAAAAAAAGGAAAACAGTGTGAAAAATCTCACTGGAAAAACCACTGACCTGGAAAATAGATCCAGGAGAGATAATTTTAAAATTATTGGACTACATGAAAGCCATGATGAAAAAAAAAGCCTAGATTTTATCTTTCAAGAAATTATCAAGGAGAACTGCCCTGATATTCTAGAACATAGAATATGAAAATAGCAATGGAAAGAGTCGACTGATCACTTCCTGAAAAAGATCCCAAAAAGAAAACTCCTAGGAATATTGTCGCCAAATTCCAGACTTCCCAGATCAAGGAGAAAATACTGGAAGCAGCCAGAAGGAAACAATTTGAGTATTGTGGGAACACAATCAGAATAACACAAGATCTAGCAGCTTCTTCATTAAGGGATGGAAGGGCTTGGAATATGATATTCTGGAGGTCTATGGAGCTAGGATTAAAACCAAGAATCACCTACCCAGCAAAACTGAGTATAATGATCCAAGGCAAAATATGGATTTTCAGTAAAATAGAGGACTTTCAAGCTTTCTCAGTGAAAAGACCAGAGCTGAACAGAAAATTTGACTTTCAAACACAAGAATCAAGAGAAACATGAAAAGATAAACAAGAAAGATGATTCATAAGGGACTTACCAAAATTGAACTGTTATGTTTACATTCCTGCATGGAAAGATGATGTGTGTAATTCATGAGACCTCTCTCAGTATTAGGGGAGTTGAAGGGAATATAGACAGAGGGCACAGGATGAGTTGAATATGAACAGATGATATCTAAAAAAAAATAAAATACATTTAAGGGATGAGAGAGGAATATATTGAGAGAGAGAGAAAGGGCGAGATAGAATGGGATAAATTATCTCACCTAAAAGTGTCAAGAAAAAGTAGTTCATTGGAAGGTAAGAAGGGGCAGGTGAGGGGGAATGAGTGAATCTTGCTCTCATCAGATTTGACTTGAGGTGGGAATACCATGCACACTCAATGGGGTATCTTGCCCCACATGAAAGTAGAGGGAAGGGGATGAAAAAGGGGAGACGATAGAAGGTAGGGCAAATAGGGGGAGGAGGTAATCAAAAGCAAACACTTTGAAAAAGGGACAGGATCAAGGGAGAAAATTGAATAAAGGGGAACAGCATAGGAGGGAAGGAAATATAGTTAGTCTTTCACAACGTGAGTATTGTGGAAGGGTTTTGCATAATGATACATGTGTGGCCTATGTCGAATTGCTTGCCTTCTTAGGGATAGTGGGTTAGGAGGGAAGAGGGGAGAGAATTTGCAACTCAAAGTTTTAAAAGCAGATGGTCAAAAAAAAGTTGTTTTTGCATGCAACTGGGAAATGTAAACAGGCAATGAGGCATAGAAATCTATTTTGTGCTACAAGAAAGTAAGGGGAAAAGGGATAGTGGGGAGGTGTGTTGTTAAGCAAAATTGTCTCATTAGCATGGCTTTTGTTTCTTTTGAGTGGAAGTACTTTCAGCTGTTAAGTGCTAAGCCCCAGGCCCAGGGCCCTGTCAGGTGTGAAACCTGTGTGGGTGTGGATTGGTGACTTAGGAGGGGCCAGCTTGGGAACCAATGGTCTCTGGTCATTGAGGTGGGGCTTGAGAATGCCAGAAGCTCGGCTTCGAGGAAAGGTGAGCCAAGAGACAGTTTCAGCGGAAGCGGAAGCTGCTGTGGAAGCCGAAAGCTGCGGAAGCAAGGCTTACCCGTGTGTAGACCAGGAGTGCGAGCAGGAACGTGAGG
>CM053624.1:217078237-217096944 GCA_028646595.1 Phalanger gymnotis
CTTGGAGGCTTTTGATGTAGGCTCTTTGACTTTGTTGATTTCTTCTGGCTGTATGTTTTGGTCTTCTTTGTCACCAAAGAAGGATTCCAAAGTCTGAGACTGAATCTGGGTGCGTTTTCACTGCCTGGCCATATTCCCAGACAACTTACTTGAGCCTTGAGTTTTTCTTTGGGGTATGACTGCTTGTAGACTAAAGAGTTCTGTGTTCCAAGCTTGGGGGAATGTGCCAGCTCTGCCTCACCAGCACTCCTCCTTCCCCAAGAACCCCTAACCTGGACCAGACTTAGATCTTCAGCAGGATCTTCACTCTTGCGCTGATCTGCCACTTAATTCCTCCCACCAGGTGGGCCTTGGGCCAGAAGCAACTGCAGCTGTAGTTCTGTAGCTGCCCCACCTCGTCTGCTCCTGGGGTGATGGCTGAAGCGCAAACTCCCTGTCCCCAGCAGCTTTTCCCACTAACCTTCTCTGTTGTCTTTGGTGTCTGTGGGTTGAGAAGTCTGGTAACTGCCGCAGCTCACTGATTCAGGGCGCTAGGGCACGCTCTGCCTCGCTCCTGGTCTGGTTGGTCTGTGCTGCCCATTCTGCTCCCAGCTCTGTGCGGGGTAGACCTTACCCAGAGACTATCCACGCTGTCCTGGGCTAGAGCCCTGCTTCCCTCTGCTACCCTGTGGGTTCTGCAGTTCTAGAATTGGTTCAAAGCCATTTTTTATAGGTTTTTGGAGGGACTTGGCAGGGAGCTAACGCTAGTCCCTGCTTTCCAACTGCCATCTTGGCTCAGGTCCTGCTTGTATCTTCTTAATATACTTTTTGTATGTTATTTATTTGTTCATAATTCATCTGCAAAATTCCTCAGAATAACCAAAATCAGACATCTTTCATTTAATTCCTTTCATTCATTCCTGAGTATTACGATCCAAGTGAAACCAAAAGCCCCAAAGTTTGTTAAACTCTAGAATAGTTCTCTAAAAAATAATTTGAAACCTCTTTTGTTGGTCATTTTTAAGCACAACAAAAATATCCATTCTCTCTAGAATACATTATAAATTGCCTTGACAAAACACAGGCTCTTTCAAAATACAGGCAACTTTCTTCCTTTACTTGTCTGTGTCAAAGTAATGTCATAGCTGATTGTAAGGAAACATATTTGGAAGAGTATGGTACTAGCATTGTAGTTCATAATATTAATTTGTTTAAATTTTTACATATTTCCTTTAGGCCAAAACTAATTTTCACTAAGCTTTCCCCAATTTCTTTTGAGCTTTCTTTGGGCTTCTGGTCTAGAGCTATGTTGCTATCTTAGGCAACATAGATTCCTTAAATAGTATTAGTGTAGTAATGTCTGTTAGACATTGTAATGCAACACTTCCCTCTGCTGGTTATACATAGGAATAAAATACTTATTTTTAGGCAAGAGCTCATGGAAGATTAAGTTTTAGGAATGTGTATAAAAGATTTTCTCAAGCTTTTGAAAATAAATTGTGTTCCTGTGAAAAATTTGAAAATAAATTTTATTAGAATTAGGGAAATATCTTTATAAAGTTTTAATGATTTTCAGAGGAGTAGAATTAAAGGGAAAACTATATAGCACTGATTGAGAAATAGAGAAGTTCCTTTTTTTGAAAGCTTAAATACAAGCTTTAAAATGCAAGTTTAGCCAATATCCTTTTGTGTTTTAAATTAAATAGCAGATATTTAAATGGAAAGAGCCTATATTTTATCAAGACAATTTGTAACTTATTATAGACAAATTAGTACCTTTCCCCTTCTTAACAATGACCAACAGGAGAGGTTTAAAATTGTTTTTTGTAGAACTATTCTGGTAATTAACAAGCTAGTGGCTTTTTGTTTGACTTGGTTCATAATAATCAGGAACATCTTAAATGAAAGATGCCTGATTTTGGTTATTTACGTCTAAGGGCTTTGTTGGGAGTTACCCTGACTTAGCCATTTTTTAGTGTACTGGATACTGTAGTATGATTATGATCTAGTACACTGGTTCCCAGATGTTCTCTACCAAAAGAGCCCTTTGGCTACTTCCTAAATTACAGATTTCCCTGTCCCTAAAATATAGTTCTTCACCCTTCATATAAGAAATCTTATAGATACTAATAGAGGTGAGATTGGACAGAAGGAGAAGAAATAGATGGTGTTGTTTAATCCTTATTGGCACCCCACTTTCATAGCTATGGTAGTTAGAAAAAAATGTTCAGATTTTCCAAGTATGTAAGCAAAGTGGCAAGGATGGAGTAATAAGGGCCCTCTAGAGTGTGGGAGAAAGAAGGAACTTATCTGAAGTAGTTCATAAAGGGAGTAATTGTCAAGGCACAAAGAGATCCAGGCCAAAGCAGAACTGATAGCATAGATAGCACACAAAAATTGTTGCCAATGTGCTTTCTTCCTTCCTGACTCTCTCACTGCTGCTTTCTTGATTACTGGAGGATTGGGGAGGGTGAGGTAAAGGAATGCTAATAAAAATGATAGGGAAGTGTGTCTTCGCACGCATATTGTTATCTTGAAGGTTAGTAGGTCAAGAAAAACAAGTCTTTCTGTTTTGAGTGCTGAGGCTAGTTTGTTAAAACAAAACTCAACATGGAGTACTTCCTGAACTTTGGTTCCCTCCTCCCTTGGTCAGAAATAGTTGGATGTTCAACAGAGCATAGCTAGAAGCAGATTAAACTTTTTTGAGATGGTGATGCACCTTTAGGTGAACACACACATTTCACGTTGAAGAGACTCCACATTGCCCAAGAAGAAGGCTAAATTCATGCTAGCTCAAAGAAACCTGAACTTAAATGCAATTGGAAACCTCCTAATGTTGCAGGTAAGAAGTCAAGTCTGTCTTTAATAGAAAATAATTTATTTTGAAATAAATACTTCACATAGACATTTCAACTCTTTGAAGTGTGTAGTAAAATTTTGAAAAATCAATAACTGCCAAATTATAGGTGTTTAGAGCTAATTATTAGCATTCCTATTTACTTTGGAAGAGGGGAAGGAATATGCACTATCTTTGAATACACAAAGCACACAGAACCAGGACCAAAAAATGTCCACTTATTCTTAAGTTGTTAATTTGAAGCCTCTAACTCTTTTAATATTTGTGGTTCTTTGAAGATGAGCTAGTGCTAACTGGCTAATTACATTTCGTTACATGGCATAGTAAATTTGTCCAAAGTCAAGATAGAATTGAGCCATGTAAAGAAAAATCTTAAAGCCTTTGTACAGTATAAAACTTATTTTAAAAGATGGTAACTTGTTTAGTTAGCTTTGTATGTGTTGTTAGATTCACAGGCTTTGAGACATTCCTAAGTCTTACTCAGCTATTCAAAATTCACTTAATTCAGACTTACTTTAGAATTCAGAATATATGCAAATCTAGTAGACTATAAAAATATACAATATATTCTAAATAAATTTTTTCTAAATCAAAGACATTTATCTAGTTAAGCTTGTGAAGGAGTTTTCCAGGTAAACATGTATAAGAGGCACTATTTATTAACAAAGGACTAAAATTAATTCAGAAAAGATAGAGGTTTGAAATACTGTAAGGAAGTAACAAAAATAATCTTAACAGAAAAGTGGGACAAAAACATTTCTCTAATGTTAATTGGTTTGAAACTCAAGGGCTTTCATTAGGCCAATTATTAATTTTGATGCCCACAAATGAACTCTCCTCCTTTTCCAGCACAACTCTTTTTACAGCTTGCACCTCTTTTTTATTCTTTCCCTTTAGTGTGTTGTTCCCTCAACTTTTCAAGGGGACTGTGGACAACTTTTGTTTTCTGACTAAATTTCCTAGCCCTATTGTTCATGCTCTAATATTTGTTTCTCCACACTTTATCCTTGTGTCTTAAAGCCTTTATATATTCCCATTGGAAGTGCCTTACTGTATTCAGAAAGCATCTAATGTGGATGTTTAATAAATATTATTCATAACAATGCTGGATAGATCAGATCCCTGTGATACTCGTTTATGACAATGAGTATTAAAAGGATTGATAAATGTGAAAGTAAAATACCTTGTAAATTAATAGAAAAGCATTGTATAAAAATATAGTTTTATATCTAATTTAATTTTTTTGAATGGAAAGAAAGGATGAAGCTTTCTTTAAGAAACGTGGAATTATCATTGACAGAAGATGGTGGTATACTTTTTTCCTTAAGAATTTACATTCACTGATATTCAAATGCAAAAGATTAGATTCTCATTCATGACGCTTTGAATCATTGAATCATATTGTATTAGAGCTGGAGGGAACCTTTGTCCTCATCTAGCCTGACTCCCTCATTTTACAGATGAGGAAACAGAAACTCAGAGAAATACAGTATCTTGCCCAGGGTCACACAGGTAGGATACAAGAGAACAAGGATTACAAGATTTTGGCTTCAGATTTTGTGTAGAATAAGTCAAGATTGACTTTTTAAAAAAAATTACTATGTTGAAGTTTCTACAATTAGCTGTTTCTTTTAAGGTGTAGGGTAGTTAGGCTGTTACTTTCTAGAGGAGTTTCAACTCAAGGCAACACTAGTTACTGATTGAATAGTTAAACATGATGTCCTTGCAATTTGAATAAATAGGTTTAATCTTTGTGACTCTTTGTTAGATCTCCTTGTGGAGAAAAAAATAGTTTCAATAACAAAAATGACCTTTTCGCTAACATAGTCTTCAAGTTTATATGTTATTGAGCCAAGCATAAGCTTAGGTTGCCTATCTTGGGATCAGAGATCGATGAGAGAAGAAAATGTCATTATTGGTTTGTTACAAAAGGTACTTGAATCTATAAAAGTACATTTAGATACTTTTAATATGAAATAACAGTGCTTTAAAGAGAATCATAAATATATCCTTTGGTTGTGGTATTTGGAGAAAAATCATCAAGATATATTTTATTGACTACTTTTGTCCCTTTCTTAGTCAATTAAGAATAGTGTTTAATGTCTCAGACAAAATTCCTGTGCTTCTTCTTGAGGGTTTATTAGTTAATGTTTGAAAGGGAAAAACAGGCCTGTTCTACAGATTACTGTGCTTGCCAACTAGGGGGAAAAACACCTATACACACAAACGTGATTTGTTAAGAAGAGTCAAGTTGTGGGGTAGCTAAGATTTGTTTTAAGTGGTATTTTACAATTAGATTTTTGTGAACTCTAAAGGTTTTTTAAAAATCTCTTCTAAGAAGTTCAGAAGTCCATGAATATAGTTCTTAAAAGCCTCGTTAGTGAATTATGTTGATGCTTTATCATACTACTTATAAAACTATGCTTTAAAAAGCCATATTCCCGAGAGAGTGACATGTATTATCTACTATGTGGAGGGGGGAATTTTTCAAGAGTATAAGAATGATTTCTCAAAACAAATTTTAAAATTCCCTTTTCATTGAATTTATTATACTTCTTGTCCCTTGTTCCTATGATTTTAAATTTTCGTTTCTTTAAAAAAAATTTATTTTGAATTTAAGCACCAAAACAACATTTCCATCCACACAGTAGAACACAAAAGAACATTCTAAGTTTTTGCACAAACAAAAGAAATGCAACCAAGATTAGGAAAGCAGAAAGTTGGGGAAAAAATTTTATAGCAAGTGTCAGACAAAAGCCTCATTTCTCAAATATATAGAGAACTGGATCAAATTAAGTCATTCTCCAATTGATAAATGGTCCAAGGACATGAACAGGCAGTTTTTAGATGAAGAAATCAAAGCTATTTATAATCATAAGAAACAAAATACTTTAAATCATATTGGTTGGAGAAATGCAAATGAAAATAACTCTGAGGTACCACCTCACACCTATCAAATTGGCTAATATGAAAGAAAAGGAAAATGATAAATATTGGAGAAGATGTGGGAAAATTGGGATGCTAATGTACTGTTGGTGGAGTTGTGAATGGATTCACTCATTCTGGAGAGCATTTTAGCCCCAAAGGGCTATAATACTGCACATATCCTTTGATTCAGTAATGTCACTATACTAGGTCTGTATCCTAAAGAGATTTAAAAATAAAAACAACAAAAGGAAAACATCCTATTTATACAAAAATATTTATAGCAGCTCTTTTTTGGTGGCAAAGAATTGGAAATTGAGAGGATGTCCAACAACTGAGGAAGAGTTGAACAAGTTGTGGTATATGATTTTAATGAAATACTATATAAGAAATGACAAACAGAATGGTTTCAGAAAAACCTGGAAAGAGTTACACAAACTGATGCAAAGTGAAATGAGCAGAACCAGGAGAGAACAGTGTACACACTAACAGCAATATTATATGATGCTTGTCTATGATTGATGTAGGTATTCTCAGCAATACAGTGATCCAAGACAGTTCTGAAGGACTCATGATGAAAAATGCTATAGGCCTCCAGAGAAAGAACTGATGGAGTCTGAATATAGACTGAAGCATACTGTTTTTGACTTTCTTTAGTATCTATGTGTATGCGCATTTTGGTGTGTTTTCTTTTTCAACATGACTAATATGGAAATATGTTTTGCATGATTACACCTATGTCAAATTGCTTGCCATCTCAGGGAGAGGGGAGGGGAGGAACGGAGAGAGGGAAAGAATTTGTAATTCAAAATTTTAAAAAATGAATGTTAAAAATTGTTTTTACATAGTAATTGGGGAAAATAAATTATTTTTTTTAAAAAGAGAATTCTGTGGTCAGCTTAATCTCCAATTCACACCACTTGCTTAAAAAAACATATGCACATTACTTTCAAAACTGTTTCAATTGTCTATGCTTCCTTGTGATTTCCATCTGTTTTCTTCTGTGCATTCAAAAAATGTTATGTCTCTCATTTTCTAAGATACTATAATATTCCATTATATTCATGTAACATAATTTCTTCAGCTATCTCCCACTTGTCTAATAGATAAACTAAGGTACTCTCTTGGAAGTTCTTATGTTCTTTTATCCTTTCCCCATTCTTCCTTTCCTCTTCTCCATCAGGAAGTTGGTTTTGCTTATCACTATTCCCTCCTCAGTATTATCTTCCCTCTTAAATATCCCCTCCATCCCTACTTGGCTCCTTGTTAAGATTACTTTCATTCCACATCAAACTTTATGATTGTGTTTGTGAGTTCAACCCTCCTTTGTCCATTTCAAATAAGTATAGGTTCATCTGATGCCCACTTTCCCATCTCTTTACTTCATGTTTGTATATTCTTTTTCTCTTTATGAGAAATGGCAAGTTTCTTCCCTTCTTCCTTTCTATATTAGTGTATCCCTCCTTTTTCTCTTCCTTTTTTTTAAATTTAAATTTTCAGTTTCAATTTCTCTCCCTGCCTAAGCCCCCTTCTCCACCCATTGAGAAGGCAAGAAATGTGATATCCATCCTACGTATGAAGTCATACAAAATGTATTTCTACATTAGCCATGGTGCAAGAAAGAAAGAAAGTAAAATATATATATTCTCTCCCTGGAGATTCTGGATAGCGTTTTTCATCTTCAGTCCTTTGAAATTGTCATAGAACATTGTATTGGTCAAAGTAACTTAGTTATTCATGATTAATTAGAGTTACTAATATTGCTGTTGCCATGTACAATGTTCTCTTAAATCTACTCACTTCACTTTGCATCAGTTCATAAAGTCTTTTCCAGGTTTTTCTGAAACCATCTTCATCATTTCTTACAGCACAACAGTATTCCATTGTAATCATATACTCTTAACTTGTTTAACCATTGCCTAATTAATGGGCATCCCCTCAGTTTCCAATTTTTTGCCACCAGAAAAAGAGCTGTAATAATTATTTTTGCAGATGAGTAGTTTTTCTTCTAAAAAAAATCTTTTTAGGGTATAGACCTAGTAACAATCTTACAGGGTCAAAAGGTATGGACAGTTTTATATCCCTTTGGGCATAGTTCCAAATTGTTCTCCAGAATGGTCGAACTAGTTCGCAGCTCCACTAAAAGTGCATTATCGTACCTCTTTTTCCACAGTCCCTCCAGCGTTTGTCATTTTCTTTTTCTGTTGTTAGCCAGTCTGGTGGGTGGTACCTCAGAATTCTCTAAGTATGCTGTCATATAGTCTGTAAAAAGTAATAATTTTGTTTCCTCCTTGCTTATTCTTTCAATTTCCTTTTCTTGTCTTATTGCAATCGCTAACATTTCTATTACAATATTGAATAATAATGATAATGGACATCGTTGCCTCACCCTTGATCTTATTGGGAAGGTTTCTAACTTATCTCTATTATAGATAATGTTTGCTCTTGGTTTTAGATAGATACTACTTATCATTTGAAGAAAAGCTCCATTATTCCCATACTTTCTAATGTCTTTTAATAGGAATGGGTGTTTTATTTTGTCAAAAGCTTTTTCTACATCTCTTAATATAATCATATGATTTTTGTTGTTTTTGTAATTGATTTGGTCAATTATGCTTACACTTTTCCTAATAGTGAGCCAGCCCTGCATTCCTGGTATAAATCCCACCTGGTTATAGTGTATGATATTTGACATATTGCTATAATCCCCTTGCTGGCATTTTATTTAAAATTATTGCCTCAATATTAATTAGGGAAATCGATTTGTAGTTTTCTTTCTCTGTCTCTGTCAAAACCACATTTAAGTCATAAAAGGAATTTGGTAGTATCCCTTCTTCAATTAGGTTATGTAGTATTGGAATTAATTATTCTTTAAATGTTTGGTAGAATTCATTTGCAAATCCATCAGGTCCTTGGGATTTTTTCCTTAGGGAGTTCATTTATGATTTTTTCAATTTCTTTTTCCAAAACATGGTTATTCAAATATTCTATTTCTTCTTCTATTAATCTGGGCAATTTATAATTTTGTAAATATTCATCCATTTCACTTAAACTGGCAGTTTTACATGCATATAATTGGGCCAAATACCTCCTTCTAATTGCTTTAATTTCATCTTCATTGGTTGTTCATTCACTCTGTTCATTATTGATACAGGTAATTTGGTTTTCTTCTTTCTTAATCAAATTAACCAATGGCTTATCTATTTTATTACCCTCCCTTCTCTTTCTCCTCTTCAGATGTTCAGAACGGAACTAATCTACCCTATCACATCTGTTTTTCTTATTTCTCTCATTAATTTTTAACATTCATTTAAAAATGTTTTTGAGTTCTAAATTCTCTCCCTCCCTCAAGCTCCTCCCCTACCCGTCAAGAAGGCAAGCACCCTCAGTACTCTTTGAAGATATTAAGGTTTATAAGAGGACACTTATTTCTTCTTTTTCATTAAAATATTAGCACTGCATCATCATATAGCTCCTTCTAGTTATTCAAATAGATTTTCTTTCTAGCTTCCTCTGCACTCTTGTGTTTCAAGGTTCTCATTCAACGCTTTTCTTTTCATCATAAATGCTTGAAAGTCCTCTATTCCGGGAGAAATCCTTTTTTCCCCCTGTAGGATTTTATGCATGTATATGCACATGTTATATATATGCTTATATAACACATATACACATGTGTATGTACACATGTACATGAGAATTTCTGACTTTGACCTTGGATGGGGTGGATCACAGTTGGCAGAGAGTTGCTTGCCTTATAGAAAACTCCACCCCATCACTGTCTGCTTCCAGGCTACCATCAGCAATGGCAATTGCTACCAACTGTCACCAGTAAGATCCCTGGGTGCTACAGCATGTGTCAGATCATGTGATTCCAGCCCAGCCCTCATAGCCATTATCTGAGTAAGTAATTCCTGTGGAGAAGAGCCAGTTGCCGCCAGCGGCTGTGGTGTTGAAATGGCTGGAGATGGTCAAATGCTGCGGAGAGTGAAAAGAAAAGCATGAAACATGGGCCAGGCTGAAGAGTAAAGAACAGCTCCATTTATTAATGTGAGGGACAGGGCTTATATACCTTTATAGGCAAGCAGAATCAACAAATCCACGTATGAGGCATTTGCATAATGCATGACTTCCTTGTGCTTTTGTTCCCCTTTTGCTGTAAACAGTATTGTGTTAAATATCCCACAGGTGGTATTTAGCACGTGTGTGTTGTGGGGGTTTTGGAGAGAGCACGTGTGTACAGAGGAGGCTTGAAGAGCCTTTATCCTGAGCAGTACTTGCTGAGAGAGGGATGGAGAGCCCAAGGGCAAAAACAGGCCTCTGGCCTATATCTTATCCCAGAATGGATAAGCCATCCCTGCCAACTGCTCTGCACAGATCAGGTGAGTCTGACTAGCTAAAGCAGCAAGGCACCCTGGGGAAGAGATAGGAAGCAGCCTGTTACAAACCAGTCAAACTACTACCACCAAAACCAGCATCTTCCCTCAGACCCTGATGGATAAAGCCTAGGACTCAAAGTCCTAAAGCCTTTGGAATAGAACTGCCTTCAAAACCAGCCAGCTTGCTTCCAGGCCAGCCCCTGTAGCCTTTTACTCTTCCTTTCATTTCATCTCTTCAGACATTCTGAACAGAACTAATCTATCCTCATCAACTCTGTTTTTCTTATTTGAATCTTGTAGTTTATGCAGTTTTCTATACCCATAGTCTCCCCACCTCTACAAAGAAGGAAATGAGTTGTTTTTTAAAATATCTTCTTCAGGGCCATGGTAGATCATTATTATAATACATATTCAGTTTCAGATTTTTTGACATTATTCTTTTCCATTTTCTGTTATTGTCATTGTATATATTGTTTTCCTGATTCTGCTTACTTCACTTTGCATGTTTTATGTCCTCTTTTGTTTCTCTGTATTCTTCATATTTATAATTTCATACAATGTAGTAATATTCTATTCCTGTGCTATAGTCGTGTATTTAAGTTTATTTAGCCTTTCCCTGGTCAGTGGCCATCTACATGGTGAATATGGGCTCTTTCTATTTTTGACCTCAGGATTTATGCCTAGGAGTGGAATCTCTGGTTAAAAGGGCATGGATTGTACTTAGATTTTATTTTAGCAAGGTATTTGACAGAATTTCTCATGTCATCTTTGTAGACAAGATAGATATGACCTTGATCATAAGGTGGGATTAGAACTAGATGACTGACTGATAGTGTTCGTTAAAGAAACAATATTATCTTGGAAGGAAGGTTTGTAGTGGTGTGGTTCTGTCTTTGGCTGTTTTGTTCAGTGTTTTGTTTTTTTGAATCTGGGATTTGGATGAGGTCATATATTTTTGCTCATCATATATGAATGACATGAAGCTGAGAGGTCTAGGTAATTTCATTGAATGACAGATTTGGGATAAAAAAAATCTAGATAGGCTAGAACCATATCTAATAAAGTGAAAATTATTGAGGATAAAATGTAAAGTTCTATAATTAGGTTCAAAAAATCATCTTAAAAAGTTCAGGTTAGGGGAAGTATTATCAGAGAGCTGCTCATGTCATTATGAGTACAAGCATATGATAAAGTGAGAAAAAAAGGCTGATGTGCTCTTAGGCTATATCAGTTGGTCAATAAATATTTATTATACTATATATTAGGCACTTCAGTAAATGCTAAGGATACAAATAAAGACAAGACAGTCCTCGCTCTCAGAAAGCTCACAATCTTATTGGGGGAAAACATACAAACAACTATGTACAAATAAGATGTATACAGGAGGAATGGGAGAAATGGCACTAGCTTTAAGGGAGTTTTTAATTTGTGGTCCACTCATATCTTTGTCTTTGCTAACCTCCAACTGAAATTTCACATTTCCTTCAATTATTTAAAAATATTCTTTTCTGAGAAGTCCATAGGCGTTACCAGATACAGGGCTCCTGGTTGCAGGAGCAAATTCTCCTGGGTTGCATTAAGAGAAATACAGTATTCTGAATGAGGAAAGTGATAGCCTTTGGTACTCTTCTCTAGCTGAAGCTAAGTCACCTCTAATATCAGTGTCAGTTCTAAATACACATATTAGAGAAAACACTGGCAAGTCAAAATGTGTATAGAGGAAAGTGAGATGTTAAAGACATATGAAACAATGTCATATAAGGAGTAGTTGAAAAAAAACAAAACCAAACTAGGCATATTTAGTTTGAAGAGGCAAAACTTTGGGGAGATAATTCTAAATTCAAGTATTTGAAAGGGTGTCCTGTGGAAGAGGAATTAGATTAATTATGTTTGGTCCATCCAAGAGGCAGAAACTGGAGGAAGCTGGAGGGAAGCAAATTTTAGCTCAACATAAGGAAAACTTTCTAATAATCAGAATTGTCCACCAGTGGAATGGGTATAGTCATAAAGTAGTTACAGCTATCCCTTCTACATCATAACTTTCCCCATTGAAGTTTTGCTATATCATGGGTGAGCATGTGAAATTAGATGGGAATTTGGTAGGAGTTTTGTGGAAGCCACAGACAACACAGAAAAAGTTTGGGAACTCAGAAATGGATAAAATACATGTATAGAATTATATAATATAGCCTATAACCAAATACTTAACCCATATTTTACAATGAGGTACTGTAAACACACCATAAAAGAAAAGGAATAAAATTCCGACTTCTTCTCTGGTACAAAGCAAGGGCCAAAAAATTTTACATAGATTTTCTAGATCATGGGGGCTCTGTGCCCCTAACCCCAGCAACATTGAAAGGATAACTGTAGTTTCCTGGTACTAAAAGTATTTAAACAAAGACTGGGTAACCACTTGTTAGACATAATGAGAAGGTTATAGAGAGAATTTATGCATCAGATGTAGATTGAATTTGATGATCTTTGAGGTCCCTTCTAGTTCCAAAATGTTATTCATTTTCATTTCACAGGACTCAAAACAGATGGGTATATATGTGTATATGTATAAATGTATACATATACATGCACACATGTATGTTTCTGTGTGCATATATATGTCATATATATGTGCATATATCATATATATGTATATACATACATATATACATATATATATATATAATGCTGCAACAACTATTTTTAGCAAACTGGATTTTTTTCCATTCTGTGTACTTATAAATTTGTTAACCTCAACAGACCTCCAAGCCATAAAATACTGATTACTTTTTCTAACCTACATTAGTATTTTCATTAAACTAAAAATTAGATTGCAAGCAGAACATGCCCTGTTTAATAGTTATTTTTTAGTTTGCAGTTTTGTAGGTGGGTGGTAAAGGCCAAGTACTAATTGTATCTTTTAGACAAGAACAGGACAACTCTGGATAGGAATAGCCAGAAAGTGATACAAGAAAATACTTGATCAAGTTTTCCCACTACAGAACTAAAGTACTTTGAAGAGATATTTGAAAAGGAGTACAAAAAGTTAAAATAGGGAGAAAAAGAAAAACAGTTCCATCCACTCATTCCCCCTCACCCTCAGGTGTGCTTTATCTCCATTGATTTAAATTCTCTTTAAAAGAATTTTAACAGTAGGATCTACCCTCTATACCACAAACTATTGTTTTGATGTTCTCAACATGTTTAACTTTTAAAAGTCCTTTTTATGGTTTCTGCTTTTAATCATATAATGTTGGAGCTGAAAGGGACCTTAGAGATCATATAACCCACTTGTATTATAAATAAGAAATCCGAAGTCCAGAGAGAAGATCATCCTGCTCGTTATCAGTAGATCTCACTCCTCACTGCATGTCGTTTCTTATTCATACCCCAAATCATTTATATACTGGTTGACTTTTATAGGGTTCTTTTTTTTTAAGAGTTTGCAGGTGATCATAATGTATGGTCGACCAGTAACAGAGCATAGTATAAAGTACACAATCTTGGACAGGGGCAAAAAACTAGCCCTACTCAAGGACTTTATAGTCTAATGGGGGAGATAATAGGCAATCAGCTATGTATACACAAAATATATGCATGGTAAATTGGGGATTGTTTCAGAGGGAAGGCATTTAAGATTAAGGCATACTGGAAAGGCTTCTTGCAGAAGGTAGGAATTTAGCTGAGAATTGAAGAAAGCCAGCAGGAGGTAGAGATGAAGAAAGAGTTCCAGGCATGTGGGACAGCCAGTGGAAATGCTTGGTCTGGAAATGGGGTATCATGTTCAAGGAATAGCAAAGAAGGCCAGGGTCACTGGATTGTAGAGTATATGGTGGCAAATAATTGGGTTTCAAAAGGCTTTAAAAGCCAAACAAAGGATTTTATATTTAATTCTGGAGGTAATAGGGAATTACTGGAGTTTATTGAATGGGGTAGGGTGATGTGGTCATACTTTCAGTTAAGGAAGATCAGTTCAGCAGGTAAGTGGAGAATGGGCTGGAGTGGGAAGAGACTTGGGGCACTAGCCTGCAGACTGTAGCAATAGTCTAGGAGTGAGGTGATGAGGGCCTAGTGGTGGGGTCAGAGGAGAGAAGGGAATATGTGCTAGAGATGTTATGGAGGTAAGAAATTGATAGGCCTTGACAACAAATTGGATATAGGGGGAGAGAGTGAGAAGTTGGGGATGAAGCCTAGATTTTGAGAACATAGTTGTGCCTTTGACAGTAATAGGGAAGTTAAGAAGAGGGGGATGTTTGGGGGGAAAGATAATAAATTCAGTTTTGGACATGTTGAGTTTGAAATGTTTGTGGCATGTCCATTCTCAGATGTCTTGCAGGCAATTGGAAATGCAAGAGTGGAGGTGAGGAGAGAGATTGGGGTTGGATAAATGGATCTGAGAATCATCTGCATAGAGACCAATAATTGAGTCTTTGAGAGCTGGTAAGAGTACGGGGTGAAAAATATGTGGAGAGAATCCTTGGGAGACCCGCCACTGTTAGAGGTGGCTGACCTAGATAAAGATCAGCAAAGAGAATAAGAAACAGCAGTGAGGCAGACAGGGGGAGAACCAGGAGAGAGCAGTGTCATAAAAACCTAGAGAGAAGAGAGTATTGATGAGAAGAGGGTGATTGGCAGTGTCAAAAAGCTACAGAGAGATCAAGAAGAAAGAAGATTGAGAAAAGACTATTTGATTTAGCAATTAGGAGATTGTTGGTAACTTTGGAGAGAGATATTTCAATTGAATGATGAGGCCAAAATTCAGGCTGCAAAAATCAAGAAGAGAGTGAAAGAAAGATAGTAGAAGCACTTATTGTAGATGGATTTTCCAAGTGTAGTTCACAAAAGGGAGATATATAGGACATTGCTAGTTGGGATTGACAGATCAAGTGAGGATTTTTTGAGGGTAGGAGAGATATAGTCATGTTTATAGGTAGCAGAGAAGAAGCCAATAGACAGGGAGAGATTGAAGATTAGTGAGTAGGAATTACAGCTCTCTTGGAGAAGATGGAACAGAATGGGATCGCTTGTACATGTAGAGAGGGTTGCCTTGGCAAGCACAAAGGCTGCTTCTTCATGTGAAATGGGTGAAGAAGATAATAAAGGGAGACAGCTGACTGATGTGAGATGGAAGGGAGAAGAGGGAGCTCCTGGTGAATGGCCTGTTTTTTCAATGAAATATGAGGCAAAGCTCTCAGCTGAGAGAGTCAGGAGGGGAAAGCTGTGGGAAGTTTGAGAAGGGATGAAGAAGTTTGGAAAAAATGCTGTGCTGAGTGGGATAGTGGATCAGTTAGGGAGGTGTAAAAGGATGGTCTAATGCTGCAGTGAGGACACAACTGAGAAGATGCTGCATTAATTTGTAATGAATTCAGTCATCGTGGTTTCATGATTTTCTGCAACTTTGTCCAGCGACTTCCTACACTGTTAAGTTCTCTGTGCTGATGAAATCACAAGAGAGGAGAGGAGAGAATAAATGAGAATGAGAGCAGTATCACTAGGGGGATGTTGAGGCAAGGTTAGCCTGATTAATGGGAACTTCTTTTAGCACTTTTCTTCTAGGCAGTAAAAAATTCTCATTTCCAAGTGAATGAACATTAATTTTTAAAGTTTTTTTTTATAAATACATTTTGGTTTATAAACTTTGAGCCCCTAAAAAGAGGTGATGTGATTCTGAAATGATAAGAATCAAGATAAAGTAGGGAGCAAATAGAATGCGTATTTTCTTCATAGTGATGTTTACTAACGATGGAAAAAGTGTTGTAAGCAAACAATAGTGTTGTACAAACAAGTGTTGTAAGCAAAAAAAAGGTTGACTGGGGAATATGTTTGCACACCTAATTTGTGTCTATACAACTTAAAAGCAACTAATTTTTTTTGTTACGTCAAACAATTCACCACAATTCGGAGCATTTTTAAAAAGCATTGATACATTTTGTTTTGACATAACAGATAACTTTCCAACACTGACTTAACTTTCTCAACAAAGTACATTGCTCCTAAACCAGTTTACTGATTCCAATTCAAAAACGTATTTGTTGTACTAGAGGTATAAAGGTATAAAAAGCAACATAGCCCTTGACCTCAAAGAGCTCACAACCTAGTAGGAGTGGTGAGATGTACATAGAAATATAACACAACTTGGAAAATGATTGAGTGCTTGAGAGAAGTCAGACAGTAACCTGAAAATCAATTAATTTAAAAGCCAAATGAGGATTTTATATTTGATTCTGGAGGTAATAGGGAGTTACAGGAGTTTTTTGAATGGGGTGGGATGACGTGGTCATACTTTCATTTTGGAAAGGGCAGTTCAACAGGTAAGTGGAGAATGGACTGGAGTGGGAAGAGACTTTTGGGGCACCAACCTGCAGGTTGGTAGTGGCCCAAAAGTCAATTAACCCACCTATTTAAATTTTAAAACTGTGGATTTGATAGTCTCCATTGGATACTTGATAATGCTGTTTCCCTTATGAGTACAGAGGAAATATTGATGACAGTTTATTTTGAAATACATATTATGGCAGAATGAAACCTTGTTTTCTAATATATGAAAATGTAGTTTTCAAATGCTGGAACAAATAATTTGACAATTGAAGTCCTTTATATTGGAAGATTATTCCTTGAATTAAGTGTATGGAGTTAAATTGTATGATTTATGTAATTTTTGTTTGTGTTCTTTAATAGGCAAATGAGGTGACAGACAGCGCTTACATGGGTTCAGAGAGTACTTATAGTGAATGTGAAACCTTCACAGATGAGGATACCAGCACACTAGTACAGCACGAAATGCACAACGAAGTAGAGACAGACAGTGCTATTGATTCTGCTGGTCACTCAGAGTGCCCAGATGGCATGGAAGAACCAGAGAATGGGCCTTTGCTCCTTACACCTGACAAGTACGTATACAAAATTTCTATGAATTTGAAAAAAAGTGCTTTCTTTAGATAGTAAAACAGGTACACTGAATATTTGGTATTAATAGTAAAATCTTATTTAATAAATAGTAGACACTAATTAAATTTAATTTTTTTGACCTTTTTTATTTTATTTTATTTTATTTATTTTTTAAAATTTATTTAATATATTAAGCTTTCAGCATTGATTTTCACAAGTTTGAATTACAACTTTTCTCCCCATTTCTACCCTCCCCCCCACTCCAAGATGGAATATATTCTGGTTGCCCTGTTCCCCAGTCAGCCCTCCCTTCTGTCACCCCACTCCCCTCCCATCCCCTTTTCCCTTACTTTCTTGTAGCGCAAGGTAAATTTCTATGCCCCATTGCCTGTGTATCTTATTTCCTAGTTGCATGCAAAAACTTTTTTTTTTGAACATCTGTTTTTAAAACTTTGAGTTCCAAATTCTCTCCCTTCTTCCCTCCCCACCCACCCACCCTCCCTAAGAAGACAAGCAATTCAACATAGGCCATATGTGTATCATTATATAAAACCCTTCCACAATATTCATGTTGTAAAAGACTAACTATATTTCCTTCCCTCCTATGCTATCCCCCTTTATTCAGTTTTCTCCCTTGACCCTGTCCCTTTTTGAAAGTGTTTGTTTTTGATTACCTCTTCCCCCATCTGGCCTCCCTTCTATCACCCCCCCCTTTTTTATCTCCTTCTTCCTTCTTTCCTGTGGGGTAAGATACCCAATTGAGTGTGTATGGTATTCCCTCCTCAGGTCAAATCCAATGAGAGCATGATTCACTCATTCCCCCTCACCTGCCCCCTCCTCCCTTCCTACAGAACTGCTTTCTTTCTTTCTTTGCCACTTTCATGTGAGATAATTTACCCCATTCTGTCTCTCCCTTTCTCAATATATTCTTCTCTTATCCCTTAATTTTATTTTTTTAGATATCAGCCCTTTATATTCACCTCACCCTGTGCCCTCTGGCCCTCTGTCTATATATATAGACACACACACACACATATATATATCTATATGTATATATATATGTATATGTCTAAATATATAGACATATATGTATGTATATGTCTAAATATATAGACATATATGTATGTATAGGTCTATATATAGACCTATACATATATATGTCTCATGAATCATACATATCATCTTTCCATGTTGAAATGTAAACAAAACAGTTCAACTTTAGTAAGTCCCTTGTGATTTCTCTTTCTTGTTTATCTTTTTATGCTTCTCTTGATTCTTGTGTTTGAAAGTAAAATTTTCTATTCAGTTCTGGTCTTTTCACTGAGAAAACTTTAAAATCCTCTATTTTATTGAAAATCCATATTTTGCCTTGGAGCATGATACTCAATTTTGCTGGGTAGGTGATTCTTGGTTTTAATCCTAGCTCTATTGACCTCCAGAATATTGTATTCCAAGCCCTTTGATCCCTTAATGTAGAAGCTGCTAGATCTTGTGTTATTCTGCTTGTGTTTCTACAATACTCAAATTATTTTCTTCTGGCTGCATGCAGTATTTTCTCCTTGATATGGGAGCTCTGGAATTTGGTGACAATATTCCTAGGAGTTTTCTTTTGGGGCTCTTTTCGAGGAGGCGATCTGTGGATTCTTTCAATTTCTGTTTTGTCCTGTGGCTCTAGAATATCAGGG
>CM053624.1:217097444-217122590 GCA_028646595.1 Phalanger gymnotis
AAGGGAAGAGGGGAGAGAATTTGGAACTCAAGGTTTTAAAAAAATAGATGTTCAGAAGTAAAAAAGTTTTTTTTTTTCATGCAACTAGAAAATAAGATGCACAGGCAATGAGGCATAGAGATTTATCTTGCCCTACAAGAAAGGAAGGGAAAGGGGGATGGAAGGGGAATGGGGTGACGGAGGGGAGGGCAGACTGGGGAAACAAGGCAACCAGAGTGTGTGCCATCTTGGAGTGTGGGGGGGGGAGGAAATGGGGAGAAAATTTGTAATTCAAACGCCTGTGAAAATCAATGCTAAAAACCAAACATATTAAAAATAAATTAAAACTGGAAAAAAAATTCTGCAATTCAAATACTCTTTGATTGGAGAGAATGGAATAGAATTAAGCAAATCATTTGTTAGGGACATTATGAGAGAAAGCACCTTTCTAAGTATAAATTTTCCCACACACCAATGTAGTTCTTTTCATATATTAGGCACTATATGAAAAATGTGTATTGAATTCATTTGAAGAAAAGATGAAAGAAGATTCCCAGAATCTCAGAATACAAAGTCACTCATAAGGTGAAGCATTAGAAGAGATCATAAAAGGCCGCTTAGTCCAATGCATTCTTGGGAAATCCCCTCTATTCCTGAAAAGTAGGTATCAGTCAGTCTCCTCTTAAGGAACTCTAGTAAAGGGAAACCCACTGCAATCAGAAGCAGCCCATTCAACTTTAGGTCACTGTAATTGTTAGGAAGTTTTTCCTTATGTCATACAAAAATCTACTTTTCTGTAATTTCTACCCATTGCTACTAGTTTTGCCTTCTGGGGCCAAGCAAAACAAATTCAATTGCCCTTCCTCATGGCAGTTTTTCAGGTACTTGAGCACAGCTGTCATATTCTCTCTGAGTATTCTCTATACCAGGCTAAACATCTCCACTTCTTTCCAGTTATCATATGGCATAACTTGTAGTTACTTCATGATCTTGGTTGCCCTACATTGGACATGTCTCAGCTTCTCAATGTTCTTCCCAAAATATGGTGTCCTAAATATGTGTAGTCTACCAGAGCCTGAAATTTATATCTCCTTAAGTCTGATCACTGTATAGTATAGTAGAAAGAGGGTTGGGTTTGGTGTGAAGATCTGAGTTTACTACTCTTGTATTCTTGGTCAAGTTTCTTAACCTTGTTAAGTCTTAATTTCCTCATCTATAAAAAGAGGGGATTGGATTAGATTACCTCTAAAGTCCCTTCCAGCTATAAATCAGTTATTTCAAATTTGAGTTTATCTTGAGACATTTTTGAATTTTGAAGCTTACTTAAAATACAACCAGTGGCATTTGTTGTAAAGATTATTCAATTCAAATGAAAACAGAATTTTAAAAATTACTTTTAGATTCTCATTTGCTTCTTAAAGATTTTGTGAATATCTTTTTGAAAAAATTTTTCATGACAATGCTTTGAAACTTTTTCCACCTTAGTAAAATTGTTAGATTACAACCCAACATTATGTGATTTTCCATGAATTTCTGGGGAAATCTTTGGTAAAAAAAAAAAAACAAAAACTGTTACCCCTCAAGAAATAAATAATCTTTGATTTTCTTTATAGCAACTCTGAAGTCAAAGACATTCAAGTTTGAATTTGGCTCTGTGAAATTTCCACCCAGGCTCTTTTGCAGAATTATAGCATTTGAGAGTTGGAGGAGTACTCAGTGGCCGTTTACCCAACCTCTGCACAAAAGGAATCTCTACTGTTATTTTCTTGGCAAGTGGTAGTACAGACTACTTAGACATTCAAAGAAGATGCATCTACCACCTCTTGAGGCAGTCGTCCTACTTTTACACAACTCTAATTGTCAAGAAGTCTGTCCTAACATTGAGCCTAACTTGGCCTCTGAAACATCTACCCTCTGAGGACAAATAGCACACATCTAATACCCGGTCCACATGACAGCCCTTCAGATTTTTGAACATGGGTATTCTGTCCCTCCTGAGTATTCTGCAGACCAAGTATGCCTAATTCTTTCAACTGGTCCTCACAGGAGGTAGATCTCAGGTCCTTCACCATTCTGGTTCCTCTCTTATGGATACTTTGCAGCTTGTCAATGTTCTTCTTAAACTGTAGTGCCTACATTGGTAACTAAGGTGGAGCCAGTGAAGGGAGGTCTGATTATATCTTGGCTCCCAAAGTCTTAAGGGGAGTTGCTAAGACCAGAGCCAATGGTAAGAGCTTAAGTTTTGGTCACTCAGTTTGATGACGGCTAAAGAGTGCATAAAAAGAGAAGACAGCTATTTGCTTAGGGCTCTCACTCTTGGCAGTGTGCTGATGTGGAGACTCTGGGCAGCTATAGTTAAGAGCCCTCCAGCTTGTGAACTCAGATGTTGGGACTTTGTTAAACACTGGTAACTATGCATTGAGATTTGAATCAGACAAGGTCTGTCTGTTGATGTTTGTAATTTGTTTGTATTTGCTCTGAAAGTCAGGGTGCTGGCTTTTTCCCCTGAACTAAGCAAATAATATTTGTATGCTGGATTAAAGTAAGATTGTTAACCCCTTCACGTTGCTTTCCTTGGTAAAGCAGATCAAAAGAATCTGTGTTGGCAGCTTTCTGTGTGCTGGTTGTTGGTGGGTCTTACACCCCAACAGCAACTGCTAGCCGAATTGTTGCAACAGTACCCTAAGCTAAACACAGCACTCCAGAGAAGGTCTGACCAAGTCCAAGTACAGCGAGACCATCACCTCTCTGTTCCTAAGAGTTATGTTGAATAATGATTTTATTCCTCAGCATTTTTAAAACTAAATACTAAACTTTTATATATTTACTCATTCTGGGCAGCGAGATGACACAGTAGATAAAGCACTGGGCATTTAGCTATTCTGCATTTTTCTATTCTTTTACACTTATGTATTTCCTTCTTTTTTTTTTTCCAGTACAAGACAGTTCTGAAAAGCACTGCTTTATGGTATGATAGTACTAGTCTCTTTACAAGTTTTCTTTTTCATAAATCTTCTGGATAACTTTACTCATCTATTTTTCCATATAAATCTCATTATGACTAACTAATTCCATGAATTAACCAAGTATTGCATTAAACATGTACATTAATTTGTGAGGTATTGACATTTTTAGTAGTAGTTGAGCTAGCATTTATATAATGTTTTAAGGCTTGGGTTTTACATATATCAGTTGATCCTCACAACCTTATTTTGCTACTGTTATCCCCATTTTGTAGATGAGGAAACCAAGACTGAGGCAGAGAGGTTAAGTGACTTCCTAGGATCACACAATTAATATCTGACCCATGATTCAAACTGAGGCCTTCCTGTCTCCAAGTCCAGCACTCTCTCTATTGCCCTATTTAGCCATGAACAGGAAACTAGACCTTCATTTGTTCAGCTCTTCCTTGATTTCTGTCAAAAATCATTTTAAAATTGTCTTAGTATAGATTCCTCATACATCCTGATAAGTTAATGCCCAAATGCTTGACGTATTTTGTAATTACCATAAAGCGCATCTCTCTCAATTTTTATTGATTTTTACTGGTGTTTTATAGGATTGTGAATGACTTTGTGGGTTTATTTTATTTCCTTGTACTTTACTGAAGTAATGTATTACTGCCAAAAATTTTGGGGGTACTGAAGTAGACATGACTGTTTTAACAGCTATTTTTAATGAGAAAGGTTCCAGTGCTTCTTGTATATAACAATAATTCATGGATTCAAGTATATACTTGCCATATTATATTATAGAAAGACTTTTCTATTTTCATATTTTAAAATGATCTATTAACTTAAATGAATTCTTTTTTGTCATTTTCTTATCAGTCAATTTTATCAGTCTCTTTCCACTTAATTATATGATCATATAGTCTTTATTTTTCCTTTCAATTGCTTTTTGTTGTGCAAAATTTTTATTTTTGAATAATCAAATCCATCAACTTTTTCTCCAGCAATTTTTTGTAAGTAAAAATAGCATTCCTCTTAATCATTTCTCTGAGACAAATACATTACTTCCCTTTTGTTCCAGTTTTTTAAGTTTTAAAAATAAAAAGTTTAGTATTTTATTTACAAAGCATTAAGGAGAAGAATCATTATTCAATAAGAATGATTGGGAAAACTGCATAGCCATGTGTATGGCAAAAAAAAAAAAAAGTTTGGCTCAGTACCTCACAACATAGGCTACATTAACCTCTAACTAGATCACTGATCTATCTAGGTAAAATTTGTATTTATTTGGTATATATTTTGCATTGAAGGCATGCTGTGTAGAAAGCCATCTTTAGAGCCAGGAAAAATTGGATTCAAGTCCTATCAAACCTGTAGTGGCTGTATGACCCTGGGCAAGTCTCTAAAAGGAGAAATTACAGAACAGCTATGGATCAGCGTTGGTAGAGGGAGTTTCCTCATCCAGAATTTGCTATGCTAATGAGCCCAATAGTCCAGATCAAAAAAAAGTATAGTTTCTTTTTATTTATCTGTGGACATGTTTTACCCTAGTAAAACATAAGCTTCTTAAAGTCAGGACCTGTTTCCACTTTTTTTCTTTGTATCCCTAATACCTGGCATAGCGTTGAACAAAGAGTAGGAGCTTCATGAACACGAACTGAATTGTTGTTACCGTTGGAAAGTTTTCCAATCGATCTCTAGAATCAAGCCCAATCAGCCTTCTTACTGTTCCCCCATGATGCTCTGTCTCCTGGCTTTGTTCTTTCCCGTGTACATAAATTGTACATAAATATTTCTCTGGTAGAGTATGAGCTCTTAAGGGCAGGGGCTATTCATTTTTGCCTTTGTATCTATAGTGCCTAGTATTATGCCTGGCATATAGTAGGCACTTAATAAATTGGTTAATCTAGTAACCTCAATAAAAAGAAATGATCCATAAATACACATCCATATTAATAAAAAACACTAGACCTAGGTTCCAACCTGGACTGTGCCACAGACCAGCCATCTGATTTGAGGCAAATTACTTAACATCTCTTTACATCCACTTCCTTATCCAGTAAATGGGATACCAACACCTAGCCTATAATGTCCAAGATCCCTTCCAGCTCTAAATTTATGATTCTTTAGCTATAATTATGTGAAAAAATAAAAATTCAAAGGTAGAAAAACTTTATTAACTTGGAAAGGAAGCACCAAACAAAAGTGGTTTTTGTTTTTGTCCTTTGTTAATCCGTTTAGACTTTGTTGTTGAATGCTAAGAATTTTACCTAAGTATTTATTGCTTATTTTATATGGTTATTTCATCATTTTTCTTGTTCTTTATAATTGAAAATTTTATGAGTCCTCATGCTTGAAAAGGTTAGGAAATACTGTCTTACTAAATACTCATTTATATTATCATGCCTTCAAAATTCTTTCCAAGAACTAGCATGTTTCTAAAATAAAAGCTTAATCTTAACAAAAGGAAATAACATGTTTAAGTGGAGTGTTTTTTCTCTGACCTTTGCTGTTAGAAAGAAGCACTTTGTTCTTTTGTTAACACTGAGGACAGCACATTATTAGATAAGGATCTTGGACTACAGAGACAGTTTGGAGTCAGGTGAAAATTGAATTTTAATAGTACTGTTCATAACATTTTAAATGTGATCATATTCTGATCCATTATTTCTTTATTCAAGCAAAGGTTTCAAAATACTATAAGTTAATCGAACATAACTTTTTAATTTATTAATAATAGCACATTTTTTAAAGGCATTGGAAACATTTTAAGTCATGTTCAGTAATGGTGGATACACAGCTGCATAATTTGTAACCTTCTCTCTATTCCACCTGTAACCTTGAACAAGCATCGAACCTACTGTGGTTCTGTGAGATCTTTTAAAAATTATTTCAATTAGAATGACCTTTATGATGATACTGTGGATTTTCAGAGCCTCAAAGATTTAAAGCTTTACCTATACCTGGTAGAGGTATTAGAAGGGTAATTATATTAGGCAACATTATGCAATAAATGAAAAGCTTACTGAGTGGGTAGTTAAAATCCTAGGTCCTCTTAATGCCTTTGTCCTAAGCGAGTTTTCTGTGTCCATGCCTGTTTCTTTACCCTACCAGTGACAATTTTCTCTTGTCTCTTAAATTCAGTCATAAGAAACCCAAGTTCTTCCAGCACTTGTTCCAATAGGGCTCCTTGTCAGAATGGTAATGCTTCCTTGTCTTTTTACTCTTTGCTCTTTTAGATCCTGCCCACATGACCTATCCTTGAGCTCTGATATGAACAACCACTCCATCGTTACAGTGATCAGTGGGGAGGAGCATTTTGAAGATTATGGAGAAGGGAGTGAGGCGGAATTGTTTTCTGATAACTTGTGTAATGGAGAATCCAACTTTAGCAGCTCTTTTCTTTCTCCCAGGTAAAGACATGTCAGTAGTGATGTGCTTTTGTATTTCCTCAACTTTGTTGTCTTTAATCAGCAGGGATGTTTTTGCCTTTTTGGTTTAAGGGGGAAAAAGACCCGAATGTAGAATAATTTGACCAATCTTTTGAAACATTGTTACTAACCTGAGTAAAAATTGACAGAACTCATCCAGTTATATCTACAGATTTACATAAAATTTTAAGGCTTAAAACATAGTAATATAGCATTTTACTACCTTGAAGCAATATATATGTATAAATTCCTAATCTTTAATCATATTATAACTATATACCAACTATATTATAACTATATACTTTAATCATATTATAACTATAACTATATACACTTTTGTTTTTGTCTATTGGTTTCATAAGATTCTTTGGGTTTAGTAACATTGTATGGGCTCTTCCATTCTCATTTTCTATTATTATTTCTGACCATGAACCTTATTTTTGATACTTTTAATATTCCAGGAATGACCCTTCAAAAGTTGATAATTAGTAGTCCTTAGGTAATATATGTATATCATATATGTATAAATATGTATTTTATAATATAGACACAGCTGTCATTGAAGACTTCATATATGTAACTAAAAATCACCTTTTCATTTTGGCCAAATAAGTAGTTCTAACATTTCATGTTTCAAATCAGAATCATATGTACTCACTCTTATTAATATTTATAGTAAATCCTGTAACTTTCTAGTTGAGGAAAATGCAATTAAATTATTCGTGATTTAATTAGTATAATCATAAGATAGTAGCCTGTCCATAAAAATTAGTTCTCCCTTCAGAATTCCATGTTCCTTCTGTTCTTTTGGTAACAGGAGCACCTTATGTCTTAAATAAAATAAAAGTTTTAAGGTAGGATTTTGAGCCATGACTGTCTAAGATTTTTCTACAATCCTGTTTGGCAGGGCAAATTTTATTCCCAGGTGCTAAAATAAACCAGGTCTAAAACCTGAAAGAAATTCAGCACTTTATATCATTTTCTATTTACTTTTCATGAAACTTCCTTGGTATTTAAAAAAATTTTTAATTTGTATTGGTAGCTTTTTGTTTTTCCCTCACCTTTGGGGATTATGCCACTATCCAGTAATCCATTTCCATAGAAATATTTATGGTCTCTTGAAATGGATGCTAGAAGAGAAGAGTTAGAATTATGAGTATTGTTGTTAAATGTGATCTGTTAGAAAACTGTGTCCCTCCCAAAAATTTATAGGACTAGGAAAAAATATACAAAAAGAACCTCTAGCTCACTGTTCACAAACTTGGTATTAATCTCATAGAACTCTTCTTATCAAGTAGATAGTGGCCTTACCCTTTAAAAGGCACTTTGTGTAGGCTTTTAAGTTCAGCCCTTGTATCTCAGATGTTGCTTTGCTGGTTGCGTCACCAAGGGTTAAGTGACTTGCACAAAGCAAGTCAGTGGCAGAGCTGGGAGGACTTGAGATTATGAGTCAGGAAGCTCCTCCTTCAACTTGTTAGAAGTGGCAGGAACTAGACAATTGCTTTATTGCCATTCACCTTTTCTCAGTTTTATAAAAGCTTTTTTCTAGGTTTTATGACCTGAGAAGAGAAACTGCGCAGTAGTAGAATACCAGGCGTATTAAGGAATTTTAACCTAGAAGTCACACAGTAGCTACTACAGCCATTTCCCCCCAATGTTTAGATATTTTAACTAAAAACAAGATTTCATGTGTTTTAAAGAGAAAAACCTTTAAGTATTTTAAATTGGATATATCAAGTCATGATCATGTTAAACAAAAATAAGTGTAGGACAATGTCATGGGATAGATCATTACTTCAGGCCATAAATGTCATAGGTTTTGTTTCTCTATTATTGACTATATAGTTGTTTCGATAGAATCCAGTACAAAACCCTTGAGTCTTAGAATGATTAGGGACATAAACTGAAAAATTCATACATAAGTCTCTTAGGTTTTTCTCTGGTTACTTTTCACGTTTTTATGCAATTTTTGTCCTATTTGGGTACATAAGAAATGTTAATTCTTTGCATTTATAATGTTATTTGTAAGAAAAATGAAGCTTTTCTCACTTGGCCTTGTTAACTCATAAGTGCCAGGAAGAGAAATTTTAAGGTAATACTTGGAAACAGAAGGAATGTCAGTACCCTGAGAGAAGGAAAGAAAAATTAGCCCTAATACATAGTTTTATTAGGCCTTTGTTTTTCAAGGTACCAGAAGTGTATAAGAATTTAACAGTCTACTTTCTGTGCCTTTATGATATGAAATACGTACCTTTTTCATGAAGATATTTGTGATATAATGGGGACTTGTGACAACCCCTCCCCCTATGAATATGCTGAGTATTTTCATCGCTCACTTAAGTTGTTTCTATGTATAATGATTTTAAAATGAAACTGAGTTAAGAATTTGAATGGCAAAATTAGTACAGATAAAAAAATTGCTATCATTGTGATAGTTCTAATTAGTTTGGATTTTTTTAGGAATATCTGAAACAGATAAGTGTTACTTTGTTTTTTCCTGTGTTGTGTTATGTGTAGTGGTTTAGAGATCTTTCTTGAAATAATATTTTTACTTTTTACTGCTGAAATAATATTCCTGTTATCATAGTGTTGCTACAATACATTTCCTTTTAGCGAACACCAGAAATTATTCTTTTCTGTCATACTTAAGAGAAAATAACACAATGCAGTATGGTCCAGATTCCATTTCTTTCCTGTTTAATGCATGTGCATTTTAAATATTATTTTCTTCTACTGTACATTTTATGAGAGTATAAAACAAATTGTAGAATTTCATTTAGCTTATATGACTGAGAGTTCAAGTATATCCTGTAAACTATGCTACTATTTTGATAGTCTCCCTCTGTTTATTCATTCTACTTCCTATCCTCTTGTGTGATATTTCCTTTTTTTCTGTTTAGGTATAACTTCTATGCAAAATTATATTTCAATTTAACTATCATTTATATTAAGCTTGTGGCTTCCAAAAGGTATTGTGTTTGAAGATAGCCCAGATATACTCTATTATATTCCTCCTTGCCCATTAACAAGTGGTTATCAACACATTCTATAAAATTGAAAATTCAATTAAAATTCAACCATGGGCAATTAACGTATGATTCATAGTTTCATTTAATATAATTAAATTGGCAAAACTATCCCTTATAGACCTCTGATATTACTGATTTATACAATAACTATTGAAACAATTGTAAAGTTGATTCCAGAGGATTCGTAATTAAACAGACCACCTCTATTGATTAAACTCTTCTGACAGAGAGGCAATGAACTCAGAGTACAAACTGAGACATTTTTTGTACATGGCCAATGTCAAGAATTTGTTTTGCTTGATTATACATGTTTGTGACAAAGGTTTTCTTTTTCTTTCTCACCTAGGGGTGGAGGGGCGGGCAGAGGGAGAAAGCAAATTTTCATTGATTGGATAAAAAGTAATTAAAAAATTAGTTGTAAAGTATTACTTGACTTCTTCAGATGATCCATTTTCGTAGTGTGAGTATTCCTTCCCTTGATGCAGATTGAAACCTTCAGTGCTTTAGCAAATAGTTTTCATTAATTGCTGTGGCCAGTCATATGTGGCCAGTCATGTAGTGATGAGCCTCCTTCTTAACTAGGCTGATTGTTGTAGAGCAGACCCATAGGCAGATGCTGGAGCCAGGTTCACAGAATCTTAGCATTGAAGGGGACTTCAAAGTCATCTAGTCTAACCTGTACCTGAACAACAGGTACAACATACACAAAAAGGTGATCGTCCAGTTCTTGCTTTATGAGCTCCCTTGATGGGGAAACTTACCCCCTCCCTAGGCAGCCCCTTCCACTTTTGTCCAGTTCTAACCATTTGAACTATATGGAAGTTTTTCTTGATGTTGATGAAACTTCCTTATTTTGCCCTCCACATGACAGTCCTTCACATACATAAAGACAATTGTCAGGCCTCCCATGCCTTCCCTGCTAGAGACTCAAGATCCTCAGTTTCTTTAACCATTTAACAAATATTTGCTAATGCTCATGATATGCCAGGCACTGGGCTAGATACTGGAGGTACAGAGACAAAGCTGGAACTTTCCTATTCTAGAGCATGACGGTATAGACCCAGTACTTCAATGTATAATACAGTGGGATGACCAGTTCCCTTATCCTTATAATTGCCCTTCCCGTAAGGTGACATTGGCCTCTTCAGCTGCCATTTCAAGCTGTGGGTTTATATAGTTATTATATAGAGTTTGAAGTCTACTAAATCCTGATCCTTTTCAGACTAGCTACACCTTGCCTGTCTTGTGAATGTGAAGTGTATCTAAGTTTAAAACTATACATTTATCTCTTTAAAAAAAATCTAGCCCTGTGATTTTATTGGTGTAGGGAACTTCCAGTTCTACTTGGAGTCTTAGAGAGGGACTTGGGCACTTGGCAGATAAGTGACTTACCTGTAAACACCCAACATTGTGTGTGTCACAGGAGGGATTGAAACTTAGGTCTTGGTGGCTTCAAGGCCAGCTGTCTATACATTGTAGCACTATAGCTGTTTCCCTCTACCCCATACATACACATATCCATCCCTACTTACACGCATGTGTATGTGTATGTGTTTATATGGCAGTTGTGTTGTAGTGGATATTTGTGATGGATTGGGAATTGGAAGACCTGAGTTTGAATCCTGGCCCAGCCACTCAATAGCTGTGAGACCTTGCCTATGTCATTTATCTTCCCTGCCTCAGTTTTCTCATCCATTAAATGGGAATGTTACTCTAGAGTCAGAGGACTTTGGCTGAAGTCCCACCCTTGCCATTAACTTTTATGACCCTGGCCAAGTCACTTAACACCACTGGGCCTCAGTTTCCTCATCTGTTAATTGAGAGGTAGGATCAAACTCAGTGGCCTCTAGGATCTCTATCAGCTCTTTATGTATGGTGTTATGCTGTATTCTTAGTATGTCACAGGATTTTTGTGAGGAGCAAATAAAATAATGTCTCTAAAGTGGTTTCATATATTGTAAAGTCCTTTATAAATGTCAGCTGCTATTTTATGTGTGTGCCCCTATATGTTATATAATCTTTTACCAAAGTCCTACACTGATGACTCATCATGGCATGGAGGTAGCTCTGGAGTTTTAGGCTATACCAACAGAGTGTACTAGCTCAGGCAGAGATTACCAAGCTGGCCAGCTGAAAGCCTGTGTATGCCTGTTACCCAAGGACCAGGCAAGTAAGTTTAGAGTCTTTCCAAATTCATGAAGATAGTCTGCTAAGTCTACTAAAGGCATTGAGGGTCATGTTATGCTTCAGTGTAGGGAATACTGGCATTGGTGAAATGTTGGATCTTTTGAAGTATAGATGTATGGCTATACATATATATGGATATATATGCGTATATTTGTGTATATATATGTATCCATATACATATGTCTATATATATGTACATACACATCCATTCTTCCATTACATTGTAAGCCCCTTGAGGGCAGGAACCGTATTTGCCTTTTTTTTTGTATCCCTTTGTATCACTTAGCACAGTGCCTGGCACATGGTAGATGCTCAATAAATGTTTATTGATACATCATTCTCCAGGGTGATTTCTTCATCCTGAAGCTGCAGCTGTTGGCCTGCCTTTTTTTTTGTCCAATATATACCATGAAGAATAACTAGGCCTATTAAAGATACTAGACTGCAAAACTAAAGTGGGATATAGTATCTACCTTTTTATTTCTTTTCATATCTTAAAAATAAAGTTAGAGAACTGCAGAATGTTTTATTTTAAACAACTTATGAAAATTAGACAAGATACTTTTGATAAATTCCTTTTTTGCTTATTAAACCAGGTTATATATCACATTCCTGTAATAATGTTGCCTCCTCCCTCCAAAAAAGTAATTGCTTAAGAAAACGTAGGCTAAATATAATTCCAACTGGGGAAAATGAACATTTGTCATGATTTTTATGACGCACAAATACTTTTGCGTACTTGCTCCATTGTTCGTCTTCAGACACAAACTTATGAAAGCCACAGCTATAAAACTATACTTGTCCAAGCTCTTCTCCTAAACTGACACTTCTGATCTCTCTAGTACCAACCCACTTGCTGCCAAACTGCACAGCATTCTCACTGATGAGGCGTTTGAATTTTACTGTAGCCAGTGTCACAAACAAATCAACCGCCTTGAGGATCTTTCTGCTCGCCTGAATGATCTTGAAATGAATAGGTAATTGGTTCAGTGAATGGCGTGGTATTTTGTTTCTTTAAGGAGAAAAGGATATGTACATTGTCTGTTATTTAGTTACTTGACTTGGCATTTTCTTATCTTAGACAGTCTGTTAAATTGATCAAAATGTGAACCAGGTGGCCTCACTGTACCTTAGGATGTACCTTGTGACTCCTTGTTCATGAAGACCTGAATTCCTGAGCTTCCGATTAAGGAGAAGAGTATAACTGGTGATGGGAATCTTCCCTTTAGACCTGATGCAACACCTTTGCATGTTGTTGGTTCTGTGTTTAGTGAATTCATCCTTTCTTCATTATACTTTGCATGATGCAGTCTAAGAGTAATTTTTTCCCCAGTTACTGGGGATGACAATTGTTATTGGACTGTCCTACTGAGGTAAATCCAATACAGGCAGATCTGGACTTGCCGAGTAGAAAAATTAGGGAGCTATTTCATTTATTTGAACTGTTTCATGCTTCACGTTACAAAAGGACTTATTTTTCCATATAGTATTCATTTAAATAGCTAGCTAGTTAACATACAACATAATTATAAACCTAATTCATTTAACTGCTTTGCAAACCTTAATGCACTATATAAATGCTGGCTATCATCATTATTATTATTATTATTTGCAAAAATTTGGTTTACATGAAATTCTAGGGAATGTCCTTATGTAAAATAAGATATCTGTACTCAAAATTAGATCTTGTTTTGAATAGATTTTACCAAGACTGCCTTTGGCTTTAGTTAGTTACCATAAAAATTCAGCTTTGTTTTTTAACTTCTATGTTTAAAAGAAAAAAATCTGAGTTTCAGCAGCAGTGGTACCAGATTCAACTCTTTTTCCTTTCATTTATGAATATCTGTTTTCTTCTCTCATTTCTGACCCCTGACTCTAGTTCAAATCAAAACCTCTCCAGTATCAACACCTCCAAGTTAGATTTCTTTAGACCTTTTCCTTTTACAGACACTTCTCAACTTTAAAAAAAAAACTTGTTTGTAGTTAATATTTTAGATTTAGATTTTTGTATGCAAGAACATTTCTGCTAATTATGCTAAATATTCTTCAGGCATGGTCAACCCATGTACCCTGAGCCTGAAATGAAGGTAAATTCGTGCTAATTTCAAAAATGTTAGAAGTCATTCATAATGCTTTATTAAATATGTATTTTTTTCCTTTTTTGCTCTTAGAAATCACTCCCTATTTCTATCTTATATACTTTTGTTGTTGTTGTGTTTGTTAGGCAAAGGTGGAATCACTTATTGATCTTCAGTTGCAACTAAACTGATATAATTAAATTTAGACCACATCACACACTAGCACTTTGAGTTCTAATTACAGACTACCTATAAATTTCTCCTGATTATTTATAGTCCTTGGCCTTTACCTATAGTGTCTCTAAGGATTTTTTTTTAAGTTAAAGTCTTAATTTTGATATTACGATTTTTACAGCAAGAGACATGAAGACATTTTAAAATGGGTTGAAAAAACTATAGCAAGATAGTAGGGGTGGTAATAGTATGGATATTTAAGTTCACATGGATATTTTTACCAGTCATTTGTAGAAATAGTAGTTCTGTTGTGGGGAGAGAAACAGACCAGGCTGAGGGAGGATTGAGGTAATGGGTGACGTAATGAGCACTGGATGAGGAATCAGGAGACCTGGATTCCAGTCTCACCTCTGGCAGGTACTTGCTGTGTAACCTGAGGCAAGATGCTTTTCTGCCTTAGGATTTATTCGCCACATTTCTCTTTGTATATCCTACCTAATGTCATTCATTGCATAGATCTGAAAAAATGATAATGGGTAATACAGCATTACAGAAAATGGTTAATTCCATAGCTGACCTAAGTGGATAGAACTGGGATTTTAATGAGTACATTCAAGGACCATGGCAGATAACACTGTCTCCTTTTGGAAACAATTATACCAAAGGGTATGCAGGGAAAATTGGACTTAGTCCTGGGTAGGAGAACAGTTTGGTAGGCCAAGGGAGGGGAGCTAGAGGTGAGAACTGAGCCACCATAACTGAGTATAGCATGAAGAATAGCAGATTTGGAGGATCTAGGTTAAAGAATAGCAGATTTGGAGGATCTAATTGGTTCTGCCAATTATTCACTTCTGTGAATTTGGGCAAGTAACTTAATCAATCTAGGTCTCAATTTCCTAATTTCTAAATGAGCTGTAGGTGACTTCTGAGTTCCCTTCCAAGTTCCAAATCTATGATCTTCTGTTGCCAGGTTTAGACTGTTGTCCCAAAGATGCAGCATCAGTGTTAGGAAAGTTGTAGTGGAAATTATCTATAATATTTTAATAGCATCATTGATGTAACATTTTATGGGATGTGCCTGGCTTATATAGGCCACAGGAGTAGTAGATAGGTGAGTGTTTTGCATGGACAAAAGGATTTGAAATTGATGGAAACCTGAGGCATGAAGAATAGGAATCTGATCCATTGGATATAGGTACCTAGTAAAGAAATAAAAGGCAAAAGAGAACATGAACATTACTCCAGTGTTGTTCATAAAATAATATTACATTTATATAATACTTTGAGGTTTGCAGAATGCTTTACATACTTTATCTCATTTGACTCTTACAAGAACCGTATGTTGTTATTAAGTGTTCCTATTATTCCCATTTTATAGATAAGAAGGTTAATTGATTTATCTAGGGTTGTATAGCTAGTGAGTATCAGAGATAGGATTGGAAATCAGTTCTTCCAAACTTGAAGTCCACTGTGCCCTCGTAACATGGCCTAGTTAGTCATGCCATGACTGTAATGAATTGACTTAGCAGAAAAAAGGAAGTGCACCCAGAAAATCAAGAAAATAGAAGTTGGAAGAGTTGGCTTGAGGACAAAATTAACCATTGTTTTAGTCATCATATGTATTAAGTTTCTACTGTGTGCAGGCCACTATGCTAGATGCTATTTAGTAATTTCTAATCTAGGTATGTCAGCTGTCTTTGAAAGTATATATGAAAGCAGTCTTAATTTACATCTCATTCTTTAGAGTTTGAAGTTGAAATCCATGCTATCCTATGCATAACTAAAAAAAATTATATGTTTTCTCACCACATTTGGAATAAAACTGAACTAGAGCTTTATCTCTCTCAAGATGATCACCATTATAACATTTGTTTACAAGTATACAATACTCAGTTATTTACACAGAGCTTTGATAAACTCTCAGGAGGATAGAAACAGAAAATAATACATAGCTTTATAAGGAGTAAATTGGGTTAATTTAATATAATTTGGTTTACAAATTAATCTTACTTATCTTGCATTAGAACTCTTTTCAACTACATCTTCCCCTAGGCAAAGCAGTGTTTCAATTCATGAGAATAGGTTAATGATTTTCTCATAACAAAATCTTAGGAAATAATACATTTTGCCAGTGAACACATAGCCACGATTAAAGACATTGCTAATAGTTAGATTCTGATTTCCTAGAAAGAAAGGAACCTTAAAAAAAAAAAAACCTCTGTCTCCTTAGTACCTAATATAGTGCATTGCATATAGAGTAGATGCTTAATAAAAGCTTGAATGAAACAAATGATTGTCCTAGGCTGGAATTCCATCTCAATGAATTTTGTGAAGAAGAAAAAGTATGATTTAGTTTAGCTCTGTTGTAGAATATTCAGGATCTATTCTAACACTTATTGTAAATTCAAAAAATAAGTACAAAGCCCATTTATCTTATTGGCATTTTCCAGAAATATTTTATTTCACTAAGATTTTAAAAGTGATATACTTAGGATTGCAGATTCAAATAATAAAGACTTTTAATGGGATAGCAACCAATTTACTGAAGTGTAATGTTTAGTAAATTACACTTGAATTTTTGATGATGTTATATTTGGGAAGTCTAGCTGATGATCAGAAGAAAGGTAGAAAGGCAGGCTGATAGAAAAGTTGTCATAGAAAGTTTTTTTTTTTAGAAAAGGCATATAAGTAAATTCCCTGAATTAATTTTGCTACTGGATCTTTATAAATGACACTGATCAGTTATGTCTTAAATAATTAAGCCAAAGAATGATGTGGGATTGTGTGTGGGTCTTTTTGTTCATGTAAATGAATTTCAGGAGAGCTAACTTCTTGATATATCAGTAATCATGATTTCATCTTTCTAGTTGTTAGAAATAACAGACTTTTCACACATACTATCAATAATAAGAAATTATCAAAAAATTACTAGACTTAGAGTAAGTATTGTTCATTGTTAAAGCATTCAGTAGAATATTAGTAGTTAAATGGCAAAAGATGAGTTTAGAAGGGAAGAAGCACCAGCCTCTGGGAAAGGTAAGTTGTAAAATGTTGGCAGTTTATTTCTTTTTAAAGAGAGGAAAAAAAAACACTGTCTAACAAAATGATTTGGTTTAAGTAGATGGGTAATGGTTTTTAGTAGATGATTAACTGCTCTAATAGTAAAATGATGTTACTATGTTTCCTATATATCAAGTAGCAAAAATGGATAGCAATTAGAAAACCACCATAGAGTTATCCCAAGTGATTGTGAAAAAACAATGGTTAAGTTAGACTAAAATAAAATTCTTCTGAATTGGTAATTATTTGAAGCATAACACTCCAGTCATGGTTCACTTTTTTGTTTTTATGACTATGTGTTATCCATTCTGATTACCTGGTTTCCCACAGCCAGAATATATGGAAGACTTTCCTTCAAGCTAAGCACCTTTTGAATATTCTGTCAGGTGAATTAGTACAGCCAGTAGACTGAATTATCCTAACTTGGTCTTGTTATTGCTATTTTGGGTAAAGATCTATTTCCGAACTAAAATAATCCAGCCATTAATGCTTGTGATAATCGAAGAAATCTCAGGGAATTTATTAAAGTCTTTTTTTGTGCTTATTTGTAAGAGGGGGGCCTAACATAGGACTGTGCATAGATACTGTCATTGAAAAGCTAAGTAATGCATGCTTGTGTTTACATTATTTGGTAAGGATGTACCCCCATTCCTGTATCTCTCTAGTTTGAATTTCCTGTTTCCTTTTGGTTTTCTCTGTCAGTTTTCCTGACTCTGTTTTCCTGTTGTTTTTGTTCATTGCACAGTCCAAATAAACGACTCTCCAGTAAGAAGGTAGCAAGGTAAGCAAATACTTTATTATCAAATACTTTATTATCCATTTTTAAAGAAATGTTATGCTAAAACTCATTGTTGTTTAAAGTGCATGATTTCTCCTTTTAAAAAAAATATTTTCATTCCTCACCCCTGACCACCAGAAAACTGAAGAGGACTTTAAAAATTTCAGTTTTGTTTGGGAAAACTTTTAAAAGATATTTCTAAGTACTGCAAAGTTAGACTTGAATTCATCTAGTTAGGTGTGCATACTCATTTGTATTATAGGATTTGGTCGCATTGGAAAACTTACTTGCAAAACATTTTCTCCAGGAAAGTGGTAGCAAAAATATTTACTCCCAGTTTCCTTAGAATTCAACACAATAGTCAAAAGAATTGGAACTGGAGGTTTGCTACCTGTATACCAAGAGCTATAGAAAATAGAATTGAACTCTTGATAATAGAAGGATGTGTCATTTCATTCTTAATTCATATTAATCTCAGGATCATCTGCCTCTCCAGGACTGCTTTCTTCAATGCCACAAGGGCTATCTCTGTCTTACCCCCAAGTTTTTTTCTCGGGTCCTGTAAAAAACCTCAGTAAAAAGACTTACCCAGTTTAGAATGTGGTTTTGTGGTGTTTCTTTTTACTTTGACTGTCTGCCATAAATCAAACATGATGCCATGTTTGATTTAATTTTACTTCATAATGAGCAATAAGATTTACGTAGATTTCTCCTTACCATAAGTATACAGCAGTGACAACTTATTTTTAAAAATTATGATGCTCTATCATTGTTTAATTGGGGCTATATATCATATTTTAATTTGAAAATTAATATCATTAAGTTTTTTTTTAATTAGGCAGCACCTCTCTAATAACTGGAGATACCCTGGAGTTAAGCTTAATTATCATTAACATAGAGGCAAATAATCAGTAGACTTTCATTTTGAGAGTAGTTTCATTTAGATGTCAGCATTCCCTAAGACAGATAGTTGGTTTAGAGTTGATTATCCATAAGATATCAAACCATTTGTTTTATTTAAATCAGTTAATGGAATGACACTAAAGACTTAAATTCTTACTTTTAAAAAGGATTTTTGAAGTGAAGGAAACTTTCAGTTATTTGTGGGCATAAGAGACAAGAATAGTGGAAATAGTATAGAATAGTAGAAAGAATTGATATTTGAATATTATCTGAAAACCTTATTTTGGCCATATCTTCAATTTCTTTTATTTCCCTGTTACTCCCTACCAATCACTCCTTTTTACCTGAATTGCCCACAAATAGTAAAATTGAAAAGAGGTGATAGTCATTTAAGTTTTATCCTCTACCTACCCTGTGGAAAAAATGTTAGTGAACAAGTAAAAATATAGTTAGCAGAAAGGAGAATTAACCAGGGCTTAGATGATCCATAGATTGATTAATCTATGCAGAAACTAACCCTTAGTACATGATGGAGATGGAATTCAGTCAGGTCCTGTGGTCCAAGTTCAGCATTCTTTCCACTGTACCATACTGCCTCCTAGTTGTAGATGAAGAAGAAATAAATAATAAATAAAATAATAAATAAATAAAGTAAAATAGAAAATAAGTAAATAAATTCAGTGAGTAAAAGACCATATATCATGCATCAAAGACCAGAGGTATATTTTTACTTCAGTAATATTAACTTTTTCAAAAGAAAAATTGTTTGATGTAATTTTCAATATAGCAACTATAAATTTAAGCTTCTTTTTCCTTTGTCCCTCTGGTCCCTAGGGACCAAACACAAACTGTTTTAAAAAAAAAACACCAAGTTTTTGTAAACTTGATAAACACCTTTATCCAAGTAAATACTAAAGGAAAAAAAAAACAATTCAAGAGTAGCTCTAGACATACGTTCCTAATCTCTTCTCATACTGGTAGTTCAATATGAGTTCAGTCCCATTGCTCAGCTGCTATTTTTCCCCTCAGAGTCTAGAGGTAGCTCTGTGGGGTTGGGGGGGCCATTATTTTTCTAATGCTATAGCATAGAAGCTCCAGACAATGTGCTTTCCTCCATTATTACTTACTATCAGTCAAGCATAATTAATTCATTTTTAGAAAAGGATGTTTTGCCAGGGTGGTATAGTATGAACTTGGTCTAAACCCCTCATCCTCCGCCAAGTCTGTGACCCACTCTCTCACTATAGGGTCCAGGATAAAGTGAATTTAAACTAGAGAGCACATGTGGCAAAGAGCAAAGGGGTAACTCAGATCCTAGAGGTTCTTTTGCTGGCATCCTCAAGATGTTCCCCTTAGCTATAGAGTACCATTTTTATGTGGGGTCCATCAAGAGCCTTGAATCTGCCTTTCTTTATTGAATCCAGTCTGTCATTGCTATCAGCTGCTGTTGTCCCAGAGAAACTGCTAGAATGACAGTGAAAAAGCCCCAAGTCCCCTGACCCTCCAAAGTTCACATGCTAGTCCCGGGGTCAAGGGAGGGGGAGGAGAACAAAGATAAGATGTTTCTTCCTCCATCTTGCTAATAGATTCCTTCCTGTGTTCGGTCAGAGGCTTCTACCACTAAGCTACTAGACACTTGAATCCCTTGAGTTCAGACTTCCAAGAGAATGCTCAACAAATACAAATACACTTCTGTGCAACATCATTCTAGTTTATCTAGTGACTTTTAAGGATATCTGAATTGATCAAGGACTTTTTTGCATTGATGCCTATGATTCAATCAAATAATAGTCTCACTTAGGTAAGGTATCAGGACAGACATGTTGTTGGTGACTTTAAATTGGATGAGGTAATAGTTGAGGTTGACTCCCTTTCACAAGGAAACTTCTCAAAAATTAACATTGTTGTAGCATGACTTATGATAATGTTAAGCTTTAGAATTGGAAGGACCCTTAGAGATCATATAGGCCAACTTCGTTTTTGAATAAGGAAACTAAGACTTACTCTGGGGAAGTGACTTGCCCAAGTTAACAAGCTAGTAAGCATTGGAACTAAAATGCAAACGGACCTTTAACCCACATCAGTTCAGTAAACGTTTAACCCTTAGCCAGCAGGCTGAATTGTTGCTATATAATGACTCTTTCAAAAGATAAGAGTGCCTGCTATAAGAAACATTCTATTTAAGACCTCCTTGTCTTAAACCTTTGGCTCTCTGTATATCTGCTTTCTTTTAGAGGCTGGAGATTCTGTGACATGCGTTTACTTTTTGTGGGCCAGAATTATTATGATCATTCATCATAGTTTTTGTTGATTGGGGTGATTATTATTCTTTTTTTGTAAAAGCAGCTTAGAGTCCACATGAAAATAATAACTTAAAGCTAACTTTTAAGGATCAGATTAATGATGTAGCTTTTAAGAAAAAAATGGCAAAACCAAGTTAATTTTCTCTTCTAGGTGCATATAAAATTTTTTTCTGGCTTTTTTATTTGGGATCTTTATGAAAAATCAAATTTAGAAAATCAGTGGGCTATACAAATTACCAGAGCAAATAATATTTACAGCTCTTTTAAGTAGTCATACTATGTCCTATTTAAAGAAATATAGTAACATTTTTAGGTACTTGATATATTTGGAGCCTTTATTACTTTAGCAAGTCTTCACTGGTAATCCATTCTCCTCATCCACCATCGTGCTAAGTGGAATTGAAAAGAAATGTAAGGAGAGGATTCTGGGAAGATGGCAGAGTAGGTCAGAAAATTCTAAGCTCTCAAGATTTTCTCCTACAAAAGAGTTAAAATAGCACCTTAGGGTGAACGAAGTGTGGGTAGAGACAAAGAAGAATAGGGGCATGACCAGGATCTTCCTGGGACAATTTTAGATGATCCGAAGAAAAATCCCAGGATGAGGTTTGGCCCCTGCAAGGAGTAAACACCTCCAGGCTAGTTCTGTTTTAACTAGTGGCAAGCTGATTAAACAGCTAGTGGCAACCCCTGGGGTTAGTTGGTTTGAGAGGCTGCCTCAGCCCCAGCCACAGGAACTTTTCACCCCAGGATAGTGAGGGGAGTTGGGCCTTTGAGCCCAGGAAGATTGAGGGAACCTCTGCTGAGGAGGAACGCCAGACCCAGCTGTGCTCTAAAGAGCAGTGGGGCGAAAAGGAATCAGCACACACCCGGTGAGTGCATAAGCAGTGGGGCAGAAAGCCCCTGGCTGTGGGCACTTACAGGAGGTTGGAGGTTTGGCTTTGGTTCCAGGGTAGAGGGGAGAACTGAAGATGTGGGGCAAGAGGCACCATTTTCCATACCCCAGGGCTAGAGGTGATTACAAAAATCAAGTTATTAACACACACAAAAAAAAATGCACAGGCAAAGGAGAAAGAATCCAACCATCGAAACTATTATGGGCATAGAGATGACTGGGGTTCATCTTCAGAGGAGGATATTGAAGTAGGGAAACCCCCAAAGAGTAACATCATATGGTCACCTGCCCAAAAAGAATTTATAGAAGATCTTAAAAAAGACTTTAAAAATCAAATGACAGAGATGGAGGAAAAACTAAAAATAAAAAATAATCCAAGAAAAACAAGAAGGTTATGAAAGGAAGGTCAACCAATTAGAAAAGGAGATCCAGAATCTCAAGGAGGAAAACGACACCTTGAAAATTAGAATTGGGCAAAGTGAAGCCATTGAAATTATAAGAGATCAAGAAATAATTAAACAAAACATGAATAATGAAAAAATAGAGAAAGTAAAACATAAGAAAAAGAACAGATTTGGAGAATAGATCAAAAAGAAAAAATATAAAAATAGTCAGACTAACTGAAAGTTATGGTCAAAAAAATGATCTTGATACAATAATACAAAAAATAATTTTAAAAATTGTCCTGAAGCATTAGAACAAGGCAGGGAAGTAGAAACAAAAAAAAAATCCATGGAATACCACTTAAAAAAGATCCTATGAGGAAAACTCATAGGAATATCACAGTCAAATTCTAAAACCCCCAGCTCGAAGATAAAATATGAAAAGCATCTAGATTAAAACAATTTAAATATGACGGTGCCACAATTAGAATTACACAAGACTTAGCAGCAGAGACATTAAAGGACCATAGGTCCTTTATATATCAAAGAGCAAAAGACCTGGGGCTCTGGCTGGAAATATCATACCCTGCAAATTTAAGTATTATCTTGAATGAAAAAATGGACATTTGATAAACTCTCAGACTTTAAAGACTTTGCTAAAAAAAAAAATCCTGAACTTAATAGAAGATTCGACATACAAGAACCAAGAAAAACATAAGGTACATACCAAACACTGATTATAAAGGATTGATCAGGACAGACTGTTTGGCTTTTATATGATGTAAAATGTAAAATGTGTGTCTAACATTCTTATTAATAATTGACAAGCTCATAAGAAAGAGGAGGGTAAACCTGACTGTTATACGAATTTGAAAAGTAAAACCATTTAGAAACAGCTAAAAAGAGTAACTATTTTATACAAATGAGGTGCAAGAGGAAGAAAAGATACAGAGGAATTAGATGAGGGAGGAGAGCTGGTAGTTCTGGTAACCTATTTTCATCAGGTATGAGTTTGAGGGAACAATACATATATATTTAGAAGAGTACAAAAGTCTCCTAAATTTAGAAGACATAAAATGGTAGGGTTCTATAGAGGGGGGAGAGGACAAAGGAGGGATTTTTAGAGGGGAGAATGAGAGAATAGGTAAAAGGGGGGTATAGAAGGGTGTTTAGATTTATAGGAATGGGAGGATAGGGGAGGGATCCTTGGAGGGGAATAGGCAAGTAATAGGAGGGCAAGATGGTCAGTTGAAGTAAAGTAGAGGAATCAGGAGGGATAGGAAACAAGAGATATGCACAAATATAAAAACAAAGATCAGGAGTAGAGTATGTTGGGAAAGCATATGTGTGTGTGTATGCGTGTGTGTGTGTACAGCTATAGAAAAACATATCTAAACTTTATTATAGCCTTCAGGGGCAGGGTGGAGGAGGGGAAAAAAGAACAAAGTTTAAAAGTGCACAGCAGAGAACAAAAGAAAACACAAGGAAGCAAAGAAAAGATGGACAATTCTCAACACAAGGTGTATTATTTATCATATAGGCTTTCTTGAAATGAAAATCTATTGTTGAATATTTTGAATCCTCTCACATTCTGCTATGCACACAACATGCTTTTTTTTCTTTCTTACTTTGTATTTAAGTTTCAATATTTAAGTTTATGATATGTTTTGTTCCTTTTCTCTATTCTGTATTTGTGTTCTGACCCTTGAGTTTAAAATAAAATTCAAAAAAAACTGTAAGTCAGCCGTTTTCTAGGGTTGGACATGATTTTGTAGGTTCTTCTATTCACAGATCCTGCTATGAACACTTTTATACATTTCTTGTTGTTAGTAACAGAATCTATATCCAGTGATTGGGAACTGGTTGAACATATGAATGTGGTAGAATACTATAGCAATTTAAGGAATGATGTATATGTAGCATTCAAGTCTTGAGTGAAGTGATGTAGAGTGAAAAAAAAAGAGACAAAAGAACAATATCGATTACTACAACAAAGAAAAAAGATATCTTTGAGAAGCCATAAAACTTGTAAAACTTATAAACTTGTAAAACTTTGAAAAGCCATAAAACACAAATATGAGAGTGGTGGTTCCATGTTATCAAAGTTATAGGCACATATCTTTCCTTTTTATGAATATTTTCCTTAACTATTTTGGGGGAATATGCTTTAAGGAGATTTTGGAGGGTGTTAGGAAATGGCTGTGTCCAAAAAAAATAATAAATTAAAATAGAAATGTAAGACACAATCTGTGTATTCTAAGAGTTTTGCTGTCTAATGGAGGACAGCTGGCACAAAAACATGGAGATGGGAAGTGAGATTGAAGGTTAATGTGTGAGGAACAGCAAAGTCACGTAGTAAATATCAGAGACAGGCTTTGAATCTAGCTTCTCTGAATCTAAGTGTTCTTTTTATTGTACCACATTACTTCTTTTTTTTTTCTTTTTCTTTTTAGTTTGCAACACACAATTCTGCATAATTTTGAGTTCTAGATTTTCTTCCCTCCTTCTCCCCACCTCCTTCCCCAAGATGGCATGGAATCCCATATAACTCCCATGTATAACTTGGCATTGAATTAATTTACACACTAGTCAAGTTGTGGAAAAGAATTATGACCAATGGAATGCATCATGAGAAAGAAGAAACAGAACCAAAAATAAAACCAAAAACACAATCCAATAACAAATACAAAAGAAAGAAAAAAAAGGGGGGGAAGGCAAGCATGAAGTGTGCCTCAATCTGCATTCATACTTCATAGTTCCTTCTCTGGATGTAGATAGCACTCTCCATTGTGAGTCCCTTGGAGCTGTCCCTGCATATTATGTTGCTGAGAAGAGCAAAGTCTGTCAGGGTTAGTCCTCACAGAATCCATATATCTGTGGTTGTGTATAATGTTCTCCTGGCTCTGCTCCACTCACTCAGCATTATGTCGTGTAGGTTCTTCCAGGTTGTTATGAAGTCCATATCATCCCCATTTCTTATAGCACAATAGTATTCCGT
>CM053624.1:217123090-217141021 GCA_028646595.1 Phalanger gymnotis
TCCTCATTGGCTTTTTGGAGCTCTTTTGCCATTTGAGTTAGTGTATTTTTTAAGGTGTTGTTTTCTTCAGTATATTTTTCAGTATATTTTTGGGTCTCCTTTAGCAAGTCATTGACTTGTTTTTCATGGTTTTCTCTCATCCTTCTCATTTCTCTTCCCAATTTTTCCTCTATTTCTCTGACTTGCTTTTCCAAATCCTTTTTGAGCTCTTCCATGGCCTGAGACCAGCTCATGTTTTCCTTGGAGGCTTTTGATGCAGGCTCTTTGACTTTGTTGACTTCTTCTGGCTGTATGTTTTGGTCTTCTTTGTCACCAAAGAAGGATTCCAGAGTCTGAGACTGAATCTGAGTCTGTTTTCACTGCCTGGCTATGTTCCCAGCCAACTCACTTGACCCTTCAGTTTTTCATGGAGGTATGACTGCTTGTAGAGTAAAGAGTACTTTTTTCCAAGCTTGAGGGGCTGTGCGGTCATTTTCAGAGCTATTTCTACACAGCGAGCTCTGACACACCAACATTCCTCCTTCCCCAAGAACCACCAACCAAGACCTGATGAAAATCTTAAGCAGGCTCTGCATTCATGCTCTGATCCACCACTTAATTCCTCCCACCAGGTGGGCCTGGGGCCTGAAGCAACTGCAGCTGTAGTTCTGTAACTGCACCACCCCCGCTGTACCCGGGATAGTGGCCGAACCACAAACTCCTTTCACTCTGTCCCCTGTAGCTTTTCCCACTAACCTTCTCTGTTGTCTTTGGTGTATGTGGATTGAGAAGTCTGGTGACTGCCACATGTCACTAATTCAGGGCTCTAGGGCCTGTTCCCCCCGGCTCCTGGTCTGGTTGGTCCTGCCACCGCCCACACTGGGCTCCGCTCCCCTCCACTGCCAGCTCCGTGTGCAATAGACCTCACACAGCGACCATCCAGGCTGTCTTGGGCTGGAGCCCTGCTTCCCTCTGCTATTTTGTGGGTTCTGCAGTTCTAGAATTTGTTCAGAGCCATATTTTGTAGCTTTTTGTAGGGACGTGGCAGGGAGCTCATGCAAGTTCCTGCTTTCCAGCCGCCATTTAGTATTGGCAATTTCATCTTGCCCACCTGGCACACGATACTGCTTCAAAGTAATTACTTTAGAAGGTTCAGGCACAGTGATTGGGTCCATCTTTATTTTACCCCTAAAACTGTATTCCTATCTTTTTTACTGCAAATTGATATCTCCCTTCAGACAAATTCAGTCATGCCTTTTAGTATATCTATTCCAATGATATATTCAGGAATGGGTACAATGACCACAGTATATTCCTTCTTAGGCAATTGTCCAATTTTCATCATCATTTTAACTTTTTTGGCTGATATTTCAGCCCCTCCTAATCCTGTGATGGTAATAGGACTTCCATGGCTGAACTTTTCTGGATTTCCATATATGAGGGTGGCCCTGCGCCACTATCTATTAGTGCCCTAGTTACTGTACTTGACCCATTTTTCCAATATATGGGCAAGTTAATGTGGGGTCTGCAATCCAGCCTGTGTATTTCCTTAATTTGGACTGAGGCTTGGCCTGTTTCCTGGTATTCCCTAACATGTGACTCACTTGGGTGTGAGGGTTCAAAGTCTGTAGCATCTACAGGAGCAGTTCTTATTTCCCTATTTTGTCTGTTATCAAGTCCTTTATCTTGGTACATTCCGTACATTTCATTGGTTGAAATGCCATCTATCATTTCAAAGTCTACCCCTCCACTCAGTAGAGCAGTGAATATTTGTCTTGTGGTCTCTCTATTTTCGCGCCAAATTTGCTGGCTATTCTCTCTCCTCTCTTTGGGAGATCTATCCCTTCCCTAGTCTCCTGAGTTACTTAATGGTAAAATCTTATCTATCACCACTGAAAGACGGCTTCCTATTTCCCCAAGTAACAGAGTCAAAATTAGGTGTTTATAAGCAGGAGGAGCTGTCCTGACTGTTAAATTCCTATGAGGCAAGGGATCATCATAATATGTATTTGCAGTTCCTGTCATGATAGCAGTCTTTATTACCTCCTCCTTTAGTTTTATGATACAATCTCTAAGTGAATACCAAGGTTTATTCTCTGTGGGCCACATAAAATCGGTAGCATATCTCTTATTACATCCCTCAGTGGCTAACGCCAACAGATTAGTCTTGCCATCACTATCTCTTTGCTGATGATGTTCCCTAAATGCTTGCTGAGCTAGAGGATTGTGGCTGATATCTATGAATCTCATACAATCCACCCTATCTACTGATATTCTACCGGCCCCTTGATCACTGAGTCTTACCATCCAAGATATTATTGGATGAATCTATTCAAAATGTCTGTGATCTCTTGCTATGAAAAATCTTCCTGAATTTCCCTTGTAACTGAATTGTCACCTTGGGTTTCTGTCCTCCTCCTTTGTATGGGACAAACATCTGTCTGAGTATTTGATCATCTCTCATTCTCTTTGCGAGGGACATCCTGAACCCTAGTAGTGTTTTGTTCCTTAGCCCCTGACATTGTCTCACTTTCTCTCCACTCCTTTTCCCTTCCACCATGGCAAGGACAGAGCAGGCAGTCAGGCTTGACCTGGGCTGCATTGAAATGCACTCTTGGCTTATTTGGCCTCCTGTTGCTTCTAGCCACATTAATGGGAAAATTCTCATTTGAGTCAGTAGACTCTTGAACAACAGTTTGTTCTCCTGCTATCTGAGATTCCCCTTCTTGCTGTGGCTTAGGAGTGCCCCATTTTCTTTTACTTAATCTCAATCTTTCATATACTAGCCAGTAGGTTGATAACACTATCCAGTTTTGCCTAGATAGTGATGCCCCTGACTGAATTCTAACCTCTTGTGAACATCTTTCCAAATCCCTGGTATCTCCTTTCTGTAGCCTTGGTTCCCAGTTTTCACAGAGTCTGGCTCTTTTAGCCCATTCCTTTGCTAGGGAGGAATAAAATAGAGCCTCCCACCCTGCAACATTCATCTCTTCTTCTGAAGTTCTTCTGCTTCTAAATAGAGATCTTATACCTAGCGATCCCATTCACCTCGCTGCCAGATATATCAGTAAGGCAGAATTCATGACTTCAAAGATAACCATGAAAATGCCTGAATGGTCCAGAATCTCAGGATATAAGGAATTCTCTAAGTAGAAGGCAGAGGAGTTAAAGCATTTATTGAAACTCAAAAGTAGCAGACCCACAGACCAGTGTCCCCAGTTCGACATCCTGGCAAGAGCCTTCCAAGACCAGTATGCCCATCTCACAATAGTGACCAGGAGGCTACAGAAAAACATTATGGTAGCAAGCCAAGCAATACTGGTGCTCCCCTCCAGTGCCAGGTCCTTCCAGCAAGAAGACCACTCACTAGCCTCAAGCCCCTGCTCAGCACTCTCCAGTCTCCACAAGGGTCAGTCCTGCCATTTTGTAGTGTCTGCTGCATTCACCGCTGCTTTCGCTGCCTCTACTGCAATGTCCAAGCTGTGTTCCAGCTAGGTAACTGCTTCGTCTCTCCTTCAGCTCTTAACTGCCTCACCAACTGCCTCTTAGCTCTGCTCCAACTGCTCAGCAAGCTCCTCCCACCACAGGCTTCCATTGGCTTCAGTTCTAGCCACTCCCCCCAGGACCCTGAGAGCCCCACCCCTGAAGCCCACTCAAATGGGCAGGGAAGATCTTCCCATTCACTGATTGCCTTTACATCCCTTTATGTCATTTCATTTAGTGATCTCATCAGTTCTGATGGACACGGTTATTATCTCTATGTATCTAGCCCTAGCCAATCTGTATATGTACCTGTGTCCTGAGCGACTGTTCTGCCTTTTGAATATCTTGAATTGGGTATTTCCTGGGTATTGCAAACTTAATGAGTCTAAAACAGAATTAATTTATTTTTACCCTTTTCTCCACTTCTCTGTAATTGTAGATGGCATCTCCAGCCTCCCAAGCTCACAATCTAGGTGTCTCCCCTAACTCCTCACTCTCATTCACCCCACATATCTAATCAATTGCCAAACCCTATTATTTCTACCTTAATGATATCTCTTGTATACATCCCCTTCTCTTTATTCATGTAGCCAGAGCCTTGATTCAGGGCCTCATCAGCTCTCTTCTGGACTATTGTAATAGCCTTCTATTTGGTCTCTGATTCAACTTTTCCAACTTTTCCACAGTCTAATCTTTCCTCCAATAAGCTGACCGTCATTTTTCTAAAGTGTAAGTTTGACTGTCGCCTCTCTCTGTCTCTCTATCTCTGTCTCTATCTGTCTCTCTCACACACACACGTACGCACACACACACACTCACACTCATACACACACACCCACACAGTGTTTACCTATAATCTCTAGGATCAAATATACTTTATTTGGGATTAAAAATTTTATATCCTGGTTCCCTCCTACCTTTCAAATTTTCTTATACTTTATTTCCTAACACATGCTCTATGACACAGCTACCCTGACCCACTTACTATTCTTCACACACAATATGGCGTCTTCCAACTCTGTTTCTCTGCCCCGGACACCCCCCTAACCCCCATGCCTGGAATTCTCTCATTCCTCAACATAGTTCCTAGTTTCCCTGGTTTTTAGCAAGACTCATGTAAAATCCCATGTTCTGAAATCCTTTATTGCCCATTCCCTCCAGGTACTCATGCCATTCTACCTGAGGTTACCTTCCACTTTTTGTCTGTATGGCACGTACCTAGTTATTTCACTTGTGTCTTCAGTGCTTACTTAGAACAGTGCCTGGCGCATAGTAAAGCATTAAGTGCTTTTTTTTTTTTTATTGATTTGTGACCCATACAAAGTTTGTGTACACACAGCTTTTCAAGACTATGACTATGGAACAAACCCGATCTACTCATTCATTAATATTTTAAATGCTTTTAACCAGAACTTTAGAAATGGATCACTATCAATCTGCCTATAGTTTTGAAGTACTCCCTAGGTTGAACAGTGCACTGTATTGAATGCCTTGGAAAGTTACCCAAAACAGAAAACTCATTTCTTTTCAGCTCCTCACAAGGAGTGTACCATGTAGTGATTTTTAGCATTCAAACTCAGTAGCTTCCATAACAAATGAGGTTTTAGGAAGTCTTCATATTTCTTTGGGTTATCATGAAATCAACTTATATCTCTTTCCTATAGAGATACTTAACTTCCCACAATTAATTTTTTTTTCTTAGTTTCTGATTTCTGAACAGGCCAATTTGTTCTTCAGTCATTGGAGAATTGGAATGCATCATACTATTGTTCACACATGAATGTATAATTTCAAGACAGAGGAATATTTTATTTTTCGCCCCTCTGGCCTACCTCTCCCCTCCAACCCACACACACAGTTATATCCCTCAGAAAACCACCCCAGGATCCACCCTTCTGGATGCACATTACAGACTATGGCTCAGGAAAAACCTCTCCATTGTAACAGCTAAGCAAAGGCATTTCCTGAAGAGGAAGAATAAAGAGAGTAGTGCCAGATCATCTCCCCCATCAGCCTCAGGCCTGGTGATAGTGGAGAGTGGATACACAGAGTTCACAGGGGATAGCTGCTCATGTATAGAACCCATGTGGCTAGAGCATCACACCTCTGGAGCTACCCCTGATGTCCTTGAACCCTTCTCATCCACAGCCTCTGTTAAAGCCTACCCCCTTGGGCCCTGGCAGAGGCTGCTCCAGGGGCGTTGCTTTGCTGTTTGAGTGTAGTCATTTCTCACCACCTCTGGTGCACATTGCAGGACTGGCTGGAGTCTTGGCCCTAGGGCCTTTTCTTTTCCAAGCAGAATCCTAGCTCCACGTGGTAGCTTCTACTTCTCTCTTTAACTTGACTCTGAAGCTGGACTCTTCCAGGCTGAGTGCAGACATATTTCTTATAGCAACATGCTTCTGATGCAAGATGCTCTTGCCAGTGGAGGAAAAGGAAGAAGAAATTCCCTCACTGTTTACCAAACCCTTTAAGAGACACAAGGGAAAAAGCAAAGGGAAGAAATTCAAGAACCTTCCTCAAGAGCTGGGTTCTTCCTCCAAAGCTGGCTCTTTTTTTTTTTTTAACTGATTCCATAACTCAGTACCCTTTCTCTTAAGGAGTCTTTGTCAGTCCTCAGTTGAGTTTCCTAACCCTAACCCTGACAGATGAGTCAGCCAGAGTCTAAAGGGGGCTTGTTCTTGCATCTTATAACTTCATTCTAATGGATTGGAGGCGGGGGGCAGGGGACATAGCTGATTGGGGTTTCCTGATTCATCCACCTCTTACTACATCAGAAAGTACTTGTTTTATTTCCATTCCATAGAAGAAAATTAACTCAAACTTAGGAGATCTAGGGTTATGAGTCTCAAGGACTGTTAAAAACTTGTCAGCCTAGTTGGGTGTTTCAACCTATTAGGTAATAAACAACTTTGGAATTCTAGCCAGATGAATTGTCAAGCAATGAAGCATCTATTTTGCAGCTCTCCTACGTCATGTACTGTACTGGACACAGGAGATATCCAACACAAAACCAAAACAGCTCCTACCCTCAAGGAGTTTATCTTCTACTAGGGGAACAATATATGCATATGTTTGTAAATGGAAAATATTTATGGAAGAGTGGGGTGTAACAACTGAAATAATCAAGAAAGGCCTCATGGCAGTTGGCATCTGATTGAAGAAGACTGGAATTCTAAGAGGCAGAGGGGAGAAGGGAGTAAATTCCAAGGATGGGGGCAGTCTGGACAAAGCACAGAGGCAGGAGCTCTAGTTTCAGGGGAGGTCAACTCGATAATAATGTTCAGTGCATCAAGGGATGAACATATGCAGTAACCTGGACAGGTAGGCTAGAACCACTTTATAAAAGGCTTTAAATACCAGGCACCGGAGCTTGTGGAGTTTGTTTTTTATATCCTAGAAGCAGGTGAGAGCCACTGGAGCTTTTTGAGGAGTCAGCATGGTCAGAGTGGTGCTTTAGGGATATTGGGATGTCAGCTCTGTGAAGGAAGGATTGGTAGAAAGAAGGGACTAAAGTCAATGAGATGTCATTTAGAAGTTCTTATAACACTCCAAGCAGAAGGTGGTGATGGTCTGAACTAGGGTGTTTCTGGTGTGAGTGGAGAACAGGGGAAGGATGTGAGCTATATTGTGAAAGGAGGATTTGTAAGACTTGGCAACTAAATGGAGGTCATGGAGAGAGAAGAATCACAGATGATTCTAAAGTTGTGAACCTCGATGACTGAAATCTGCTCACCTTTGGTATTCAGAGGACTCTCTCCCTGCTTTGTAAAGAGTTGTTTGCAAAATTTTGGTTTTTAGCGAGAGGTGTTTCTTATCAAGATTTGTCTTGGCACAATTGCTTTTTAAAATAAAAATAAAATCACAGAAGAAGGATTTTGTGTTTTGTCTGTTTTTAAAGAGACTGTATGACTAGAAGGCTGGTGATAAATACCCTTATCAAAAGCTGGAAAGTTAACAAGAAGGGTGAGTTTGAGGGAAAAGTTAATGAGCTCTACTTTGAAAGTATGGAGTTATTGAGTTTTTATCATATTTTCCAAATCATAGGCCTGGACTCTTGCTTTTTGGACCAACCTCATTTTGATTTTGAACTGAAGCAGTTGAAAACTTAGCTTCCAGTCTGCTTGGGTACATCCTTAAGCATTGGGTCAGATCTAAAAGCTTTGGAAGCCCATCAGATCCATAGGAAGTTATGTACTGCTTTTATATATCTTGGATGACCTTTGCAGCAAGATGTTTTGAATTATGATAGTTTCTCTTTGACATTGTAAATGTTATCTTCTGAGTTCCTGGGAGAGAAAGAAACAGGTCCTGTAGAAGCAAGCTGGACTAAAATGAGATTTTTGAGAAACATTGATCTCTCTCCTCTGTCTGTAAAGAGCCAATGCCCTTGAGGAGCAATTAAAGGAGCAGGAATTGAGAGCTGATGAGATGATCCTTGAAGAAATCAGAAAGCAGAAGGAACTCCTGTGCAAGATGGAGAGAGAAAAAAGCATTGAAATTGAGAATCTCCAAGCCAGGTATGGCATGACAAAAATAAGAGTACTGATAGTGAGAGATGAAACATGAATCAGATCTGTATAATAGAAGATCTTAGCTCAGTGTATGAATTACCTTGAAGTATGCTGTATGCCTTTCAATCCAACCATTTAACTGGTACTATGCACTGAAATCTTTTTTAAATAAAAGAATAAGACCCTAAAATTTGCTTTCCCAATTACCTTTCTCATCTTTATGGATTTTTTCCCCCACACATCCAGTGATTTCTTTCTTCCTATAAATTGCCTTAGCCCCAGGCCATTTGCGCCATCTTTATAGAAATGGGATTGCTAAGGGAGGTTATGATTGAGAATCATTGTAAAATGTGGGAAGGGAGAGAGCAATTTTAAATGTGTATGCCTAAGACTGCTTCACCAAAGGAATGCTTAAAGATCTTGTGTGAGGCTGGGTTTATCATGAAGGCAGTGTGTTCAACTTTTGGCCTTTCATCCCTGGTGTTGAGCTCTCTAGTCGAGTTTCCCAGACCACTGTGCTAGTCTACTCTGAGATGTAATGTTTCTTATAAGAAACATAATTAAGAATAAAAACAAGGATTTCTTTCTGGGATCATATAAATACAAAACTCCAAATATGCATTTCTTCGGGAAGTGACAAATAGCATTTTCTTTTTGATGCTTTCCATGTGAATGTGATTACATGAGAGAGATAACATCTGAGTTATTGGAGATAGGTTCCAAGGTTGAACAAATTTTGCTATTCCATACATACATTGTGTTGGTGTGCACATTTTCCAAACTTTGCCTTTAAAGATATCAAAATAAAAGCAAAGGAATTTAGGTGAGGAAGTACCTTCTGTCTGTAGTCAAAACTAACCAATTTACAATGTTCATACCAAACTATCAAAGTTAAAGCCTGCATCCTTCCTTTTGTTAGCAATTAGTAAACTACAAAAATGAAAAGCGGCATGTACCATCAATAAAAACTGTATTTTTAGTCAGTTTGTGTAACTGCTGTTAGGGAATGTACCATGTATAGGAAGGGATTGTCTGGCTGCTTGTTGGGAAATGTCACTACTATATCAAAATAGATAATATGTCAATAACTTTTTTTAAATGATTCAGTTTGGAGACTCTTACAAGTCAGTGATCTGTCATCACTAGGAAAAAGAGCATTCCTGTCAGGACAGGCATTTGAATTGGAAAGTTTAGCATTGAGGTTTCAGCAAAAGACTCTCTTAAACAGTGTTTATATACCTCTTGGTGCTTATTTTTTTCTTTCCCTCAACTTTTTGATTCTTTCTGATTTGGACTCTTCATGTATTTTGACACCTATGAATTACAGTTGTCCTTTGTGTAACTAATTCTATCTATGTTACCTTAATGTGTTTCCTGTGGCTGCAAACCAAGTACAGGATCACAAAAAGACCTTTTATTGGGCACTGCCATACTTACCAATTCATATAGCTGTGAAGCAGATTTCACATTTTAAAAAATGGCGGTGGGAATAGTCTTTTTACACTATTAGAAATCTAAAAACTTGCTTTCCTATTTCCATGAGGTGGGCAGAGGGGTAGAAGATGGGGGGAGGCAGTGAGGAAGGAGAAGGGGGCAGCAGAATTTCAAAGGAGAACTTCAAGATCCAGATGGGAACTTCTCAAAATAATGACTTGAGTGATAGCCTGTAAACATGTCCCTAAGATGCTTTCAGTAAAGCTCTTAATTTAGTTACAACCCTATATGAAAATATTGAGGTCAGGATGGGGTCAGTAGTACCCTTGTTACCTTTCTCTGTAAATTGCCAGGAATCTTGACTTCTAGAATGTGGCTTATTTTGTATATCTATAGTAAAAAAAAAAAAAAAGCAAAGAGGAAAATACATTTATTTTAACATTAGGGTTTATGAAGGGACAAACAACATGTAGTGGTCCACATAGCCTTATGCCATGGTTAGACTCAAAAGCCACTTATCAGGCATTAACCATTTGAGGAAGTGGAGGGTTTATAATTCTGGAAACAAACAAGAAGGGACCTTGGAGATCCCCTTGATTTATATTCCTAGGGTACCTCAGAGGAGGGGGGCTTTATCTCTTAGGTGGGTTCACACTGATTTTTTCTGGAGTTAGAGCTCTCAGGACCAAGCTACAGTAGAGCAGTCTGTACAGACAGAAGGCCCAGATGCCTGGAACAGATTCAGAGGTATAGCTAAGTTTCTCCTAAATAATATCAATTGAATCTCCTGCCCATGAAATATCTCTCTAGTTTCTTGGTCTTTGTCATTCTAGAATTGTCCCAGAACTCCCAGGCAGAAGAGAAGCAAGAAAAGGTTTGGTTTTTACCATAGGAGAAAAGTTAACTAATTCTGAAACCTGGGCAATACTATAGTGAGGAAGAGGGAAAGGGGTTCTTGTTAAGGTGCTAATTAAAGATGTGTTATTGAGGGTTAAAAGAAATCCAGTTAAATAAAATAAACATTTTATAAGAACTTTCTAAGAACTTAAAAGTTCTTAATAAAAAAATTTATCTTAACTTCTTTTCCTACAGTAAAAAAGTCTGCAATTTTTTAGTTGGCGTGTAGTAATCAATAGTGGCTGTAATTTGTTGGGAGAATGAGAATTTCTAGATTCTAGAGTATATCATATACAAGACTAACAAAATCCTTGCATCTCAGAAAGAGCTGTGTTCTCTGGGGCGTTTGTCATAAACTTCTGTCTTTTGGTAAGCAAATAATGAAATTTTAAGTCTGTGCTATTTTCTAACAGATTACAGCAGCTGGATGATGAAAACAGTGAGCTGAGATCCTGCACACCATGTTTGAAAGCCAATATTGAGAGACTAGAAGAGGTGAGGGATATTCAGCATGGATTTCCCCGTTTATGTATATCTTGGGCCCAGGAGCAAACTCTTCCCTTGCCTAGGGGAGATAGTTTGAAAGTGGTGCTTCAGGTTTGTCTGATACAGCAATAGTCTCATTGATTCACTCAATAAGCATTTATCAAATATCAAACTAAGTGCCAGGCACTGTGATAGACCTGAAGGATACAAAACCAAAATAAAATAGTCCCTGTCCTTGGGTCACATAGTCACAGATCATAAATAGAAAATATATGCAAAGTAAATGCAGAGTAATTTTGGGAGAGGGAAGGATGCTAGCAACTAGAGGGATCAAGATAAAGTTTGCCTGAGAGTTGACAATTGAGCTGAATCTTGAAGGGATTTCAGGGCTCTAAGAGCCAGAGATAAGGAGGAAATTCATTTCAGATATGGGACATAACCTGTAAAAAGGTGTGGAGATAGGAAATAGAATATCATGTACAGGCCAGAACACAGAGTGGCTGAAGGAGGAATGCTGTACAGTCATCCTTACAAGGTAGGCTAGACCCAGACTCTATTTTGTCCCAGTGCCAATAGGAAGCCTCTGGAATTTATGGAGCAAGGAAGTGACATGTATTTTAGGAATTTCAGTTTGGCTGCTCTGCGGAGGATGAATTGAAGATGGAGAGACTCAAGGCAAGGAAGCCAATTTGGAGGGATTTATAATAGTCCAAGTGAGAAGTGATGGGGGCTGGACTCTATTGGAGTAGATATCAGGGGAGGGAAGCAAAAGATGTGGAAGCAGAATCAACAAAACTTGGCAACTGATTGAAAATGGGGAACAAAGAAGAGAGAACAGTGGGACCAAGGTTGTGAGCCTGAGTGACTAGTTATCTCCTCAGTAGAAAAAGGGGAGTTATGAAGAAGAGAGGATTGGAAGGAAAGATGGTTTCTGTTTTGAACGTTTTGAGTTTGAGATGCCTACAAAACATCCACGTCACATAGGCAGTTGGTGATGTGGCACCTGAAGCTCAGAAGAAAGCCTGAGGTTGAATGTATTAATTTGGGGGGCCATTAAAATAGAAATGGTAGTTGAACTCACTAGAACTGATGAAATCACCAAGAGGTGGAGTGTAGAGAGATGGCAGAGGACAAAGACGTAGGCAGAGATAGGACGTGTATGATGATCTAACAGAGCATCGCGAGGTATGAATAACAGGGATGGCCAGATAAGTTGGAGGAAAGGCAAGAGATTAATGTCATCTATCCAGAGAAAAAAGTAGTCATCACTGTCAAAAGAAGTCAAAGAAGATGAGGACTGAGAAAGCCAGATTACAAGGAATTAAGAAGTGAAATTACTGCACAAACAAAACCAATGTGGCTTAGAGTAGTAGGGAAACAGTTAATTTTGTAACAAGTTTCTCTGATAAGGGTCTCATTTCTAAGATGTATAAAGAACTGATTGAAATTTATAAGAATAAGAGCTGTTTCCCAATTGACAATTGACATAGGCAGTTTGTAAGGGAAAAAATCCAAGCCATTTATAGCAATATGAACAAGTATTCCAAATCACTAATAAATAGAGAAATATAAATTAAAGATACCCTGAAGTTCCATCTCACACTCTTTGGCAAACTTCACAATAAAGGAAAATGACAAATGTTGGAGGGTCTATCGGAAAATAAGCACATTAATGTATTGTTGGTGGAGCTTGAACTAGTAGAGCCATTCTGGAAAGTAATTTGAAACTGTCCCCCAAAACTTATTATCTTGTGCATACCTTTTGACTCAGTAACACCACTATTATATTTATACCCCAAAGAGAGCAAAGAAAGAGGAAAGTGACTCAAATATATAAAATATTTGTAGCTCTTTTTTACGGTGGCCAAGAACTAGAAATTAAGAGGATACCCATCATTTGGGGGATGGCGAATAAATTATGATATATGAAGGTAATGGAATTCTATTGTGCTCTAAGACAGCACTTTTTAAACTGTGGGTCATGATCACATATGGGGTTGCAAAAAATTTGGCAACAGTATAAGGTTTCTGAATGTGCAAGGACCAAAAATTAATTAATAAAATGTAGAATGAACCTAAAGTGTTTCTGGCAGTGCTTGCCCATATTGCATTGCACAACTTTACCTTGGTCCTGAACACAAAGCATGAGCACTTTGCACTGCACATGCCCTCAGGCCATGCAACTCCAATGAACTCTGAGGAAAAATGCAAAAAAAATCAGGAGTGGAAAAAGTTTAAGAAGCCCTGCTCTAAGAAATTATGAAGGGGATGGTTTTGGAGAAACCTCAGAAGACTTGTATGAAATGCTACGGGATAAAGTGAGCAAAACCAGGAGAAGAATTTATACCATAACGACAGCACTCTGATCAACAGAATGATTAACCATGGATCCAGACACCTGATGGTGAGGAGTGCTGTCCACCTCCCAGCCAAGAGGTGATGGGCTAAATGTCCACAATGAAATGCGTGATTTCCGATGCGGCCAATGTGGAAATTTGTTTTGCTGGAATATGTATATTTGCTGCATAATTGAGAAATATGGGAGGGAGAGAAAATAAATGTTAATTAAAGAAAATAAAATTTAATTAAAAATAAGTTAATGAAAGAAGAGAAAATGGAGGAAACTAATGCCACTGACTTTTTCCTAGGAGTTTGTCTGAGAAATGGAGAATTATAGGAAAATAGCTGTAGCAAATGGTAGGGTAAAATGAAGATTTTTTTTTTAAGGATGGAACAGATGTGATCATGTTTACAGGCTACAGGGAAGGATCTAGTAGGTAAGGAGATATCGAATATTATATGGGATAATTTTAGGGTCAAACTGCAGGAATAGATGAGGGGGGACACTAAGGGCACAAGGAGAGGGGGTAGCTTTGGTAAGGAGAAAAGCCACTTCTGACACTTGGAGCAAAGGGAGAGACAATGTAGGACGATGTCAAAGGGTTTTGAAATGTGGAATTGAGAAAAGGGAGCTCACTGTGAATGGCCTCTTTTCTTAGTAAAGTATGAGATAAGATCCTCTTCTGGGAGGGAGGGGCAAGGTTTGGAACTAAAGCTAAGGGGATCACAATAGAGAGTCTATTAGGGAAAAATATAAGGATTTCCTTGTAGCAGTGAGGGCCCAGATGAAGTTAGATAACCTACATTTATAGTGGACTCAAATCAGCAGTCATGTAACTTCTTTAAGTAAGAGCAGAGAAGGTGGTGATAATCTGGCGTTAGAGTTTGGAAAGGCATGAATAGCAATAAGACAAAGGAACAAAGGATATAAGTATGGACTGTATGTGGTTGAATTTGTTACAGTTGTAGGTGAAGGGACTACTTTGGGTAAACTCATTTGGAAGCAAGTACTTTAAGGCCCCAGAATATACTCTTTGTTTACACGTACGATTTTGAGAACATGTCAGAATATGCCTTCCCTCTCACCTCTGTTACAACCAAAGGGCACAGGCTTTGGGGTAGAAGCAATGTTGGGGATTAGGTCTGTACATATGGAGGTACTAAATAAATAAAATTCCCTTGAAAAGGTTCCACTAATAGTTATGTTGCCCCAGCTAGATCACCCAGTTGGTTTAAGCATGGAGCAGATGAGGCCAACAACATGGGATTGATCCCAATAGAGGCCAGGGAGCTTCACTGAAAGGAATCTTCACTGTTTGAGAGCTATAAGTGCCTCCTTAACTCAGACCAGATGTCTCACCAATTCATGTTCTTGCTGTCTCAGTGTAGCCCATCCTAGCTCCTGGAAAAGCAAATGATTTTTTATTATTAATGTTGTCTTGAAATATGAAGGATCTGACACTTGGAAAGATACCTTGGTCTTGATTGGTCCCTGACTTTTACTTTCAGGGTGAAATTTAGAGGACCAAACTAATTAAAAATGATTACTGCCTTCAGAGAGATGGGGAAGGGCTCTTTCTCAATACAAAAATAAACTTCAATTTCAGATCTAATGTCTTATGCTCCTTGAACTTTTAAAGGACAAAAATAGCAAAAAGCATAATAGAATCATTTTAAAATTCACAATGACCTTTTAAAAATTCAAGTTGTTCCAAATAGTTCATTTCTCTCCCTCTCTGCTTTTCCTCCTTCATGTGATCCTGACCGCAGCCTTAAAATCTGACAATCTTCAGATCCCTCTTCAGAGATCTTCTAGAATCTGAAGGGTCCAAGAGATCAAACAAGAGTGGCCTTCATTCTAGCCTGTTCTTCAGCAGTCTAAATCCTCCATCTGTAAAGATGCATCTGCATCCAACCCTGGGAACCTTTTTTGTGTTCAAGCCTTTTATACTTTGGTACAAACCAAAATCTGCTCCATTTCTTTTGGGACCCTCAGTTCAGGCTGTTTCACTGCTTCTGGGAAATGGAGTAAGTCCTGCCGCTTCATGACAGACTTAATTTAATCATAAAAAGCTTCCTAGGTTAGTCATTACCTTTAAAAACAAATCAGTAATGTCCTATGAAATTCTCACCACCCACTTTGCCCCACCCTCTTAAAAAAGTTATTATTAATAATTATACTCATCCTCAGTAGCATTTAGCTTCCATCCAAAGCAGGTTATCCAGAATGGCCTCAGCTTTCTGGGAATCTTCAACTAGATACACACACACACACACACACACACACACGTGCACATGTATGCGCTACACATATACACATAAAATTATGTACATTGTGGACAAATTAGTGAATGGCATATAGTGAAAGGGAGGTAGGCACAATATATTAGAGCTGTTTCATTTATATAATGCTTCTCCTAGAAGGGTTGAGCCTTTGCCAGAAAAATACTAGCCCTTCTGTGAGCAAAAATTCAATTCAATATATGTTTATTATGCTTCTCCTTAGATGCAAAGCACTGTGCTAGATAATAAAGATAAAAAGATAGCTATGAATCTTACATTCTGATAAAGATGAAGGACAAGTACATAAACATCTTTGATATGAGAGAGAGTGAGATAATTGCAAGATAGAAGTCCAAGCAAGGTGCTGTGAAAAAATTTGAGGGAACAGAAAGCTCTTTCTTCAGGACAAAGCAGAGGGCAAGGAGAAAGATATTAGGAGAGGCTTTCTGAAGCAAGCGATACTTGAGTTAGACCTTGAAAGAGAAAAGGCTTCAGCAGACAAGCAATAAGGGAAAGGGAATGGTGGGGCTGGGGGAGCCATTCTAAGCATGGTAGAAAGCAGTAGCAAAGGCATGAAGGTAGGAGAGAGAGACAGATAAAGAGTAGGAGACTAAAAGCAGTCCAGACCAGCTAGAGCCTAGAGTACGTGAAGGGGAGCTATATGAGATGGAACTGAAAAAGTGTTAGTACCAGATTGGACAGGCCCTTGAAAATCAGTATCATTTATTTATACTTCTTCAGTAGATCACAGGGAATTGCTAAAGATTTTTAAGCAGGAGTGCCATGATTGGAAAAGTAAGATTATGTTTGAAGTTCTGTAAAGGATGATTTTAAGGAAGCAATAGACCAATTGAGAGGCTATTATAGTAATCTAGGTGAGAAGTAATGAGAGCCTGAATAGTAGGGTCATTGTGGTAGAAGTTGAGAGGAAAGGTTAGATATAAAAGATATTGTGAAGGTAGAATCATCTGGACTTGGATTATTGGATTGGACTGCTGCTGACTGGATATACAGGACGAAGGAGAGGGAAGAGTCAAAGGTGACTCCTAATTACAAGCCACTGATATAATTTAATCAAGAAATCACCTCCAGTAAGTGTGGAAGATGAAGAAATTCTAATTGGATATAAAATAAGTCCTGCCATGCTGAATGAATGGGATCGTATTTGGTGAGATGAATGTCTCTTTGGCTGGATTCACTTTTAATGTGGTATATGGGGGGTGGGATTTTGCTTTTTTTTTTCCCCAGGAAAAGCAGAAATTGCTGGATGAAATAGAAGACCTAACCATTCAACTCAATGAAGAGCAGGAAAACAAAAGGAAAATGGGAGATAAACTGAGTCATGAAAGGCATCAGTTTCAGAAAGACAAGGAGTCAACACAGGAGGTGAGAATGCTGTAGAATAGTCATATGTGAATGTTGTCTCCCTGAAATACAGCAAACAGCAAATATTATACCCCAAGTAAAGTACTGAGCATTGACTGTCATCTGTAATAGAAAGTATTCCCACTGAGGCAGGAATGGTGTTGGCATTGATATTTGGTTGATCCGTATAGTTCCAAACTAGTGATTGTTTTCTATCCCTGCATTGTTTCCATCGCCTTTTTCCTGTTCTTTACCCATTAAGCCTGGCCTCCTTCTTCAGGCCTTTGTCAGAACCCCACCTATCACAGTACCCCGGTAACAGCTACCTGTGGTCTGAAAACAAGCTCTTATCTTTCCCCTTCAGTGCCAGACATGAACTTAGTTAAAAATCAGCAGGCACAAATCTGAGGTCAGCCATGACCAGTAGTGGTAGTATATGCCTAAAAGGAACCAGAGCACAGGCATCTGCATTGGATTTTCGTGAGATTCTAGGACTTGGAAGGAAATATTATCTGTGTATCTTCTTACATTATCAACCAATGTTAACTGGTATCAAAACTAATTCAAGTTTGTAATGTTTTGTCTCTTAATGAAAAGAGTAGTTAATTTTAGCCAATATTTACTACATCTCACTTTTAGTATGCTTTTCTGGTTGATGTATGTGTTGGGGTAGAAGTGGGAAACACTTATTTTTCACATGGAAATTCAACATCCAAAGCAAAGTATTAATAGAGATAAATCCAGCCAAGGTTTATTTGAATTCACTCTGTAAAGCCTCCATGGGCCTTTAGAGTCCTGTCTTCCATGACACATTCATCTATTTGGTTGCCTTACAGCTGATTGAGGACCTCAGGAAGCAGTTGGAGCACTTACAACTGTTTAAGCTAGAAGCTGAGCAAAGACGAGGTCGGAGTAGCAGTACAGGACTTCAGGAATACAACAGCAGGACCCGAGAGACTGAGCTGGAGCAAGAAATCCGCAGGCTAAAGCAGGTATTAGAGCAGGCAGAGAAAGTGACAAGAAGGAATCTCCACTAAAACCTTATGTAGAAATGTCTGTCTTCACCACTTGTCTTTCCCCACTAGTGGTCTCAGCCCTACATTCCAAAATGGTGCGCACTTTCTCTCTCTCTCTCTCTCTCTCTCTCTCT
>CM053624.1:217141121-217154284 GCA_028646595.1 Phalanger gymnotis
GGACTTCTTTCCCTCTAGGACGTAGAGTTAAACATGCTTTCAGGGTTGATTCAGTGCCTCAAACAGAATCAAGAATGATGGTATAATGTTTTTTCTTATAACCAGGATAATCGAAATCTAAAGGAGCAGAATGATGAGTTAAATGGGCAGATTATAAACCTCAGCATCCAAGGCGCAAAGAACCTCTTCTCTGCCTCTTTCTCCGAGTCCCTGGCAGCTGAGATCAGCTCTGTTTCACGTGATGAGGTAGTGAATCATTGTTGTAAATACGCTTTTAGAGGTCCAGCCTCTAAGCCATTTATCTTCCCATCAAACTGTGCTGCAAATTGGGATGGACCCTGGGCATTATCTAGTTCTGGTCCTCTCACTTTTACTGATGAGGAAATTGATCCTAAGAGAGGTTAAGTGACTTGCCCAAGGTTTCAGTGCCATTAAATGCTTGAGAGGAGACTAAAACTCAGGCCTTGTAAATCCCATCGCACTGCTTCTTCCACTAAATCATGTTGCCTCACATTCATTCCCACTGAAACTAACAATGTTGGAGCTTAGATGATGATGTTCATAATCTTGGTCTTCAGTTTAGTATGCGTTTTTATCTCACTTAATTTATGATTGTGATTTTAGATGCAGTTTTATCTTAGTCTTTCATTTACATGGGAACTGCTAGAGGTACATGAAAATCACCAGTCAGTAACCATTTATTAAGTACCTACTATGTGCCAGGCACTGCTCAGTGCTGGGAATACAAAGGAAGATAAAAGACAACCCCTGCCCTCAAGGAGCTCATAGGTCTAATGGGGGAGACAACATGCAAGCAATTATGAACAGACAAGATAGATACAGGATCAGTTGGAGACAATCAGCAGCATTTGGGGTGCTGGGAAAGTCTTCCTGAAGAAGATAGGATTTTAACTAGGATTTAAAAGACTTGAAGGAAGTCAAGAATTCAACATGAGGAAAGAGCTTCCTAGGAGAGGGGGACAGCCAGGCCTTGGAGTCGGAAGATTGGAGAATGGCAAGAAGACCAATATCACCAGATTATAGATTAGATTTGGGGGTGGGGGAGTGTAAGTTATATGAAGACTGGAAAAGCAGAGGAAGTGAAAGTTATGAAGGGCTTTGGACACCAAAGAGAGGATTTCATGTTTGATCCTGGAGGTGCTAGGGTATGACTGAAGTTTATTGAATATGGGACAGTGGATGACATGGTCAGACCTGAACTTTAGGGAGATCAGTTTGATTGCTGAGTGGAGGATGGCCTAGAATGGGGGAGAAACTTGTGACAGGGAAATAAACAGCATAGTCCAGGCATGAGGTTATGAGGGCTTGCACCAGTGACAGTGTCAAAGAAGAGAAGGAATCACATGTCAGAGATGTTATGAAGGTAAAATCATCTGGCCTTGGCAACAGATTGGATACAGATTGGGGGTAGAAGAGAGTGAGGAGTAAAGAATAACAGGTAGTTTTGAGAGGTTGGTGGTACCCTTGATAGTAATAGGGACATTAAGAAGAGGTGAACATTTAGGGGGAAAGATAATGAGTTCAGTTTTGGACATGTTGAGTTTAAGGTGTCTACAGGACATCCAATTCAAGGTATCTAATAACAGTTGGAGATGAGAGTCTAGAGGTCACCAGTCTCAGTCTTCTTATTTTATAGTTTTCTACATTTCTGACTGATTTCCAACATTGTTAACAGTGTAACAGTTGGAGAAGAGCAAAAGGGAGTTTAAATAAAACTGCCAGTGTGGAAGAGGGTGCTGTTTGGCCAGCCAGCTTCCAAACTTCTCAGGGATATCAACATGGATGAGAATCCCAAAGACTTCTGCATCATTACCACATTCAAATTTTCACTGAGTTTGAGTGATGAGAAAGTGTCTTAAAACCAAATAAATTTATCATCATCTTGGTTGACTATGAATATTCTTGTGGAATGTGTGTATATACTAGAGAAAGGAAGATAATGAAATGTTTTGGGGATAACTTAGAATGACCTACATGAAGAGTTCTTAAACATTTTTAAATCCAGTAAAACTGCTCTTTCTCCCCAGTACCCTTTACCACTCTCCCTAAAACTCCTCCCCAAAGCTCAGCAATCTCGTAGAAGCAGAGAAGTATAGTGGGAAGAGAACTGGACTTGGAGCCCATAGAGACTTTGCTAAGAATCCTGCCTTTGACACTTACTAGTTGTGTGACCACAAGTACTTTGTACCTTTTCCAACTTTGGTTTCTTTACCTGTAAAATCAGGAGAAGCAATGTGACTTAGCTGAAAGCTAGATTTGAGTTAGGAGTACCTGGGTTCAAATCCTGCCTCTGACCCCTACTGGCTGTGTGACCCTGGCTGAGTCACTGAATTGTCAAGATGAGAAGTTGCCAACTTGTGTTCTTCATTAGAAATTTTCTCCACCAATTAAATCATGGGCCTAGTTTTAAAAAAAAAAAAGGATAATAATGCTTATAGTAGTTTCCTCATAGGGTTATTCTGAGAATCAACTATGTTAATTAATGTAAAATGCTTTGTAAACCTTAAAGTGCTATATACATATTGACTATTATAACTAGTGTTGTCAGACAACTTTGGAACATTTCACAGTTCCCATTGTCTTCATAGGCTGTATAGTCTCCGAGGCCTTTGTGGGCAGAGACAAGGAAGGCCCAAGGGGTAGGGAAGATAGGCTGAGACTAGTTGCCTAGTGTGCCATTTGCTGTTCCAGCTTCCGCCATAGCCCTCATCCTCAGTAACTCCTCTGAAATCCCCCATGACCCACTGTGGGTCACAACCTGATCCCCCAGCATGAAAAACCCAGGCTCATAATAACTCATCTCTTCATTTTCCCTACAGCTAATGGAGGCAATTCAAAAACAGGAAGAGATCAACTTCCGTCTCCAGGACTATATTGACAGGATCATTGTGGCGATCATGGAAACCAACCCCTCTATCTTAGAAGTGAAGTAAAGGAATGAAATGCTACCCCTCCAATCCTGGTGACCTGGTGTGACCTTGCTGCTCTGAGCTTCAGGAGGCCCTGCTAAGCTCTCTAGACCACTAAGGTCTCATCTCCATCAAGGGGCAAGGAGGATCACATCCCATTGCCTGAACCAGCCCAGAGCTATTGAGAGAAAAGCAGATACAGCTTTGGTTTGAGGTGCTACCCTTGCTTGACCTAGCAGGGTGAAGGGGAATGTAGTCAAACAGAACAAGAAGCAAGGGAAAGATGGAGAAATGGGAAGGAGGAAGAACACTGCCTCCTCGCCAGTGGCACCATCTGAGTACAAAGTTAGAAAAATAGGCAATGATTCAATGAGTGTGATTTGATTCTCCACCTTTATTCTGGAAGGTTCCTTTAGCTCTCGAGAGAGAAGACTTCTCCAAGTATCTTGCCATATTAGATAGACTAGTTAGATTCCTTCTGACTCCAGCAAACCAGTCACTATGAATCCCCGAAAGCCCACTTAAATTCTGAAATGCTCCCGCTTCTATCCAGCTCTTTTGGGCCCAGTCTCCCTCACAGGTAATGTGCAGGCAGGTCTGCAGGGGAATAGTGTTTTGATCCAGTGCTGCTAAAGTGCTTGTGCAGGTAGGTTCCTCCCTTAAGCCTTGCTTGGCTTCTGCCTCCACACTTCAAGGAACATTCCTGGAAAGTGACTGGCTGATTTTTAGTGGAGTAAAAGGGAAAGGAAGCTGTTAGACTTCCTCTTCAGACATGCACTGTGCATTCTGACTTCTTTTTGAACCCGTCTGTGACACATGTGATCCAGACAGTTCCTATTTGAGGTCAAGTTGATTTTATTTCACACCAGATTAAAAGCGTTTTCAGCTGTGTACCCAGCTCCTTTTTCCCTGCTCTGAGCAAATAGTTGTAGCCATGAAGGATATGATTGAGCCTGAATTACAGCTGACTAAAGGGTATTGGAAGAGACTGGATAGAACAGTGGGTTAAAGTAGAAGTGTGGTTATGAACTCTTGTAAAAGGCCTGTTTTTTCTCTTGAGGTAAATTGAGGGGAGCTAGGCTTAGTTTACAGCTGTTGGAACCAGATTGGTAGCAGATTCCCCTTCCCCAGTTCCTTTCCCATACTTCCCCTTGCCCATGTAGCCTTAGAATTGCTCAGGCATGCATCTCACAGTGAAAATTGGGCACGCTGCACCTTAATCAAGGTCTGCCTCACCCTGTCCCTTGCTGTAGTGTAGACAAAGGAACCTTTATGAGGACCTTCAGGAGTCAGTCTTATGTTCAGGATTTAAGGATTATTGGCACTTAGTCAGGAATTCTTTTAGGCCCTGATAGCTGAGATCTTGGGGTAGGTATGGCTTATTGCAATAACCTTTTGGGGCAGGTCTGTTAGTGATATTTTAAAACTATACAGAATTACCCTTAGCCAGCTCACCTTCACTATTTCTATGATACGAAGCTTGTATTCCTCTCAAAATCAGTTGAGAGAATAGGCTTTTGGTTTTATATTTAGTTCTTTTTCTTCAAAATAGGAGAGTACCTCCATTTTACTGGTTTGAGTACTATAAGTACCTTGATATCCCCTGGACAATAGTCACATTAGGGATCTAGCCTTATCCAGCATTCCAGTGGATTGATGGTGGTGGGAAGATAATTTATTAGAAATTAACTTCAGATATTTAGGAGACTAGATCCCCGCCCCCCTCCAACATTGGACACTTTAACATTAATCATGGCTCAGTTGTTTTTTAAATACAAAAAAGACTCAGAGAAGGCCATCTGAGATCCACTCCTAGGTGAAAGTGGCTGGCTTTTAGGATCTTCTTTTGACTTTTGAGTCTCTGGACAGTCAAATGATAAGACTCTAGCCTCCCAGCAAGGCTTAGGATTGCGTTGACACATGCCTTGAAGAGGCAATGACTAGTGTGCGTTATCCTGCTGCTTGTAGAATAACCACAGCCACTGCTGCTTTGGGGAGCATACCCAAGTCTGATTTACAGAGTAATTTTTCTACATCTGCCCCACAGGAGAAGTGTGGACTTTTCTGGGCTTCATGTTATAAAACACCTTAAGGTGCCATAAAACGGCAGATAACTCTCTGAACTGGGTTTCCTTCCCACCCATCCACCACGTTGTTGGTTTTTGTTCTTGTTCCTTAAGAATAGCTTGTTCCTTCATCACGGTGTGTCTTTTGACAAGATGAGGGGGAGACCAGAGTTGATCAAATCCCTGCCTTAGAAAGTGATGGGTGATTGGGAGTAGTTGACAGTGGCATTCCAAAGGCAAAGGTTGAATGGAAAAATGTCATCCCTGAACATTTGTGAAATGTACTTTTTAAAAAATCCCCCCTCTCCTGAATTCTTCCTTTACTGGGTCTCTTCCATTTCCCTCCTTCCCATCCATTCCCTCCCTACCTTCCTCACCCCCACTCCCCACTCCCCACCCCCACCACTGGCCTGGGTTGGGTTGTGCTTCCAGATTCCTTGAGACTTTACGTGAGTTTGCCGCCAGACCACCTGCTGCTTTGGCAGGTCTCCCGGAGACTCCACAAGGTATGTTCCCCAAACTCCACAGGGGAGCCTGATTACACCTAGTCCTGAATCTGAGCACTGAGCCATGAGGCCTGCCCTTCTTCCCTACCACAAACCTGTCCTGTGAGTATGGGTATGTGTGCACACTCCTTTCCCTTCAAGATGTTGCCTCGTACATTTTTGGAAAAGCTTTGGGTGTAAATCAGTATATGCTGGGAGGAGAGATTTTTCTATCTTGTAGAGTAGGTATTTTTTATAGACTGAAGGTTGATCAATTTTTTAATACTTTCAAGAGAGCAAACTGTATCTGTGTATACACATTAAATATATATATATATATATATATGTATAAATATATAAATATTGAAGCTCAGCCTTTCTCCACTTGGGGTAATGTATCCCTGGTGACACACAGCCTTTTTGTTTTCTGTTGATCACTAAGAGGTACTGTAAATGTAAATAAGACTCGCCGGGAAAAGCTTAAAGACAAAACAAAAACCAACAAGCAAACAGAAAAAACAAAGCACTGACCATGCTTTAACCCTCTCCCCCTAACCACTCCAAGGAAAATGACTTCCAGATGAAGTTCCTGGGCCCCTGGTATGTGAAAGGAATGCCGAAGAAAAGGTGACCAATGTGGTCTTCGATGATGCACCGATTGTCCAATTAAAAGCTGTTACCGTCAGTGGCTGGGCCCTTCTTTTTTTCTTTGGAGGGAAGTGGGTGACTGTGCGCGTTTGTGGTTGGGGTCCAGCATGCTTATTCTCCCAAAATCTGTTGGCATTGCAAAAATGATAGTGACATTGGCAGTCCCGCCCTAGGTAAGGAAACTGATTCCCCAGGAGATGAAGTGGCTTGCAAGTCAATGGTAGACCCAGGAGGGGAACTCAGCCCCTCTGACTCCTTACCCCCACGCTTCTCCTCCTGCTTCTTCAGAGAGTAACAACTCATACTGGCTGAGTTCTTCATAGGTACAAAACACATTAACCTCCTTATCTCCAAAGGGGAAGTATAGGAGTCACACCGAGGGTAGATGTTAATCTGCTCTGTCCCTTACCAGCTGTGTGATCTCGGGCAACTTACTTAACCTCTCTGGGCCTCAGTTTACTTCTCTGGAAAATTAAGCGTTGGACTACATTGATTCTAATATCTCTACCCCTTCTAATTCTGTGATATTCACAAAGGTCATGTGATCAAATGGGATTCCATAAAGCTCTCTGAATCTTATACCTTAATAAAATGCTATATAATGACAGTTATTATTATAACAACAATAATAGTAAATGAGACTAGATGAAAAACATTTTTCCAACTGAAGCATTGTACTGTAAAACACAAAATATAGTTATTGGTTGAATGAACAATAGAATCTAAGGTCAAAACATCTATGGGTTTGAAACCTACACTGTTGCTTTTATGCCTTCAAATATTTTATCACAGATGTGTTGTTGATTTATATATATATTTTACACACGACAATGTCATGCAACATGTACCATGTGAGGCATGACATGTAACAGTGTTGTTGACATGGTGACATGAAATTGCATGTGACACAATGGCATGTGATGGCTTATGGCATGACATGTAACAGTCCACCCGACCAAACAAAATAATAGGATGAGAGTACAGGTATTAGAAAAAACACTGGGCATGGAGTCAGAATGGTGAGTGAACAGGGCAGATGCTTTCAACAGCAAGGTCTTAATTTTTCTACTGGGGACTCCAGGTCATTGAATATTATTTTATTTTGTTTCATTTGCCCCAATTAACATACCACTGCAATGGAAAGGTAGCAATGCCTGCTGTAACATAACTCCTTGGGACCCTTGTAAGGGGCTGAGTATATAGAGAGCTTCACACCTGCTTGACTTCCTTAAATTGACATGATTACATCTGACAAAGTTTTCTCTAGGCCAGGGGTTCTTAACCTGGAGTCTGTGAACATTTTGAAAAAATTTGTATTTTGATATGGCAGAGCTAAGTGACACAGTGGATAGTCACTGAGCTTGGAATCAGAAAGACACATCTTCCTGAGTTCAAATTCAGCCTCAGACACTGACTGGCTGTGTGACACTGGGCAAGTCACTTAACCCTGTTTGCCTCAGTTCCTCATCTGTAAAATGAGCTGGAGAAGGAAATGGCAAACCAGTATCTTTGGCGAGAAAACTCCAAATGGGGTCACAAAGAGTCAGATACGACTGAAACAACTAAACAACAATAATGATATTTTGATAACTTTTTCAATACAATTGGCTTCTTTTGTAATTCTATGTACTTAGTACATTTTATTTTTAGTCCTAGTGGCTTTACTTTTAATAATGAGAAACTGTAAATGAACTATATATCCAACCACTGGAAAATGGCTGGATAAATTGTGGTATTCCAAGGAATATTGTTGCCTATTAAAAAATACAAATGTAAATATTTTTTAAAAGTGATGTAGAGCAAATTATGACTAGGGAAAAAAGGTTTTAAGTCCCTATATGAGACAGTTGATCTGGATGGAACATGGCTGACTCAATATGGTGATTTTTATGTTGAGACTACAGGTATGATATTTATTAAACCTAATGCAACTGGGGCTGTCACTGAAACCAATTTCAATAAAGGGTAGCCGAGTCACAAACCCATGTGACATATTTTTTATGGTCACAAGTATTTTAATTTTGAAAATGTTTTGGCTCTTAATGTTTTGATTACTTTTAGCATATCAACTAAAATGCATAACCTCTTGAAAAAAAGCAATGTTCAAATTACATCTTGAATTAATCTAAAGTGAACTAGAGAAAAACAATTTTAAAACATTATTCAGAGAAAGGGTCCAGCACACAAAAAGGTTAAGAACTCCTGATCTAGGCCACTTATTTCCTTCTCCATCCTCACTACCACCTCCTTAAGACTCTAGAGTTCTTAGTGCCCTTGACAGATATTTCTGTTTGGAACAGTGTTGGAAGGCAGTGCTTTTCTTTCTTGCAAGAACACTATCCATACTGGAAGTATTTCCAGCTACATAAAGCCTACCAAGGTTGAGACTCTGCTGGCAAGGCCTTGAAGATCCTTGGGTCACCTCCACCTACAATGAAGCATGGCTTTAACCCAGGGGCTTCCTAAGAGACTTGGGGTCACATGGACCCTTGAAGCAAAATATCAGAGAAATCTCCTGAATAAAGCTTAGGTGTGATTTACGCCTAGGTCTCTCCAACTGTGAGTAACAAAATCCCCTTCTCCAAAAGTGCTCAGTGTACAAACATGGGTATCAAGTTTGGAATAGCTTTTATTTCAGCTACCACTGAAACATATAAGGACTTAGGCCTGTGTGAACAAATATGGGAAACATGCAAAACATTCAAGTAGCTAACACATACAGTACTTTGAGATTTATAAAGACTTTACCTATATTATCTCATTTGATTCTCACAGTAACCCTGGGAGGGAGGTGCTCTTATAATCCCCAGTTTACACCTAAGAAAGGAAACTGAGGTTGGGAGGTAGAATGATGCGCCCAGGGTCACACAGCTGTTAAGTGTCTGAGGCAGGACAGCCTTTCCCAGAAGGTAAAGATATCCCCACCCCTGCCCTAGACTGAACAAATATTCTACATTTACTTAAGACTGGCCTCATTGGAGCAACGGTCAGTAATATCATGGAGACCTGGGAAGTTCCCTATCTCCTGGCCCCTCATAGCATGGCTTTATTCCTTCAGCTGCAGAATCCTTCAGTTAGTAGTCCTCAGAAGCATATTGTTAAGGAATGATTGCTTCATAATAGCCCTTCAAATATTTGTAGACAGCTGTCGTGTCCCTCTGAGTCTTCTTTTCTCCCAGCTAAACGTAACCAACTCCTTCAACTGATAGTAACATGTCATGCACTTGGGGCCTTTCACCAGCCCATTTGCCCTTCCCTGAACACTCCAGTTTATCAATGTCCTTAAACTGTGATGCCCAGAACTGACACAGTAATACAGATAAGGTCTGATAGACCAGAATACAGTGGAATTACATTAGGTTTGGTGTTTTGTTTTTTGCCTGTCCTATTACAGTGCTTACTCATAATTGTACTTACTGTCCACTAAAACTCCCAGATCCCTCAGAGCTGCTATCTATCCATGCATCTCCCATTTTAGATTTGTAGAGGTGATATTTTTGTACCCAAGAGCAAGACTACATTTATCGGTATTGTGATGAGTGGTTTCATCTTATTGGATTCAGCCCAGTAGGCTTTTGTCATCCTTTTTGATTCTGATTCTCTTCAAGGGTGTTAACTATCCAAACTTTGGGTCATTTACAAATTTAAAGAACTGATAAAAACGTTAAACAGCACCAGGCTGAGAAAAGATTCCTGGGATACTCTACTGGAGACCTGCCATGTTGATATTGTCAGTCAATAAACAGTACCTGCTCTATGCCAGACACTGTGCTGAGTGTTCAGGATACCCCCCTGCCCCCCCAAAAAAGGCAAAAGACAATCTCTGCCCTCAAGCTTACAATCCAATGGAGGCGCAAAGCAAACAAACATGTTCAAACTAACTATATGCAAGATAAGTCAGGAATGATTGAGAAAGAAGGCGCTAAAATTAAGAGGGATTGGGAAAAGCTTACTACAGAAGATGGGATTTTAGTTGGGTCTTAATGGAAGCCAGAGAAGCTAGTAGACAGAGTATGAAGAGCTTTCCAGGAATGAGTGACAGCCATTGAAAATTCCTGGGGCTGAGAGATGGAGTGTCTTGTTTGTGGAACAACAAGAAATCCAATGCCACTGACTTGAAGAATAAGAAGACTGGAAAGGTAGGAGGAGACTAGATTATGAAGGGCTTTGAATCTCAGAGGATTTTGTATTTGATCCTTGAGGCAAAAGGGAGTTTTGGGGTTTGGGGTTTTGTTTTGTTTTTTGAGTTGGGGAGTGATAGGGTCAGACTTGCACTTTAGGTGGCTGAAAGGAGGTTGGATGGGAGTGGGCAGAGGGAGAGCCACCAGCAGGCTAATACAACAGTCCAGGTGTGATGTGATGTGGGCCTGTACCAGAGAGAGTGGTTGGCAGTGTCAGGGGAAAGAAGGGGAAGTGTTCAAGAGACATTGCCAAGGTGAAATCGACGGGGCTTGACAACATATTAGACATGGGGGCTGAGAGATAGTGAGGAGTCAAGAGGACACCTGGGTTTTGAGCCTCAGGGACTGGGAAAATGCTAGTGCTTTTAACAGTAGTAATAATATAATCTGCCATTTTGTTACCCAATCAATTCCAGCAAACCCTTCCTAAATTTTGCCCCCAAAACAAACAAGGGGTTGACTAGAGAGAGATATAAATGTGAAGTTAGGCAGAAAGCCCAATTTTTCCCTAAATATTAGGAATTTTCCTAATGAAGGGTTCAGAGTGATTTTCATTAAATTCATATCTTTTCATCTAAAATTCCCTAAAGCCAAAGAAGAGGGAACTACATGGACATAAAAGGTTATATAATATTGACCTTAGGCTTAAATGAGCTAATTACTTTAATAGGGTGTTACAGTAACATAGTTTGGTAGCATAGTTCAGTAAACCACAAATTCCAACTAGTAGAGTAAAATCTAAATAACAAAAACTCCTGGGAAAATTAGAAACAAGTATGGCAGAAATTAGATTTAGACCAACACTTCATACTATATAGCAAAATAAGCTCCAGATTGATACATGGCCTAGATATAAAAGGTTACGTCATAATTAACATAAATTAGAAGATCAGGGAAAGAGATATTTTTCACAATAGAGGGAGAGTTCTTGACTAAGCAGCAGATAGGTTTGCAGGAAATAAAACGAGCAATCTTGACTAGTTAAAACTGATACGGTTCTATATAAAAATCAATGCAGTTAAAATGAGAAGGGTAACAGGAAGGAAAAAATCTTTATAATTAGTGTCTCTCATAAAAGTCCAATACTCAATATGTGTACATATGTATGTATGTACCTGCACCTAATTAAAATATATATAAACAAGAGTCATTCTCCAATGCATAAATGACCAAAGGGCATGAATCGCCTTCACAAGGGAAGAAATTTAAGCTATCAACAGCCATATTAAAATTCATAGTCACTAATAACAAGAAATGCAAATTATTTCATCCAAAATGGATTCTTCTATTTTAAAATAATTTTTGTTTTTCTGAACTTTGCAAACAGTACAATATGGATATTTCCATAAACAAAAAAGAAGATGGTGTACATAACTCCAAATCTCTATCGTGCACAGCTCACTTCAAAAAAAAAAAAGGTAGCAGATTCAGTGTTAGTTCAAAGCTGTCCTTGTTCATCATCCTCTAAATTCTTTTCTTTATATTTTTTAAATGCTTCAACTCCTCCTTCTTATTTTTGCTATCGCTTTCATTTACCTCCAGCTTCCCCTTTTCCCATAAGAAACATAAATTAAAACAATTCTGAGGTTCTACCTCACACCCATTAGATTGACAAAGATGATGATAAAGGAAAATGACAATTCTCAGAGGAGTTTTGAGAGGGCAGTCATACTAATGTACTTTTGGTGAAGCTATAAATTGGTCCAAATTTTCTGAAAAGCAGTTTGGAATGATGCCCCAAAAGTCTCCAACCTGTGCATACCCTTTGACACAGTGAAACCGCTACTAGGTAATATGTGTCTAAAGAGATCAAAGAAAAAGGAAAAAGATCCCAATGTACAGAAAAAATTTATAGCGGCACTTTTTATTGTAACAAAGAACTAAGAGAGTGCCCCTCAATTGATAAATAGCTGAATAAAATATAAAAGAATATAATGAAATTTCATTTCACAAGCATTGATAAAGGGGTGAATTCAGAGAGATCTGGGAATACTTGTAGGAACAGAAACAAAGTGAAATGAACAGAAGCAGAATGATCCTTTGTATAATGACTACAACACTGTAAAGAAAAACAATAGTGAAAAACTCCAGGATTCTGACCAATGTGATTCTCTTCCAATGACAGAATTGTGATAGACTTTGCATGAAAGATGAGATGAACATTGTCAAACATGAACAATGTGTGGATTTGTTTTGCTTGACTATGCTTACTTGTTACAAGGGAGAGGGGTTTTTTGTTTGTTTTTTAAGGGGGAATGATTTGGCAGACAGGAGGGGACAAGCGATAGTGATATAAAAAAAAGGAGAGGAAATATAGTCACTGAAGCATTTAAAATGCTTTTGTGCATTAAAAAAATGCACAGAAGAGAACAGAAAGAAGTTCAGCTGCAGTTATAAACAAATAGGACAGTTTTGAAATGAATATTGGATTTATTATGTTTTTTAGGGGTTTTTAAAAATATTTTTAGTTTTCAGCATTGATTTTCACAAGAGTTTGAATTGCAAATTTTCTCCCCATTTCTACCCTCCCCCCCCACTCCAAGATGGCATATATTCTGGTTACCCTGTTTCCCAGTCAGCCCTCCCTTCTGTCACCCCACTCCCCCCCCAACCCCTTTTCCCTTACTTTCTTGTAGGGCAAGATAGATTTCTATGCCCCATTGCCTGTACATCTTATTTCCTAGTTGCATGCAAAAATGGGTTTTTTTGAACATCTGTTTTTAAAACATTGAGTTCCAAATTCTTTCCCCTCTTCCCTCCCCACCCACCCTCCCTAAGAAGGCAAGTAATTCAGCATAGGCCACATGTGTATCATTGTGCAAAACCCTTCCACAATACTCATGTTGTGAAAGA
>CM053624.1:217154784-217186833 GCA_028646595.1 Phalanger gymnotis
ATAGGTTAGGAAGAAGCAAAACATAGTTAGTCTTTCACAACATGAGTGTTGTGGAAGGGTTATACATAATGATATGCATGTGGCCCACGTTGAATTGCTTGACTTCTTAGGGAGGGTGGGTGGGAAGGGAAGAGGGGAGAATTTGGAACTCAAAATTTTAAAAAATAGATGTTCAAAAACAAAAACGTTTTTGCATGCACGTAGAAAATAAGATGCACAGGCAATGGGGCATAGAAATTTATCTTGCCCTACAAGAAAGAAAGCGAAAAGGGGATGGGAGGGGAGTGGGGTGACAGAAGGGAGGGCTGACTGGGGAACAGGGCAACCAGAATATATGCCATCTTGGAGTGGGGGCAGTGTAGAAATGGGGAGAAAATTTGTAATTCAAACTCCTGTGAAAATTAATGCTGAAAACTAAATATATTAAATAATAAAAATGGATTTGCATTTCCTGGTGTCCAAAAAAAAAAAGATTTGAGAGTACTGATCAATACAATGACTAATTCTGAGTCCAGAGGATCAATAACAAAACATGCTACACAATTCCTGACACAGACTCAGAATGCAGATCGAAGACATAGTTTTGGAGATGGACAATGCAGACATTTTGTTCTGCTTGATTATGCATATTTGTCATAGAGGTTTTCGTTTTCTTTTTCAATGAGAGGGCGAGAAAAAAGAATCTCAGCATTAAAAAATCTTTTTTTATGGCTAAATGTGGTATAGGATTGTAAAAGAATATTATTATGCTATCAGAAATGACAAGCAGGGTGATTTCAGAAAAACCTGGAAAGAATTCCATGAACTGATGCAAAGTGAAGTGAAGAGAACGAAGAGAACACTGTACACAGTAACAGCAATACTGTTTGATTAAGAAATATGAATGACTTAGCTATCCTCAGCAACACAATCATCTAAGACAATCCCAAAGAACCAATGCGATGCAAACTAACTGCCTCCAGAGAAAGAACTTAAATTGTTTGAATACAGATTGAAGGATTCAAAAAAAAAAAAAGAAGAGGAAAAAGTTTTTTAAAATCACTGGATAAAATGTTGGAGAACCAGAACAGCCAAAGAAGAAAGTTACTGTTCCAACACACTTCAGGGCAAAGACAGTGGGGTTGAGGATCAAAGTACATACAAACTGACTTGTCTTGCTCTTAAAAAAAAAAAAAGAAATAGCAGATCAATGCTAAATCACCAACCTTTAATTCCGAACTACTGATTTCTCAGATGTCTAATGAAGCTTCTTTCTCAATGTTATGACTGCGTTCATATGCTTGGTTGACAGTCTGATATGCTCTACAGGAGCACAAAGCAGAAAGGTAGTTAAAACTGAGGACTTCTCTGGAGTCACCATTCAAACCAACTCATGGACAAAATGGATGTCCAATGTGCATAAAGGCCAATTGGGTGTTCTCTTCCAAAAAGGCCAACCAAGAGTTTGGAAGTATACATCTTGGCTTGACATTACAAAGCACTAACTCTATACTCCTCACTACCCAATGTAAGGGTGATTCCAACATTCACACTAAATGTCAGGTCTGGAATGAGCCTTGTGGACAACTCCCAGGAGAATCCTAAAGAGAAAATTGTGTATCTTGAAAATTCACACAAATCAATGTCCCTAGACCCTCTCTACTAAGAATAACAATATCGAACTTTCTTCCCTGTAATGAACACAAAGTAAGCATGGTTTGGCCAGACAAGTTTAACCAGTGGCAACTGCATCTGACCTAAAAGACCAACATCTCAAAAACCTGGCAGACACTTGGGTCATCAGGAGAAAATACTAATATAAAAAGGGTACTGGTATTTCTAATGTTAACCTACAGCATCTGAATATTGTATAAAGTGCTAACAAAAACAAGCGTGGGTTGGTATGATGTGCCTCATTAGGAAGATCTAAGTATCATAAAATCTGTCACAGAAAAGGAAAAAAACCCCAATATACCAGGCAACAGTGCTCTAATTACTATAAACTTTCACCCGGGTTTCTAATTTCCAAATATTTACCAATTCAATTTCCACATCTTAGAAGACAGCTGAGTAGGACTCTTATGTCGTTCCCCAGTTACTGAAACCAGTTTCAACTGCATAACACCCTCACAAAAACCTACAACATAGTACCACATAAATACCTATTATTGCTCACTTCCATTTAGTATGAAGATACATACCTGAGTGTTTGCAAGCATGTAACGAGTTAGGGAGGCAACTGGCAGAGTGCCCCACCAGCCTCAGAGTCAAGAAGACTTGGGTTCAAGTATCACCTCTGACATATAATGGCCATGTAATTCTGGGCAAATCAATTAACTTCTCTGTGACCACTGAAACTCCTCTAATTATAAGCTGCAAAACCCTTACCAATCAGCATAGATAGATGGAGTCTCCTTCACTAGGAATTCCCTGTAGCAATGAAATCAGAGTCTGGGCCAACACCATCAACCTCCCTCACCAAAAAAAGTAAAAAAATAAAAATATATATATATATATATATACACATAACATTTATAAGCAGCATTTAAACATTTCTAAATGGGGCCTATGTGTATATATATATGCAAATATACATACACATATATGGAAAGAGAAATAAAAAAGAGAGAGATAGAAAGGAAGAGAGAAATACAGATGGCTCTCACTAACTTTTCTGCGGCCCCATCCCCACACCCCACCACACACACACCCAAAGACAAGGGTTGGTCAGTGAAAAACCTGCATCTTTTCCCTTCCACTTCTTCTTGTCCCTGCAGCCCTCACTTGACAAAGGCCAAGCATGAGACTATCTCTATACACAGGCTGGCAGATGTCCTGACTGATGATGCCTACTGGAAGCTGTACTGCTTGAAAAATGATATCCAGTCTAATGGTCTGATACCAAGTGACAAGACCACTGAGGAAGGAGAGGCCTCCTTCAACACTGTCAGTGAAACAGGCTCTATAGTAAAGAGGTTCCCAGAGCAGTATTTGCAGAAACAGAACCAAGTGGCATTGATGAAATTCATACTGGAACCTACTGCTAGTTTCCACTCTGAGCAGCTAATCGCCAAGGAGGAAGATTCTGTTAATGACCATACTTGAGGCCCCTCCACTATTGGCATCATTGATCTGGTTCTGGAAAAGATTCAGAAGTCTGATTATCTGCGTGTAGGTCTTCAAGGCTTCTTTGTTTCCCAAAGGTTTCATGGTAGGACTGGTTCTAGTTTCACCTGTCTGCTATGTGTCCCTTGATTATGAAAAGGAGTGAAAGCTAGAGTTCTCCATTTATCCAGGTTTCCACAGCTATAGTTGAGCCCTACAACTACATTCTGATCACTCACACCAACATGAAGCACTGATCGTGCCTTCATGGTAGATAATCAGGCTACCTAGACATTAAACATTTAACCAACACTAACCTGAATCACCTTAATCAAATTCTGTCTTCTATCTCTGCTTCTCTCTGATTTTTGTGTGCTGAATCTCAATGTGACAGAATTCCAGACCAACCTCATAACATATCCCACAATTCACTTTCTTTTGGCCATGGAAGCCCATGGAAACCCATCATTTCTGCTGAGAAAGTCTCCCATGAGCAGCTGACTGTAGCAGAGATTACCAATGCTTTCTCTGAGCCAGCTAACCAAACAGTGAAGTATGACTCTCACCACAATAAATACATGGCTTATTGACTAGTGTACTATGGTGATACGGTTCCCAAAAATGTTACTGCCACCATCAAGGCAAGGTATGGCATCCAGTTTGTGGACTGATGCCCAACTGGCTTCATGGTTGGCACTGATGACCAGCCTTGCACTAGGCTTCCTGGTAGGCCTGGCCAAGCTATATCAGAGATGTGTGCATGTTAAACAATACCTCTTCAGCTGCTGAATTGTGGGCTTTCTTGGACCACAAGTTTAACTTGATGTATACCAAGCATACCACTGTTCAACAATAGGAGCAGACAGAGAGGAGATAAGGCTGTGAAGCACATATGGACATGGTTGTCCTAGAAAGGATTATGAAGAAGTTGGAGCAGATAGTACTGAGGGGAAAGATGAAGGTGAGAAATATTAATTTATGTTATCTTTTTCATACTATCTATCTTTTTCTGTCTTATGAAAATGTCTTTTGTGACCATTAGTTGTCAATCAGTAAAAATATAATTGCAAAATAAAATAAAATAAATTATATAGATGTGGTTACAGATATAGATAACTCTCTCCATGCAGGCAAGCACTTAAAAAAAAAAAGAGGTGTTCTTTTTTTATAAGATGATACTAATAACTCATGGTCAAAAAGATGGGCCAGCAGAGATTCAAAACCCCATGCCTCAAAATGTATGAAAATTTAGATTAAGAGCACAGGCTGTCATAATAGAAGGGAACCCTGGAGATCATCTAGTCTAACTCTTGCAAATGAGGGAAGTAAAGCTAAAATTTAGGGAAGTGATTACTCAAGATTATACTACTAGTTAGTTTCAGAGCCAGGACTGAAACTTTGGTCTTCTAGCCTCCTGATCAGTGTTCCTTCTCAGTTGTCCTTTTTCAGTAATGACGATGCACTTGCATACTAGTTTCATCCTCTTCACAAATAGCTGGTCTGGATCAAAGGGTGCATTCTGTAGCACAGAGGAGTTTTATCTTGGTTTTTTTTTTCTCTTTGAAAATGTAACTCAAACCAGGATCTGTGGCCTTGACCTTCCATGAGAGTGATTGAGCTGTTTCATTGTTAGATCATAGTATGAATTATCTTCATATTCATGCTGCTAATCATCTCTGATGAACTGTTATCAAATTTCTCCTCTCATCCTACAGCATTCTGTTGGAAAGAAACTTCTCTGCACTACTCAAAATTAGGTAACACCTAAATATGACCAGCATATTCAATTCAACTATGTGTACTTATGACAAGTATTGGGATCACAAAGATGGAAAAAAAAAAAGTTAAAAAAAACCCTCAAAGAACTTACTATCTGAGAAGGGAGAAAAAATACACACTATTTAATAATACAAGTTAAAATGTGGTAAATGCATCTGAGAGGTAAAAGATACTATGGCCTGAGTTATGGATGATCCTACTTCCTAAATCAAAGCTGAAAGAAGTGATGAACCAGCTGTACCAGCTGAGATGTTATGTCTCAAGGGTCTGACGTAAATAATCTAGGACTACTGCAGACCACAAACCAAAGCTTGATCAATAACTGGACCAAACACATAGCCAAAGAAAGAAAGGTCAAGGACATGACAAAGTCTTGGTTAGCACACAGGCCAAATCCCAGGAAAATCAGAGCTGGAAAGGTGTTTGCTGATTACCAATGCATCATTACATCCATTTGACAAATAGTTATAGGGTATCTACTGTATGCAAGACACTGTCCTAAGCAGTCCTGAGCAGGATAGAAAATATAGTCTCTGCCTAAGAAGTTTACGACTACTAATTACGATGTCACTGCTCTGCGGGAAGGGCAACAGAAAACTGATAAATCTGGGGAACTAATCTGATCTGAACTCATCATCCCACCTAGTACTCCAATAATAAGAAACCAGCTCGTATTTCTATAAAGCGCTTTCCTCACAAAAACTCTATTGAGGTAGAAAGCTGCAAATATTATCATTATTATTACCCTGATTTTACAGATTAAGAAACTGAGGCCTAGAGAAGTTAAATGACTTATCCTCATTCATCTTAAGTCTAGTAAATGTCAGAAAAAGGACTGAAATGCCATTCTTCAGTACTTCCAGTACTCTTTTCCATGCTATCACTAAGTAGGCCCAATCCAGGAAATTATTATAAATATATATAATTTAATTATAATCATTATAATGTGTTACACAAAATAATTATAGTTTACCGATGATTAACCTGTTATAAGAAAAAAAGAGTTTCCACATGTTTTGTACGACACAAGAGCCTTGGGTCTCCCTTTCTGCTGCTAAAGAATTTATTTACCCCTCTTGGTGATAAGTGCTGGTGAGGTGTAATTCAATAGTATTTCCTGCTTTGGGCCAGGTCAGCCAGTGAACACCTTCCATGAATGTGACCCAGATATTATCACTGTTAGGGCATAACATGAGTTTCTTCATAAGCTGCAACCATGTCTGATGAATTGTTATCAAATTCCTCCTCTCATCCTACAGCACTATATTGGAAAGGAAGTCCTCTGCCCTAGTCAAAATAAGGTAACATCTAAATATGACCAGCATATTCAATCCAACTATGTGCAAGATATTATTCCTTCCAACTTACCCCTAAGGTGCCCATAACCTACCATGGGTAGGTTGAGAATTTTCACTGGCACTAGTTGAAACTTATGGTTGGAGACCATGGAAAGGCCACAGTCAGGAAGTGTCAGTGCAAGTAAAGCCCGGATATATATTCAACAAGTTAGAATCAGGAAGTAGGATATAGGGAGCTGAGCTGAGTCATCAAAGGCAAAAAATACTGTCAAGATTGGAAGCAGAGTTAGTGGCAGGACCAAAGACAGATTCAAGGGGCAAGCAAACAAACATGACATAGAGCAAAGATTCTTAACTTGAGATTAGGGGAGAGGGGCTCCATGAATAGATTTCAGGGTTTTCTCTATTTTCACTAACTTCTACCTGGAACTTAGCATTTCCTTCACAATTATTTAAAATCATTACTCTGAAATGGGATCCACGGGTTTCATTAGATTGCTAAGGTGATCCAAGATACAAAAAAGGTTAAAAATCCTTGGTTCTAGAGTCAGGAAACAGGGTTCAATCGTGAAAAAAATACATAGGTGTTTTGAGTTCTACAATGAATTTTTTCAATTTGCTTTACTCATCTTCTTCCTGGAGCATGTATGTTTTTATGCCTAGTACATGTGGAAGGCCAGCTCTATCTTCCCGTTCTTTCTAAATTGACTATAGTTAAAACTGACACCTGCGTTATTCTTCCATGGAGCAGCCACTTTTAAGTGGTTTAAAAAAGAAGAGTACCAAGAAAAAGAGCTTTGAAGGCTACCTAGAGAAGAGGAAGATGAAAAGAGAACTTCTTTCTTTTCTAACATTGGGAAATAAAGACTTATAAAACTTTTGCCTTCTGAAAATTACAGGAGAAAGGTCAATTGTCACTTCTCATCTAATTCTATCATGCTAATGAAGCAAAAATCTTTGTGCAATATAACCTAAATCATTAAGGTATGAAGACATGGTACTGTTTCTGAGGGATTTATGATCTGTCTCAATGTTATACTCAAGTAATAAGCCTGAGAACCCCTCAAAACAGTTTTTAAAACAACAAATAACACCCCTCCCCAAGTCATTCGATTGCAGAGCAGAGAGGCTAAAAGGGACCTTTTTGTCCTGCTCGTATTTCAGAAAAAGGCTTGAATCAGAGAATTGGGTTTTGAAGTCTTTTTTTTTTTTAAGTATCTTTTAAAAATGGAAACTCAAGGAAATGCTCCTAGGGCTCAGGGAAAACAAGATAACAATCTCACTGAGGACTCTCCCCATTCAGGCTTCTTGTAGCTTCCTTCACAATGAGGAAGGTAATGGTTACTACAACAAACTTAAGTGCTTACCATGTGCTAAGGCACTGTGCTAAGCACTGCAGATATAAAGACAATAAAACATGGCAGCCCTGGTACTCAAGGAGCTAATGGGATGAGGGGCAGGGAACAACAAAGAGAAGCTAGAATGGTGGGGGAGGTACACACGTAGTGGCACAGTTTGGAAATGGCTGCAAAGTGGCATTATGGCCCAGTTCTAGGCAAGATAAAGCAAAAACTCATTTATTAGAACCCAGATCCCGGGGTGGGAGGGATAATGGCTGAAGTGCAGATAGCATGGTCTTTCACCAGACAGCTTAAGTGGATTTAAAGATCAGATTCAAACCTATAAATTAGACAGGAAATTAGTTAAGACTTAGAAGCAAAATGGGAGTACAACAGTCCATATACAGTGCAGTGAGGTATTCCAAAAAAGAATGTGAAGCCTACGGCTGCCTAAGAAAGGACGACTGCTCAAAGCTCTTTAACTACAAGTGCCTAAAGTCTAGACATTCAGTTGGGAGAACAGAAGGGTGGGTCACAAGCTAAGTAGATGTCAGCTTTGAGCTTTAAAAAAGCCAAATGCCTTCTGAATGCAGCTGCAGAGTAGCCTCAATAACATACATCAGAGAAAGCTGGCAACTTTCTACCACTTAATACTATGGTCCTCAACTATAGTATGAGTGGTGTGATGTGTGAAAAGTTTTGTTTGTATAAACTTTTGGAAGAATAATCCACCTTTTTCAGCCTATCCTACAACAATTAATTAATAAACATTTATGTTTAGGTGCCAAGCACTGTACAAGTTAGTACAGAAATGTGTACTTTATTATGCTAAGCTAAGAAAACCCCCTTTCTTCTACAATCCCTCCTCTGGTCTACCTTGCAGACCATTCATGGAAATGTCTTACTTCAGACTCAAAATAACCATTATTCAGTCAGGGTTGAACAGATACATTTGAGAAGAGCCTCAGCCTAAAAAAGACTGGTATCCCAGACTCTAACCTATTCTGAGCAAGCTGGAGATATCTACAATAAATGAAAAGGAAAATTTGGCAAGGCTTCAGAGAAAGGTGGCAAAGATGATTAAAGAGTTGCAAAGTAAGACCTCTGGGGAAAGGAAAAAGGACTTAAGATTATTTTACTAGAAAAAAGAGAAGTGAAAAAGTTTAACTGTTCTAGGTGCAAGAAGGATTTTCATGCAGAAATAGAAACCAATTGTTCTCCATATCCACTAAAAAACAAAGAAAACAGGGTTATATAGCACAGAATACAGAGTAAGATGTATTTCTTTAGAACAGATTTAAGGGAAAACTTTGACAGAGAAAGCTATTCAATACTGTAACAGGTTATGAGGGGTCATGGTGGAATCTTCTAAGGATTCTTTAAAAATAAGACTAAAAACACATTAGTCAAGATAATTTAGATGGAATGTTACTGGATAACAAGCTGATTGACTAGAATATGCCTTCAAAATCTTATCCAATTAGGTGGTCAATAAACATTTATTAAGTACCTACTATATGCCATTGTGTTAAACACTGAAAATAGAAAGAAAGGCAAAAGAGAATCCCTGCTCTTGAAGAGTTCACAGTCTAATGGGGAAGACAACACGCAAATAACTATGTACAAACAATCTTATTACTTTACAAAAATAGTACCAACAGGAAGTTACTTTTATTCCCTATCTAATCAAACAGCATTCCCACACAGCGTCATATCTACCTCACAAAGCTTCAAGAGGCACCCTTGATTAAGAGTCATGGGATCATTATCAAAAAGGATTCAATATCCACAAGCATGTGTTTAAAAAACAGAACATGTTAACCTTAAGCATACAATCTCAGAGAACAACATACATACCCTTTGACCCATAGATGTAACTGTAGTGACCTAACCTAAGACAGAATTTGATACTTAATAGAATCATTATTTCAATGATGCAAGTATATACACTCTGCTGATACGGATTAGAGCCCCTCTACACCTTATTAGCCTGGCATCTTCATGAAATGCTGTGGTGAAAAAAAATCATTACTGGTTGGCAAAAGAGAATCCCTGCTCTTGAAGAGTTCACAGTCTAATGGAGAAGACAACACACAAATAACTATATACGAAATTAAGTGTGTGTATATAAAAAAATAAAACATTTATGTTGCAATTCTGCCAAACAAGAGTTTTATCTCCAAGCCCATCAATATGAATTCTCTTCCAAAGGCACAGCTCTCATCATCCGGCAGGGTCTGGTGCTGTCATCAGCTCTCAGCAACCAGATAGTTACTGACATCTTTTGTAGACCAATATGCAGAGGATACCCTCCAGAAGCCAAACTATATTACAACTGCAGATATTATCTGAGTACATGTCTTACCAATTGTAAGCTTCTTGAGAAAAGAACTATGCCTTACCTTTCTATTTCTCCCAATGAGAGATAGCACAATGTCTCTCAAAGGGAAGATCTTTAATACCATTCAATGCTATTTCTTAAGAAGTTTTACTTAACTAAGAAAACTAATTAAGGAACAAAATCTTATGAAGTTGTACCTTACCTGGAAGGTACAAGTGAGAAATGCTTTGATGTGTGTACACCCACATCTATTCTTCAGAATGATTTTGGTCCCTTTCACACCAGCTTACAGAAATAACAGAGTGATGGCCAACAACAACTCAAATGCAAAGTTTAATGTGATGAGTGATTAAAATGACTGAGGAATCAGTTTCTGGCTTCCAAGAATATTGATTTATTAAGCAATGCATGCCAACTGCATAACAAATTGGGACCAAGACTCCTCAGCTTGGAATTGTCTCCTCCCGAATACAGGGGGAGACAGATTTTTAATGCATCAAAGGAAAATAATTAACAAGCTACAAACCAGGATACCAGATTAGATCATCTGATTTCTAGTTGGAGGAAAGATTAAGGACTTTCCAAATTGGGAGGGGGAGAGCAAACAGCTGCAAGTCCCTGAAATTAGAAAAAGAGGTGTCCCACTTCCCCGCAAGTGTCTATATTCAATCAAAGATACAAGGAAACAGTAACTGATTGACCAAAATGGGACCAGTTTTCAGAGATGTGTGTGTGTGTGTATGTACACACACACACACACACACACACACGCACATACATATATACTCCACTTGAGATGTCTAATTGTGAGAAAATTCCTTGCATCAATTTTCAGATCTGAGTGGGTTTCTGGTCAGCACAATCTAGGTCCTCGGTTAAGAGTGTCTAAGCAACAGGTGGTCCAGCTTCCCAGACACACAGGGCTAGGTTCAAACAATGAAATAAAGTGTTCTCACAATTTTCATAATTGAATAAAGTTTTTTTTTCACAAGACAAACTGAACTGGACCCACAATTGAATAGAAAATGATTGAGTCACAAGACGGAGTCAGCGTAGTTCACTCAAGACCCATAATTCCCACATGAGAAAGTCTCCTTAGGCAAAAATGAGTTTTCAGGAGTAGGGACACTAACCACCTGAGCCGGAAGACCATTGCACTCTATTTCTTACCCAAAGGATATACTCTTCTCTTTCCTATGCTGTCAATGCTCAAGTCTGTGCTCCATCATTCAAACTCTAATGAGTAGCCTTTTGTACCGCCAAAGTCAACAGCTTTGGCTGCTTTAGGAGAGGCTCAACTACTGTCCATAAGCTATGACATCATGAGTTTTCAAGTTATAGAAAAGCCTCTTTATTGCCACAGAATCTGGTGCTTCCCTGAAATGCTATTCTTTATGCCCTCATTCTGGAGGCATTGCCCTAGTTTTTCATAGGACCAGTGGCCTAGATTCAGACTAAAGTAAATACAGAGGTAGGACAGACATTGTGGCATATGTTCAAGGTGTTAATTAAAATGGATACAAGAAGAACATGAGAACCCATTGATACCTCAGTAACTGTAAAGAATCAAATGCTTTGTTCTGAAAGAGAAATATAACCCACCTGAAAAACAGTTGTTCATGGAAAAAAAGAGAGACATTATCAAGTATACAGCTTCTAAATGAAATGAAGCTGGGACCCACATACTACTTCTAATACATTCAAGGATGGTAGCATAAAGATGCTCCTATTAAATACCTATACATCACCACTAGTATCTAACATCCAATCTCATCACAAGAAGGTTGTCAGTGACATCAAGGCAATTAACCTCTCCAAAAATTTTTGGCAAGCACAGCCCTGTAATCTCAAAACATGTCATCTGTTGTCCACAGGATATACACTATAAGCTACTTCCCTAATCAAATGATACTGAGTAGATACAGCACCTTTCAAACCTTAAAGAGCAATATAAATGTCAGGTATTATTGTTTTTACTATTAGAAACTGCTACAGGTTGTATTGAGCCAACTATCCATTCTTGCCTTTCTTGCTAGGGCCATTCATATACACAGAACCAAATTTTCAGTATAAATTTAACTGGTCAACATGGAGAATGAACCTATAACCCTACGGATCATCAGCACCATGGTACTACTCTCTGAGTTACTGAGTGTATAAATAGGTGGCTTTGAAAGAAATGATTCTATCCAATGATTCTCAAGTATTGTTCTAGAAGGGCCCTTTCTTATCCTGGGAGATGATGTAACATAACAAAACCATATTACTAAAAATCCAATCTAAAACACAAGCTCTACTGAAGGTGGTGAATAGGTCATCTTCAGATATTCAAGGTTTCACATAAATGCATTCTTGATTTTAAGCTAACTCACAAATATAGACACAGCAGAATGAATCTCTACTAGGGACCTACCAAGCACAATGCCAGGCAGTTGTGAGTGCCTAGAGCAGTGGATAAAGTGCTGAACCACTGGAGTCAGGAAGACCTAAGTTCAAATCCAGCCTCAGATACTCACTAGCTTTGTAACTCTGGGCAAGTCACCTAACCTCTGTCTGCCTTACTTTCCTCATTCGTAAAATAGTAATAGGAAGAGCACCTGCCTCCCAGGGTGGTTATGAGGAGCAAGTGTTAGAATATATGTAAAGAATTTTGCAAACCTTTGAGTCTACATAAGTGCTGGTTGTTATTGTTTTGTTAACCCAGCTAGAAATCAAAGAGAAGAGATAATGAGGATGACAACCACAACAATGACACTGTATTTACACACTGCCTTTCTCTGAGGTTCTCAAAAAAAGCAAATCTTATCATTAAAATAACAAGCCCACTGCCAAAGTCACAACAACAGTAATTAGTAATCACATTTATGTTTTCAAATGGCTTCAGGAATACTAATGAAGCTTTCACCATCCCACACAAAGTTCCACTTTGGAGAAAAAGAGAAGCTATGGTATAGAAGGATGAAATGTGCCTCACGCATGTTGCAAAGAGCAACTTCAAGCTCAAAGTTCCTCCCCTAAGCCCTAGGGTCTCAGTTCTAGCCAAAAATGTCCATTCCCTCTCTGCCAAATTCACAGTACCTTCAACATGCTTTAATAGATTTTTTTCAGACTGTGATGGGAAAAGAAGTAGGCCAAGGCCTACTTATAGGCCTAATGATAGTTTGGAAACAATAGTTTGTAAACTTTCCAATGTTATATATCCTGTGAGTCACTATAATTGTATAGGAAGGCAGCCCAATGTAGGGGACTGAGCGCTAGTGTGTTAATTGGCAGAGTTCAAATTTCAGCTGTAACATGTATCAAATGTGTAACCTTGGGAAAATCACTTCACCTTTCTAAGCCTCCATTTCCTCATAGGCAACATGGGAACAATATTACTGATACTACCCACCTCACAGGGTTGCTGTGAGGAAAGGGCTTTGGAAGTACAAAGCTATTGTAACTATGTACTATTGGTGTGAAAGCCAAGAGAATTCAAAAATAGTACTTTTCTTGTCACCATATGGACTGACCCTCAAGCTCTGCCCTAAATTCGGCTGGCCTCAAAGAAAACATTTACAGGACAGGGAACTTTCTAAGTCCTTTCCCTTGCATAATATTGATAGAATTTTAAGATTTATTCAGACCTTCTCTAGGGATCCTGCTAACATCTTCCCATGTTGGCCCAATTAACACATGCCATGCTTCTGTTTGGAGTCAAACCACAGTGTCTTGTTCAATTTCATCACACTTCACCCAGTTCATAACCTCATACTCTCCTAGAACCTCTCCTTAGGGTTTTTCTACCTATTACCAATAGTCATCACACATAATTAGGGTCAGAAAACCTACTTATTTAAACATTCCCCCTCCACCCAATCTACTACACTCAATCACAGCAAAGAGGAACCTCTGAAAAGAAGGAAGTCTGGGGACATGCCAACTTAGCCCCAATTCCTCTGATCCAAAGCACATCCCCAAAATACATGTTCTGCTGGGAAGATGTGATACTGACTGGGAAAACAACAGCTTGTTGTTAGAGAGGAGCTGGTTGATGCCACCTAGACCAAAGGTTTTACAACCCCATTCCAAGAGAGTCTAACTTTCCTGTTGGAGATGCAAGCTGTCAGGTCTGACAAAGAAAGGTAATGGAGTGGGAAGGAAGGGATTGTACATACACAGTCAACCAGCAGGAGAGAATAGAGTCAGGGCCACAGGGGGTTACTCAGTACTTTGTTTCAAAGCACTTCTCAGTTAATTATTTCTTCCAGGACCTCTATGAAATAGGACACAAGTAGAATCTGCATTCTACAAATGGAAAAACCAAAGCACCAAAAGATTTTAAAGTCTGGTCCAAAGCCATCCAGAAAGTCAGTGGCAGAGTAAGGAACAGAATCCAAGTCCCTTGACTTATTTACCTATACTCAATCTATGATTAAGCTGGATGGGGGGGGAGGCGGGGCTCCATCTCTTGTCATCCACTTGGGGGTCTTAAAAACTCTAACAGCTGGAAAGGAATCTGGCAAATAAGGAATGGGGCCCAGTTGGGGCATTCTGAAGTGGAAAGGAGAAGCAGAAACAACTATCTATTGGAAATGCTAGAGATATCATGCAGAGTTAAAACATGTACTAGCTATGTGATACAAAGAAGAGAAAAACAAGGGGGAAAACAGAAAAGGAGAACTGACAAATCTTAGAAAATGAATGGGATTTCACCACTTACCTTTTTGTTACTGAAAGTTAATCTAGAACAAGCTACCTGTAAAGTCTCTCAACAGCAGAGCAGCCAAGAAGATACTTGATGCTAATGTTTAAGTTTTCATTAAATCCTAAAGTAGGTTATCAGGGTGTAATTCCTATCAACTCAACAAAAAAGAAATTAACTGCATAAGTGCAGAACAGTGGTGTCAAACATAAATAGGAACAGCGTCACTAATCTGTACAAAAGAATCCCTGCATGGCACTTACTGACTTAATTTTAAGATATATTATTATCCATGTTTTATTGTATTTCTATTTATTTTGTTAAACATTTCCCAATCACATTTTAATTGGTTCCTACAACATGGAGGAGTGGGCCACATGGCAGCCGCGTGTGACACTTCTGGTACAGAACATTGTAAACTACTAAGGGAGACAGATGATCAAAACATAGTAGCAGCCCTCAATGAGCTGACAATAGGAAAGAGAAGAGACATACATAGCTTTAGTAAAAAACAGAAAATAAGTATATAAAAGAAAATAACAGGGCCTTGATAGTTCTGAGGAACAAGGAAAGACTATTTCTGAAGTAGGGAGGATGAGGAGAGATTCATGAGTATCATTTCATCTATATCTTCTTAAAGGATAGATGGACGGAATTACAATAGAAGTAGATGAAGGACAGTCTAGTTGAAGGAACAAAATTTCAGAGACAGGAAAGTGCAGGATGTGTCCTAAGAACAATTAGCAGCCCAATTTGGATGAAGTGTGTAGTAAATGAAGGTGAATGGTATGAGATAAAATTGCAAAACTAAGTTAAAGTCAAACTGCAGTGGTCCTGGGATATCAGATAAAGGAGTATAGTCTTAATATAGCAGGCTACAGGGAGCCCCTGAGGTTCTTTAAACAGAAGAGTGTCAAAAATCAGACCCGTACTCTTCTTAAAGAAGATTAATTTGCTATCAATATAACAGATCACAGGAGAAAGAAGCTGGAAGCAAGAAGAATTGTTAGGCGACTGTTGTAATAGCCAATTTTATACTACCTGGACCACTCTGAAATCAAAATATTTAAAATGCACTAAAGAGCTGGCTGAAAAAAAACTGGGATTAATTATTTTGTGAGGAATCATTTTGTATTTACGTGTGTTGAAGGTTTTGATTTTTTTGCATACTACACACACTATAAGGGATATATAACACTTTTCTCTGCACCCCCAAGCACACACCATATTTACTTAAGGCAGAGGGCATGGAACACCTTAGCAAGCGACCACCTATTCCAGAAACAGTGCTGGCTCCAGACAGAAACACATTACACTCCCAGGTTAATCATTCTCAAAAAGTTAGTGAATGTTTTAAAGTTAACTTTACTGATAGCAAAACAATGCTACAGGGAGTATAGGATCCAAATCAGAGGGAGAAAGGGTCCTGTGGGAGCACCCCTCCAATCCCACTGAAATGACCAGAAGTGCAAAGCACAAACTTCAGCGCAATATTCGTCAGCTTTCCGTAATTTTAAAGTATTAATCAACAGGAATTTATTAAGCACCAACTACTTGCCAGGCACTGTGCTAGATTCTGAGGATACAAATTCCTACTCACAATGTTCTATTCTAATGTGAGAGATAACAAATTACATATAAAATATATAAATAAAAGGCATGAATACAAAGTGAATAAATACAAATATATGCAAAGTCATTAAATATAAGGTAGTCTGGCATGGGCCCTAGCAATTGTGAGATCGGGAAAGACTTCAGATGCTTATGCTGCATTTTAAAGAAAGTGAGGGACTCTGGGAGGGGGGCACAGAAGGACATGCATTCTAGGTATTAGGAAGGACCAGTGCAGAGACACTGAGAGATAGGAGTGTTCAACTAGTGGAACAAACTAACACAATGAATAAGGAGATCCTTCTTCAGAAAAATCTAAAGATTTGATACAGTATGTGCTTTAAAAAAAACTAATCAGTTCACTCATATCCCAAAATGGGGAGGGTGGCATTGTAAATGAGCCTAATGAAAAGGAAAAGGCAGCAGTTAGATATGCAAAACTAAAGCTGAACATGCCCTCCTGGGGACTTTGTCTTTTGAAGTTCAATCTGTCCTCAGCCAACCAGAGAGGACTAGAAGGCCAAGGGGAACACAAAGTAGTTAGGAACAGCAGCAGCTTTGGCTTAACCAGTCCAAGAAAACACAGCTGCCCCTGTTTAAGAGCCAAATAGACCACCTTGGTTCTACACTCACACTATTTCAGTGTCCCAGGCCAAAAAAACGAAGGGCAAGGTTCTAAATTACTACAATGGGATTGGTGAGAGTGTCCAAGATTTGCTGGGTCTCATAAATGACAAGGGGATAAGGCTGTACCCTTCACTCTTTCTACAGGAAGCAGAGCCATAACATGTCTAACATGAAAAATTTGTTTTCCTTGAATATGCTGCATATTTGTTCCTTTTTTTCCTTTTTTGGTTGGGGGGGAGGGAAGAGAGACTTGGAGGAAAGGAGGGAGGAGGGAGAAAAATACATGCTTGATAATTGGAAAAAAAAAATTGTAATTGAAAAAAAGAAGAGGCATGGACCTCAGACAACAAATTAACCAATTAATGCCATTTAGCACTAGAAGTAGTCAGGTCCAAATCATTTTAAGGTTTTCAAGCAGAGGCTAGGTGAGTACTTGTCAGAGTCCCTGTAATAGGATTTATGATTTGGATGTGGACTGGACTAGATGACTTCTGAATCCAAGGTCCATGAATACCAACAGAACTGGTTTGCCAAAACACCTACAAACCATCCCCAGAAGATCAATGGACAAAGTCCATGAAGAGAGAATTGTACCAGCTGTGACTGCACTATGGGTTCCAGGTGAAGGAGAAAAAGGAACAATAACAGAGACTCCCATGAAGATTACACTTTTTTAAAGTGAAAATTCCCCCCAAACTGGAAACAAAATGAGTATCCAATGACTGAGGAATGGCTGAACAAAATGTGGCATATTAAGTGTAACACAATGTTATTGCACTGTAAGAAATAATAAACACAAGGAATTCCGAGAAACACGGGAAACCCTAAATAAACTGACATTGAGAGGAGTAGACAAAACCTTAAAAATAATACTCATAATCGCTATAATTATGTAAACAAAAAGAACAACAAAAAAAAATAGCTGAACTCTGGATAATCTTAATTACCTATCTTGGACCTTCATAGTAGATGATGAAAACACCATTCTCTATTTTTGTTGAAGTCTGGGGCTATGGGTGAAGAATGTGGTAGACACTTTAAGATGAGGTCAGTGTTAACTGGTTTTGCCTAACTGCTTTTCTTTATTACAAAAGAGTTCTTACTGGTGGTTTTAGAATATCTAGAAATAACATGTTGTAAAAAACAAAGGGTATCCATAAAACTTAACTGCATGCTGTAGATAAAGGGAGAAATATTTTTTTGCTGATGTCGGTGCTGTCATAAAACATACCTTATCTTGGCTGGGGTCAAAGATTTTCCCCAAGTTACAATATTGATTATGATAAGTGATACTTCACGGATGAAGGTGGATTTTCTTTTATTTGGATCTTTAAACAAAAGCATAAATGGCTTCACTCTCAGTTTAGAAGAAGATACACTGCTCCTTACTATGCTCCTGATCTACTTCCTTCCTTAAAAAAAAAAATAGGGTATCTCAAACCCATTTCTTCATTTTATGCCATGCATCCTTCACTCTAGGCAAATAAGGTCAAATTCTAAGGCAGGATGGTGCAAGACTATACAGGAATGATTAGAGATACAGAAACACCAATGATAAATCAGACAGACTATCTTTATGAGGAAGTATTGCTCATTAATGGTTTATTTATAATGCCAGGAAGATCACACCATCTGACAACTTCTGACCCCTGGAGAATGAATTGCAGAGGTTTTGCTGAAAACTGGAAACTAGCTACCTAAGATCAAAACGAAAGAATAAAAGCTTTTGAAAAACACAACTAATTAGCACTTTATGTTAACAAACCTGAATAGAAGCATCCAACCCCTCAAATCCTTGAGATTCTGAGCTGGTGGTGGGGCTAAAACAAGTTATAAAACCATCACCATTATTATCTGGCAATTCTATAGCTCTCTTTGTTGGCCTGGCACTTTACAATCATTAATGCCTCCTTGCAAACACATGAGGCAGTGCTATTAGCGCTATTTAATCTCATTTTCCAGATGGGGAAACTGAGACCCAGAAACACTATAAAACTCAGTGCTGTGGGGTCACAATGTCTTTAAGGTAATGGGTCAAACCAGAACTCCTCTCAAATCTTTCTGCCTGAGTGAAGCCAGACTCAAAAAGAGAACTAAGTACTCAAAGTTCGGTTCAAAGTTTCCTTACATTCAACTTAACCTCCTCGGAATCAGTTTCCAGCCTTTTAATCATCTTTAACCTCTACTCCAGTACACTGTGGCACTTTGCGGCATGGAGGTAAGAGGTGACCCTGAGTTCTTAAAGGCTATGCCAGCTGGTCCTACCAAGATGGAAAGGCTATCTCTATTGTCTGAGAACAAGTCAATTTCTTCTGGCGAGGCTAGCAAGAGGGTGATCATGATTTTTCTGGCCAGGATTATCTACTAAGGTGAGGAGGACTTGCAATCTACGTTGGTGGAGAGTGAATCCAAACCAATAAAATTATTATTCTTTGCAGCACTAAAATAATTCTATTCAAAGTATTTCTTTGAGCCTGAGATTTCTTTTGGTTATGGTTAGCCCACAGGCAACGTCTATTGGCAGGGGATTCTCAATTCATTCACTGAGTCATCTGAATTTATGTGCCGGGGAAGCAAGAGGAAATGGGTCTCTTTGAAATAATAGGTACAATGGCAAGGAAAGCATTCTCAGAAGCTCAAAAATGAAACTTGAAACCTAGTCCTAAGTTGTGAAGGAAGACACAGAGGAGCTGACACAAGTTTTGCTTTACTGGTCTAGAATTGTTAATGACTAAAAAAAGTCCATAAGGTAGACAGGACCAATCTAGAATTTCTGTTACAATATTACAACCCATAGCAAGTAGAGCAAGGTAGAAGTCAGATCCAGGGATGGGGAACCTGCAGCCTCGAGGCCACATCTGGCCCTCTAGGTCCTTAGGTATGGCCCCTTTGACTAAGTCCAAACCTCACAGAACAAATCCTTTTAACGATATTTGTTCTGTGAGGTTTGGATTCAAAGAGCCTGCACCTGAGGACCTAGAGGATCACATGTGGCCTCCCCACCCCTGGTAGGAGACAGAACTTGAGATTTCTGCATCATCCCACATAGTGGTCCAATACAGGGAGGGCCACACAATTTAAAGAAAGAAGAAAAGTAAAGTACAAGGAAAGTCTCTAGGCTTCAAGTCCAGTGCTTTTTCTATTACCTCAATAGGAAAGCGTAGTAGTAGCCAGGCCTCAACCTTGGACTGGATCCACTGGCTCCAGGTCCGGGTCTACTCCTACTGCCTCTCCAGATCAAGTTCTGAAACCTGATTAGCTTTTTCATTTAACCCACCCACAGAAGAAAGCAAGAAAATGTAAGTGAGGGATTTCAGGCTGAGGAGGGGAACTGACAATGTTCCTAAGAAATGTGAAAGAAGGGAAAGAGAAGGAAAAGCCCCCTTAGTAACTGACCACTCGGCCACTCTTTATGGGAGTCATAAAGTCAGAGGAATCAGGAAGCCTGCAATGATTGTCTCTGATTGGGTGCAAACACATCAGTGACATTTTAAAACAACTGTTATTGACTTGTTTTCCTTGTGATATCTTGCAGCCCCCATTCAAGCATGTCTTCCAGGCTGACTGTCTTACTAACAACCAATAGCAAAGTCCTAGAACCTGGGGAAAGAGTTGGTGAGACAGCAGTCATCATAGCTTCCTCTCAACTGCTGGGGAGTTAGAAAAGTCTACCAAACTGGATAAAATTGCCAGACAATTAACAGTGACAGAGGGAGTAAGACAGTTTGCACATCTTCATTCAATGCTGTAAAAATCAGATATAGATAGACAGACAGATACACAGAGGAATGTGGGGAAGGCTGGGAAAATGACCTTGGAGAGGAGGCATAATGAAGAGACAGCAGAAAGTAACATGAAAGCCTAGACTCTGACAAAATAAGGCAAAAGTTCACCAGAGGACTGTGTGGAAGACTCCCAGGTGTGGAGTCCAAAGTTTCTGTGAGAGGAGATGAAGAGGATGGCCACAAAGCAGTCAGCATGGTGAGAAGACAGCAAGAAGTCTTAATTCAACATTTAAGATTTACCCTTCAATAGACCCAAACTCTTAGGCTTCTCCCAGGCATATATTTGTTCCTGGATATGGTACTCCAGCAATGTCAAATTAGATTCCTCTTCCTCCCCCAAAACACCATTACTGCAACACTCTCATACCTGGGAAAGGTCTACATTTTTTAAAAAACAACACAGGGAGTTCTAGAAGCTATCATGTAAAAGCTTTAGGACAAAGAACAATGAAATACCACAAGCAAAATCCCTGTGCTGGAAGGGACCCTTGCTTCTCCACACTTTGTAACCCTCAATCAAAGTGAGAATTTGGAAAGACCTTAGCTTAAAAAGGCTAAGGGCCATCTCCAGTTGTCCTGATCTGTATCTTGCCATTGGACCTAGAAGGAGGAGGAATCCAGGCTGGTCACCTTGCACAGCCCTCCCTCACTTAAATCCAATTTACTTGCAAATCATAGTATCTTCTTCCTAAGTCAAGGTCCTCTACAAAAACAAACAACAACGCTATTTAGCAGATAGGACATCTCCACACCAACTGGAAGAACCCAAGAAACAACTATAGACTAAAAAGGTGGCTCACCTGGAGCACCGTGTTCAGCACTAAAACAGCAGCAGCTGACTTTGCACTTTATGTCTGTAAAGCACTTTCTGATTTGATCCATACAACAAGCCTGTGAGACAGGTATTATCTTCATTTTACAGATGAGCAAACTCAGCCTTGGAAAGGTCAAGTGTCTTGCCTAAGGTCACATGGCCAGAAGGGGCGAATCCAGAATGCAAAACCAAACCCTTGCAACTCCAGGTCTAGAACTTGATTGCTTCAACAAGTAAAAAGCAACACACAGCAAAAAGGGGTAGCCTGACGTCTATGAATCCAATGGGAAGACTGTGTATTTTCGTTCTTGTCCATCACCAACTTTATTCACTTTGAGACTCCAATCAATAGAGCAGGAAACACAAGCAACCTAGAAATAACTACACAATAAAGTAGGAAAGACAAAAGGTGGGGCAGAGCAAAGTCAAATCAGACATGTCTACCCTATCCCAGGAGATGAAAAGGCAGGCACGTTCCATTATTTTTTTCAGAGCAAAGGAAGCGGCCTTCTACCCTTCTACTTTTCTCATGCCAGCTAATGATCCTAATAAAGAATGACCTGTTGCTTGGCCCAGATCTGCCCTGAGTTCCAAAAGAGAGATAACCATCCCCCCTCAAAATAAGAAAGCTAGCATTCCAAATCACTTAAAAATCAGTTATTCATCGATACCTCCCCTCAATAATTTACTATAATCCAGAAATGTTTAACATATTCATAGGAGTTCACAGACCTTTAAAGCTGGAAGCGACCTCATTTAGATAGGTGAAGAAATAAACAGTAGTCCCGAATGGCTTCCTAACTTGCCCAACATTACACAACTAATGACATGACCAGGACTAGACTCCTAACGCTAAGCTTTTTCCCTGGTACCACACCTTCCACAAATGCTAAGTTAATTCCACAAATGTTTATTAAGCACTTACAGTTCCAGATGAATTACTGGACATCAGAGATACAAAAACAAAACACAACTTCCCTCATGGAGTTTCCATTCTAATGGAACATAAAACATGTCCCAAAACCATAGGATTATAGATTGAGAGCTAAAAGGGAACCATCCAGTTCAACTCTGACACTGACCAGGGTCACACAGCTATTAAACATCAAAGAAAGGTTCAAACTCAGTTCTTCCTGATTTCCTGACTTCCTAAGTCCTCTTCTTTTCACTATACCATGATGTGTTTAGGTAAATAAATACAAAAAATATATACAAAGTAATAGCAGAGTGAGGGGACCGTGACAGGCCTTGTGTAAGAGAAAGCATCTGAGGTGAGGGAGTTGGAATTCCAAGTGCCCTACGTGAGGAGGAGGAGGAACAAATTATTCGGGGATAATCCATTCATTCTTGCTAAGGAATAATTCCCTCAGACTTAATAGATAACCAGACCAAATAGGTGCCAAGAAGTGAACTGTTTATTCAACAAATCTCTGCTAAGATTTACTATGTGCCTGTACTAGGTATTGTTGGGAATATGAAAGCATATAATACACTATTCCCACCATTATATCACTGGGCCTATTACCTTCTAGCAATATTAGCCATACCACGGTCAGAAGAGAGTTAAACTACGTGTGTGATGTTTAATAGGCACCTGTCAGTAATATTACTACTACTTCGAATATAAGAACTTTTTTTCTGTGAATTTAAATTACTTTCCCATGACCTCATTTGTCTTTCCAACATCTCTACAAGACAGCAAGGTATAGTGGAACAGATCTTTAGGCTGGAAAGTGAGACATGACTCTTAGTCCCAGCTCTGCAACCACTGACATATCATTTTAATCTCTCCAGGCCTTAATCTTCACCTCTGTAAAATGGGTGGCTTTAGATCATTAAAATTCTGAGTCTTAGAAGAACAAAAGCAGGTACTAGAATCTCTACTTTAAAGAGAAATTGAAGAACACAGAGGTCATGTTTTCTTGCATAAAATCACGTAGCTAACGAATCTTGGCTCTAGGAAGCAAAGGTGTCCTGCTTCTCCATAAAGAATTCATCTTCCACTAGGTCACACATAAAGTATAACTGGAGGATTTTCAGGCTTGGAAGGGAAAGAAAGAGATGAATTTTAGACAAGTGAAGCACAAAGGGACACATGGACTTGGTTTAAGTTGGCTCCTTGCAAAATCAGCTTCCAACAGGCATCTGTTCCTTTCGGAGCCATCTTAACCACATCTATTGGGTGATGGGTTCACTCTTTCTGCTGACTCAGGCACTAGAAAATAATATTGTTCTCTACCCTCTTCCCACATGAATCACTCAGAACTGAAAAAAAGATAAAATTACCCCCTGTTCTTTCCTGTACACTCTCCTCCACACAATCCAATCTGACTTAATACCCTGGGCTGGTATTATATAGGAGCAATGTCCACACTTGCCATGGAATGGTCAACTTTGGCTGTAACAGAAATAATCATAATAGCAGCTCACATTTATACAGGGCTGCATGGTTTATAAATATATACCCTTCCCCAAAACAAATAAACAAAAAACAACAACCCTATGATCCAGGGAGGGCACCTTTTAGAGATAAGAACACGGAGTCTCAGAGGTCAGATGATTCACCCAAAGTCACTGGGATGGTTAGTAGAAGTTGGACTTGCACACACGTCTCTTGACTCCCAATCCAGTGTTCTTTCCAACACACGACTCAGAGGAAGCAGCTAAATAAATTACTTCTGAGCTTCCACAAATGAGGTATTCTGAGTAGAGACCCAGTTTCATAGAGATCAATGACCCAGATCACAGAGTATACTTTCCCTCACCCTGCCTAGCACAGATCTCTACATGAAAGCTCACTAGTCTGAAACTCCAAACACTTCCAAGTCTAGACCAAGAGTTCATTTTGCGGTCCCTAAAATCACTTAGTCCTACTGTCTATAGTAAAAACCAATGGACCTCACTATTCTAGTTGGATTCCCAGATCTGGTCAGGCTCAGGCCTGATTTACCCTAAAACAAAGCTAGTTCATTCTTTCCCTCTCTCCACTAGAATGGTCTCTTTATGCTGTTATCCCGGAAGGACTCTGAAGCCCATGGGCTATGGCAGTATCCCCATGACCCTGGTAAATGTTGTTTTAATCAATACTAAGTTCTTCAAAAACACTGCAAGGTGCCCTTCGTACCCAAAACCAGGAAATAAGAAAAGAGGAAGAACTGGAAGCCACCACACAGGAAGGCCGCCGCCGCCGCCGCCCCCCCCCCCCAGTCTGTGGGGCCTCGGACAGTTCTGGAGTCACAGAGTATGGACTTGAAATGAAGGCTGAAACTTCCTCCTATGTTGACTTGGGGGACTATAAATCTAGATTGATTGGTTCCCCTGCTCCCTCTTCCAAAAATATAAATTAATAAATAAAAAACAGTATTTGAGGAATAAGGACAACCAAGGACAGGCAAGAGGGTGAGAGCACCCTGTAGGAGAAACACTAGCTAGCCCCTTGAGCTTTCCAGGTGACATCTGGACAGAGGCCACAGAAATCCTGCCTCTGGCCATTTGCTCTGGCCCAGGCTCAAAAACATTCTCCCTCCTCCCCAACCCCGCCCCCCCAGCTCCCTGCCCTGGAAACCCCGGGGTTACCAAAGGGCGGGCTGGCCGCCTGCCCCACTCTCTTCCGAGGCTGCTCCGTCCAGCTCACGGTCGCCCGAGCATCTGCTCCATCCTCCAGGGACCCGAGTCCCCGAAGCTGGGTCAGGAACCCACACTTGCCTGCCCTTGGCTGCGGGAACCGGCTGCTCCCGGCCACCACCTCCAGGGCATCCTTCTCCCCTCCCTCCCGAGAGGACGGGCAAGTTCAGTAACGCGACAGCCACACCAACAACAGGCTCCGGTCATAAATAAATGAGCACTACCTCCTGCCGACTTTTCGGGATGCCCGGGAGCGACGAGATGGACCGACGGACGGATGGAGGGACGGACGGGGCTCGCGCCAGGCGGGGCTGCCCGGGGCCGGGACTGCAACAGTTTCACTTAGCCCGCGTTTCCTCCCGGTCCCAGGTCCAGAGCTCCGGCGGCCGGAGGGAGGGCCGGAGGCGGGGAGGGGGTGCGGAGGGGAGGGGCCTGGCCGCGGTGCGGATCCCCTCCCTCCTTCCCTCCCTCCCTCCTCCCCGGCCCGGCCCCGGCGCTCGGCGGCGGACAATGCTGGGCTCGGCCGGGCCCGGCGGCCCGGCGTGGGGGAGCCGAGGAGGGCGGCGAAGGCCCTGCCCGGAGCCCTCAGAGCCCGGGCTCCGGGACGCACTCACCCGCGCAGTCCCGAGGCGCCTGCAAACGCCCCGCGGGCCCCGGGCCCCCCCAGCCCAGCCGGGCCCGGCCCCGACCCCGGGCCTCCCTCCACCGGCGGTCGGGCGCCGCGCCACAACTTCTGCCTCCGGAGAGAGCTGGGAGAGCAGTGCCGCCCCTGCCGGCCGCCCACCCGCCTCCCTCCCCGCACCGCAACTCGGCTGGGCTCGGTGCCACTAGCCCAGCCGCTTTGGAAACTGTTTCCTCTGCCTCAGCCTGAAGAGCCCAGCCAAGCGCGCTCAGGAGTCCAGAAACCCGGCCTTACGCCGCCTCCGTAGCGTAGCCCCCTATAAGGGGTCCGGCAGCTACGGCGTGCCGGGAGCGAAAGCTGCTCTGCGAATCGCGCGCCGAGACTACAAGCCCCAGAAAGCCAGGGGGAGGCTGGAGCGGAAGCCAGGAAGCGGGCCATCCCAAGACAAGCCGAGGCATGCTGGGAGTTGTAGTTGTTCTTATGGCGGGTTGCCTTTGGAAGTCCCCAAGTAGGGATGGACGTTCTCTATGCAGATTCAGAGCTCAAGGTGCTCGAGGAGCTAATTGAAGGGTCTCAAGGCTGTCTGGGGCTGGACCCTGAGGAAACGAGTGCGTGTAGTGGGATTGTGACTACATACCCCAGGATGCTCTTCGGCGGAGGGGGGGGTCAAGGAGGAGGAGTACAGCCTCAGACTACCCCAAGACACCCCCCGCCCCCGCCTCCGCCAATTTACCCCAGCTCCAAAGACAGCCCACACACACCTCCTCAGCCCCAAGGAACCCTCTGCTTCCTCAGCGCCTGCACCTTTGAACCAGCCCCAAGGACTCCAATGCCTCTTAGTGCCCCTACATCCCTAACCCCAAGGACCCCTGTGTTTTGTGAACACGTCCATCTCACGTCTCTCTGCACCTTTGCCCCAGCCAGGGACTCCCACCTTCTTAGCACCCCTATGTGTCATGTGTCTTTCACCTCAGCTTCAGGGACGGCCCTGCCTTTTCAATCCCCACCCCCGACCCTCCTCCCCCTTGGCTTTAGCCCCAGGGATTCCCCCTGCTCTCACTGCACCCACTCACCCGCAACCCCAAGGACCGCTCAGTGTCTCCACATCTCTAAACCCAAGGACTCTTCCTCTGCCTCAACGCCCCCACATCTCCTTGCACTTTCCTCCCAGCTTCAGCTACCACCTTGCCTTCTCGACCCCCCCCTTCCCCCCCACTCCAGGCCCTCCTCCCCTTTCGCATTAGCCTCAAGGATTCCCGCTGCTCCCTCAGTGCTCTCACTTTCCCTTGCCCCTTTACTCCAGTCCCAGGGTTACTCTGCCTCCTCAGAAATGCCTCCCAGTCCCTCCTCAACCTCCTTATTTTACCTCCTCACACTTCCACCCCTTCTCCCCGTTCTCCACAGGATCAATCTTTCTCAGTCTTCGTCTTCTTCAGGCCTTATTCAATACATATCTGCTTCTTTGAAGCCCCTCATCTCTTCAAGGTCATTTTGCCATTCTGCCTTCCCAGACCTTCTAAAGACCACTTTCTCATTCTGCCTCAAACCCTTCTCAATCCCCATCTGCCTCTTGTCTTCACATCTTCAGGAGGAACACCTTAAACTCCACCATACTTCAAACTTCTCCCACTTCCCATTTGCTTTAGAACCTCTCCTAGCTTTCTCATTCTGCCTCTTCAGTCACCTCCCCTCCTCTTTTTTAAAAAAATTTTTTTTTAATGAACTAGAAAACCATCAATGAACAAGCATTTACTATACAAAGAAGACCAGAAAGGAGGATTGTATATGAAACTGTCAATAGATTACTCACATCTTGGTTTTTTCATGCATATTAAATTTAACATTGTAGTACCAACATTCCTCTTCTCTGAGAGAGGGGTAACAGACTAGAACAGGGTTGGGGAACCTTCAGCCTGGAGGCCACACGTGGCCCTCTAGATCCTCAAGTGTGGCCCTTTAACTGAATCCAAACTTCACAGAGCAAATCCTTTTATTAAGAGGATCTGTTCTGTGAAGTTTGGATTCAAAGGGCTGCACTTGAGGGCCACATGTGGCCTTCAGGCTGAAGGTTCCCCACCCTTGAACCAGAAATGTATCCATCAGCCCTGCTGAATATTGCTGGTCTACAGTTAGGATGGATTCAGAACAAAAGGCCTTTTTCCCTTAAGGGGGAGGCTATACCAGGCTTTGTCCTTTACCTTGGTCCTTTACTACCATATGTAGGTTACATGAAAGACCATCACAAATGGCATATAATGAATAAACCCAGTTATCCAAGCTAAGAGCAAACAGAAATCAAAGAAGTTATACAGATTAGAATATACCAGTAAATACATGGAGTGAATAAGCTCTTCTGGTGGAAGGGGCACATCTCAATTCAACAAAGAGAGAGAGATTCTGATCTCATCCAAAAGGAAATTCTCTGAAGTCTCTAGAGAGGCAAACTGGAAATCTGAGACATATTGAGGGAACACTTCCCTTATGTGTTTGTTGAGAAAAAAAAAGTCTCTCCTTCCTGGAGTTGGTCCCAAAGAGATTCCAGGAAGGAGATGCCAGTATTGCCCTCAAAACTCTTAATGTGCTCTATTCTCAGCAAGGGAACCTGAGAGAGGAAAAAGAAGAAAAAGAGAGTGCCACACTGACCCACAGGGGATTAAGAAGCTGGGATTGTGTTCCCAGGGATCCTTAAGGGTACAGATCAAATGCTTTAGGCTTGGATAGACCTTATTCTCCAAACAGAGCTAGAACCAAAGTCTTTAATGTTAGTCGTGGAGCCAGTTCCCTGGGAGTGGAAGAGGGTGATATATTTCTTGTCCTAGGCCTCACCAGTTCTAGCAAGGGGCAGTAAGTAAATTTCTGTACTCAATGATAGGTATCTTCACCGGCCCCTTGATCTGATCATTACTATTCACAAGGCAAAAGTAGCTCCCAGAGGGTAGGGATGGCTCTTCCCTCAAACTAGTGAAACTATCCCCTCCACTTCCCATTCCTATTGGAGGACTGGGGCTAACTCTTTAGAAAAAAAATATTTATTAAGGTGGCATAGAACATTCCCTCAAAGGTGTGAAATACATTCTCTCACGAATACACCCAGGAGGTCCATGGGAAGAATAGGCTGAAACTATGATGGGGAGGCACATGGGTAGAAACATTTGTGATCGAAGGGTAAATTCACAACTCTTGGTTACTAGGAGTCCTTTCTCGATTCCATAACCAACACTGTTTTCTGGTGGAAAGGGGTATGCTGCTTAAAGCTTGCTTTCTCCTTTAAGTGGCTATCTTGCTGTATGCACTTGACTGGAGTTCTTTCACCACCAGACTGGCCCATTGCTTAATCAAACCATTGTCGAAGTTTCTTCCACCATTTAAAAGCCCCCAGAGATATGGTTAGTTTGTTCAGTTAGCCATTCATGATGATGCCTTTTTGACCCAATTAAAGAGGAGTTTATGTTGGAAAAAGGGATCACAAGGTGCAAACAATTTTATTTACACATTTTAAAAAGGTAGTGATGTCTGCTGCCTTGATTGATTGAAGTGAGGTTGTCATCCTTTCTTCTGGGCTCCCTGGGATCTGGGCCAGCCAAGCTATTCCTTTCACAAGGGAGGAGGCAGACAAGGGCTCCATTAGAGGGCAATGAAATAATGAACATATGCCTCAGTTTCCTCATCTGTAAAATGAACTGGAGAAGGAAATGGCACTCCAGTATCTTTGCCAAGAAAACCCCAAATGGGGTCACGAAGAGTAGGACACAATTGAACAACAACAGCAACCCCAGGCCCTGGACTCCTAGTCCAGATTTTCTTCCACTGAACCTCACAACCTCAGACTAGAATCCTGGAATACTGCCCAAGTATAGAAAGGTTGGGAAGGAGAATTGAATTGGGAAGCCCCAGCAGCCTGAGGCCAAAGAGAAGAGTGAGTCCAAATTACTTCTTTGTTTCTCTTCTTTTTTGCCTCTTTGTTTCAATAATTCAATTAAACAGTCAGTCAATAAGCATTTGTTAAAGGCTTCCTACATGCCAGGCACTGTGCTAAAAACACTAGAGAATACTAAAAAAGGCAAAAACACAGTTGCTGCCCTTATAGAGGTCACTTTCTAATGGAGGAGACAAAATGCAAACAACCATGTACATGCAAGACGTACACATACACACATATATAACATACATATTACATATACGTATATACATATATGTGTCTGTGTCTGTGTGTGTATGAATAAGAGGCAATCTCATAACCTCAGAGGGACTTTGCTAGCAGTGGGGAGGATACTGGGAAAGGTCTCCTAAAAGAAAGAGGTAGGATTTAAGTTGAGTCACGAGGGAAACCAGGGAAGCCCAGGCGGTGGATGTGAGGAAGGAAAGCATTCTAGGTTTGGGAAACTGTTTTAAATGCTATCAAATAGTTATTTGATAGCTTAAAACTATTTAACATGCATTTAATAAGAGTCTGCTACGTATAATGATAAAAATCTACTTGGGATACAACTTGTAGACAGAGAAATCAATATAAGATACTCGAAGGAGGGAGATGGTGCTGACAACTAGAGGGATGAAGAAAGGTGTCTGGCAGGAGGTGACACATAAGCTGAACCTTGAAAGAAGCCAGGGATTCTTAGAGGCAGAAGTGAGGAAGGACTATTTTTCAGATATAGGGGAACCTCCAGGGCAAAGACTTGGAAGAAGAGGTAGAATGCTAAATTAGGGAGCAGCCAGTGGGCAGGTATGACTGAATCAGAGTATAAAAAGAAGACTGTCTAGGAAGGTAGGCTGTGCTTGTGACTGATTTATGTTGTTGACTTGACCCTATTCAAGGGTTTCAAGGCTGGAGAAACCAGCTCCTCATCCTGGGCCTTCCTTGCTCCCCCTTCCCCCATACTCACATCACTCCCTAATGCAGAGAAGCTGGTTAAACCAGACAAACCCCTCCCGAACTAGGAAGAAGCCTAGTAAGCTCACACGACAATGACCCGTTGCTCATCCCTTACTTGTAGGTTACTTCCAGGCCCCTCCCTGGGCCGATAGTCTCTGATCTCCTTCTATAAACCTACTCAAAACTCACCTCCTTTAAAAAGCCTTTCCTGAACTGGGGCCATTTAGCTGGGAGAAGAAAAAACTACTAGAAAGAGTTGTTCTATTTGGCTCCAGAGGGCAGAATTAGGAGCTAGGAGCAAGGAGAAAAATGTAGACTTGATTTAAAGAAAAACTTCAACCAAAATTATCTAAAAGTAGAATGTCTTGCCTCAGGAAGCAATGGGTACATTCTCACTGGAGGTCTTTGACCTCTGCTCATCAGGTATGTTACATATAGTGGGGATTCTTTAGTTCTGCACCAGTTGAACTAGGTGGCTACCAATTTCCCTTCCCACTCTGAAATTCTGTAGTTTTGTAACTAACTTTTAAAAATCACTATTCATTTTTTTACAAGGGGAACTTAATCCACCAATAAGAAAAGATATACTGGGGGCGGAGCCAAGATGGCAGCTGGAAAGCAGTGACTAGCGTGAGCTCCCCACCAAGTCCCTCCAAAAACCTATAAAAAATGGCTCTGAACCAATTCTAGAGCTGCAGAACCCACAAAGTAGCAGAGGGAAGCAGGGCTCCAGCCCAGGACAGCCTGGATGGTCTCTGGGTAAGGTCTGTCCCACACGGAGCTCCCACCTCCCAGCTGAGGGGAGTGGAGCTGAGCCCAGCAGAGCCTAGCGTGGGCAGTGCTGAACGCGAACCGACCAGACCAGGAGCCAAGCGGAGAGTGCCCTAGAGTCCTGAATTAGTGAGCTGTGGCATCTACCAGACCTCACAACCCACAAACAGCAAACGCAACAGAGAAGGTTAGTGGGAAAAGCTGCAGGGACTGAGTTTGCTGTTTGGCCACCGCCCCTGGGGCAGCAGAGGTGGCGCAGCTTTAGAACTACAGCTGCTGTTGCTTCTGGCCCCAGGCCCACCTGGTGGGAGGAATTAAGTGGTGGATCAGAGCAGGAGTGAAGAGCCTGCTGAAGATTTGAGCCCAGTCCAGGCAGGGGGTTCTTGGGGAAGGAGGAGTGCTGGTGAGGCAGCGCATCCGCTCAAGCGTGGAACATAGAACTCGTTAGTCTACAAGCAGCGATACCCCGCTGAAAAACTCAAGGGTTAAGTAAGTTGGCTGGGAACATGGCCAGGCATTGAAAACACACCCAGATTCAGTGTCAGACTCCGGAATCCTTCTTTGGGGACAAAGAAGACCAAAATATACAGTCAGAAAAAGTTAACAAAGTCATAGACCCTACAACAAAAACCTCCAAGAAAAACATGAACTGGTCTCAGGCCATGGAAGAACTCAAAAAGGATTTAGAAAAGCAAGTTAGAGAAGTAGAGGAAAAATTGGGAAGAGAAATGAGAAGGATGAGAGAAAACCATGAAAAACAAGTCAATGACTTGCTAAAAGAGACTCAAAAAAATAC
>CM053624.1:217187333-217231811 GCA_028646595.1 Phalanger gymnotis
TTTCACTGCCTGGCCATGTTCCCAGACAACTTACTTGACCCTTGAGTTTTTCATGGGGGTATAACTGCTTGTAAAGAGTCCTGTGTTCCAAGCTTGGGGGTATGTGCTGTTGATTTCAGAGCTATTACAGCCAGCTCTGCCACACCAGTACTCCTCCTTCCCCAAGACCCCCCAACCTGGACTGGACTTAGATCTTCAGCAGGCTCTACCCTCCTGCTCTGATCAGCCACTTAATTCCTCCCACCAGGTGGGCCTGGGGCCAGAAGCAACTACAGCTGTAGTTCTGTAGCTGTCCCACCTCCACTGCCCAGGGGCAGTGGCTGAACCACAAACTCTGTCACCCTGTCCCCAGCAGCCTTTCCCACTAACCTTCTCTGTTGTCTTTGGTGTTTGTGGGTTGAGAATCTGGTAACTGCTGCACCTCACTGATTCAGGGCGCTAGGGCACGCTCTGCGTGGCCCATGCTGGGTTCTGCTCCACTCAGCTCTGCTTCCAGCTCTATGTGTGAAAGACCTCACCCAGCAACCATCCAGGCTGTCCTGGGCTGGAGCCCTGCTTCCCTCTGCTATTTTGTGGGTTCTGCAGTTCCAGAATTGGTTCAGAGCCATTTTTATGGGTTTTTGGAGGGACTTGGTGGGGAGCTCACGCTAGTCCCTGTTTTCCAGCGGCCATCTTGGCCCCACCCCCTGTTTTTGGCCTTTTATCCTCATAGATATTTGTTGAATTAAATTCCTGAACTTCACAGGGTTGTGAGGAAAGCACTATTTAACTCTTAAAGTGCTATATAAATATGAATTATAATTAATGGAGATAGGGAACCTTTTCTGCTTCAAGCATCTCACTGGGGTCCTGAGGCATTCATTCAGAGACTGTACTAGATTGTAGATAGATGGCAGGATACTGGGGGAGGGGTGGAAGGGAAGGAGCTCATCTCTTGCCTTATAGCTAATCTTGGATTTGGGGAATAACCCAGATTAAGGCAGAGAGCATGGTAGGGGTAATCTAGGATTTTCATTCCAGTTAGAGGGTTAGTTTAGGTCAGAAGATAGGTCTTTTGTTTATATCATAACTGAGACAGATTGGTTTGTTAAATCTTAATTTAGGTTTCTAAAGTAACAGGTAGATAGATTCACCTTTGATTCCTGAAAACATTAGTTTTTCTGTACACACACACACACACACACTCACACACACATTCTGCATACACACATATATGTATGTATTTTGTTCGTATAATATATATACACATACGTATATATAAGCTATATGTATTTAACAGTAAACAGAGAAGCATATATTTTATGTGGTGTTGAGAAGCCATCAGTACTAAAGAGGGCCATAGTAAAATAATTATATAGCCCTTGTGGCCTTTGCAACCTTGAGAAGCTGTCAGTGCAAAGGGTGTCATAGTAAATGTGTAGTCTTGTAACATTGAAAAGATCTTGGTGATAGGGGCATATTAGGGTGGGTGGTTTTATGTCTGGGCTGATGATCTCTCTTTCTCTGTCTGCCTCTCTGTCTCTCTTCCTTTATTCTGTCTCTGTCTGTCTGAATCCTTCCCCCTCCCCATAGATATCACATCTCTGACTTAACTCCAGGTGTCACACAGACCAGTGACAGCTCACCATGCAGCTCTGCCAGGTTGCTGTTCTCCTGGAGGCCATGGTAACACCCAATTGCGCCTTTTAGAGATTCATTAACCCATATTTGGCACAATACAGCATAGCCTTGTAGAATATCCTAATTAGGGCATTTCTGGCCAGTCAGCTGATGGAACTCCCAAGCAGTGGGCCTTGACCAATCAAGCAGGGAATGAGAGAGGCAAATGCCCAGGGGGAATTCTCTCACTAGCTAAATTGAGTGTGTGAACATTAAAAATGCTGAAGTAGCAAAATACATATGATAAACATTGAGTACGTGAGACCCACTTAGTCTGTCTGTCCACTACAACTTCCTAGCTTGTTAACAGGTTAAAAGTGTATTCTCTAAAAGGATCTAAGTACTCTTGAGATGTCTTTATAGGGCAGACCACCTGGATTCTACTTCAGACTGCTTCCATGACTTTGAAAAATGAGACTGAGAGAGCTACCTGGCCCCGTAGGAAGAAGTGTGTTTCTAGGGCTCTTTTTCGGGGTTGGACTTCCTAAGAAGCTAGTCTATCCATCTCTTTTCCTTTGGTGATGAACGTTAGTTTTGGTCCCAGCTCTGTCACTGAACACTGGACCTCAGTCCTCTCATCTCCAAGATGATGATAGCATGTCATTTAAAGCTCCCTGCCTGCCACAGCAGTAAGGTCAGCTTTTCCAGGCTGCTTGCTGGAGTTCTTCTCTACTGCCAAGGGTCAGATAGCATATAAAATGGGAAGAAAACATATCTTTTTTGGTGCTTGAGGGAGACCGAAGTTTGGGATATTAGGCCAGGTAAAGAAAGGTTTGTGAAAGAAGTAGAAGAGAACTTTGAAGGCCCCACTGGATATGAAGGAGCCTCCTTTAGAAGCACGGCTCGAGGGGACCTTCTTTCTGCAGTGCTTCAGCTACGTTTTGGATTAGTGCAGTGATTCAAAACCCTGAGTGAGGAGGGATACGGGCTCATAATCATGTTCCAAATCCTCATTCCACTGGGAAGCAAATGAGCTGGGAACATCATTCTACCTGTTATACGTTTGTGGAGATGGGACTATCTTAGAAACATAGGTCACTTAGCCAGTAATACAGCTCAGTCTCTGACTTTGGCTCCTAGATTAGTGTGTAGGTCCTTGCACTGTGTAATTATGACTTTCCTTCTTGGGTAGTAGAGCCAAGAGAGAGCATAAAAAAGGCAGAACTGGGTGAGTATATGGGAACCTTTTGTTATCACACCCCTTCAGTGCTATGGGAAGTCATAATGGGGAGTAGGGACTTCTGGTAGAACCATGGCCTAAGGATGTATAGATATAGAGACTGTTCACCTCTGAACACATGACATGGTGATGCGCTTATGGGTACACAGGCAGCTGATAATAGTGAGTACTGGCTAGATGATGATCTCAGCTTTGCATTCTGTCCAACTGAAAGGAGACCAGAGCAGGTGAGGCTATGGTATTTTAGGGAGATTGGTGACTGGCTTATGTCATCCTACCTGCTGCTCCTTGATGGGATGTTGGATGATGGGACAGTGTCATGATCGAAATCCAGCAGTATGAAATCCAGAATGAGTCTCAACAGCCTAGGCCTCTTGGTGCCAAGTCTAAACAGTCTATGAGCAGCTTCTCCCTTCCACCCAGGGTAACAGGCTTTTAATTTGTGTTCTTTTTTCCTTGCATGCTGAGAGCTGAAGTCAATGTAAATGATGGTGTATCTGGACTTCTTTTTAAGGATAGTAGGGTTACTCCTCTTTGGTTCAAAGTGCCCTAGGCATGTGTCATGTGAAGTTGAACCAGGCCTGAGTGGGATACAGGAAAAATAAGTAGCTAGAAATGTCTGTGGGTTATTAGGTAGAGTCCTGAGTAATTGGAGGAGACATTTGAGGAATTATGCTGCTACCAGTGACCCATTTTCCCCTCATTTTCCTTTGCAAATTTTGTTTAGCAACATGACATTTCTCCTTTAGCCCCAGCAGAGCTAGAAATAGTCAGCAAGGATAGCCCATGTCTTCCTTATGGCAGAAGCCCTAGAGCTGATATGTGATCCTCCTTCTTGGGCTGAAACCAGAAGGTCCCTGGTTATTCATGTCTGTCATTCGGGAGACTCTCCACCTCCCATGATTTCAGATCTTCTCACTTTTCCTCCTGCTTTGACTTGGGAGAACAACACCATGGGGCCTGTTTTACTGAGCTTCGCTGGCCACACATCTGTAACCTGCCTGTCACTTCTGACCCTGACCAAATTTCTTCCAGTCTCTTCAGTTGCGGTATTGTCTCCATTACTTTTTCCCCGTACAGATGTTGAGTAGACACGCAAATGGACAGGGAAAAATAAAGAAGAGAGGTTATTAGGAGCCACATATCCAGAGATTGGGGTCATCCTCATCCCAGGACCAATCGCCTCAAGATCAAATTTTTAGTTGATGTCCATCGATGTGGGGTTAATAAAAGTTCTCCATGATTGGAGATTTTCAGACAGAGGTTCGTAGTCTGTCTGGAATGTTGTAGATGAGATTCATGTTTCAGGTAGGAGCTGGACTTAGGTGACCTCTGAGCTTTTTTCCAGCTCTGAGAACAAAGATGGCTCAACCCTGGTCCTTCTCATGGGCTGCTTCTCTGTTTCAACTTGGGCCAGTCATTTAATTTTCCCCATTTATATAGCAGAGCTAAAAGTAGGCATAGTATGTAAAAGAAACTGCAGAGCACTTTGCAGAAGATAATGGACATGCTTATTAGCAGCCTTGGTAATAGTGCCACAAAATAGTAAGTGATGTGGGCTAGCAAGAGCGGTTCTGGGCAAAGAACATTGGCCAGTGGGATGCAGTGACTCATAGGAAAGGGTTATCATTAGGTCTCTCAAAGCTTTTTCCCGTTTCCATTTAATCGTGGCAATAAACCATATGTCCATGTTATTTAAATAAAATAAACAAAGCTAAAGGAGCTTCCTTGGAGCTCCTGGGATTTCACTCACCATAAAAAATGAGTGATAAAAGCAGGCTTGTGTAATGTGGGGGGAGGGGAAGGGGAAAGGTGCTAGTTTTGTGCCTTTTTAGCTTGGGTCCGGAGGGAGCTTAGGTGTTGCTAGCCACCTGGCTAAGCAGGGATCTGCCTAGAAGCTGTGGACTTGATCAGAGAAGGGGAAGGATTGACTTTCTTTGGCAAGTACTTTTTGAAAATATCTCATCGTGGCTGGTGGCACATACCCCAAAACTGCAATATGGTCTATAGGGAGATACCTGTAATAGGCCCAGGTGGCCTAATAGAGGGGAAAGAGTAGAGGGCGTAACAACACGTAAGGGCCAGGTGATTGGTCAGGCTCAGACTACTTGGCTGATGTTCAGGCCCTAAGATCTTGTCAAGTCTGATGAGAGTAGAACCTAATTGAGCCTAGCACTGGTTGAGAATGGGGGGGAGGAGGGCATTTTGAACATAACTGTGATAACACCTGACCACCTCTGATTTAGCAACAGTACTCCCAAATGACTTGGAGATATTGCGTCTTCCCAGACTCATGTTTGAGGAGCTTGGGGCTAGTAGAGTCCATGCATATTCTGCTAACATGTTCCATCCTCTTCCAGAAATAGTCATTGATTGGCTTTCTTTCTAGCCTTTTTCATGCAGTTGAGACAGGTGTCATGCCCTACCCCACAGGGGGTGAAATTCTAGGATAGCTAATCAGTATAGGCAGGTGGATCCTGATAGATGCCTCTCTGACAGGCGGTATCCTTCAATATTTATCGAGTACCCATTACTTGCAAGACATGGAGGAGAGTGGGGGTGAGGTGAGGAGGGAATCTTCTGGGGACTGCAGATTTAAACAGAAGACCCAGTTCATGACCTTGAGCACACTACTTGAATGAAGCTAACCAGTACTGTTAAAGATGAGGAAGAGAGCTAGGAAAGGATAGAGGGCAAAAAGGGGTAAATGATAGAAAGTGGAGAATTGGAATGTGTAACTGGTGGGGGCAATCTGTTAGAGTTCTCCAGCTCCAGCTCCCTGGTCCACCTGCTTTATTTCCATTATATTTTGTGTAGCCTATATTCTGGAGTATAATGACCCCCGGCTTTCCTTTTGCCCACTTTTTCCTACACCAAACCTCTATCCATTGAATGAGTCAGGGGGAATTACCAGTGTTTTAGAAGTTTATTTGTTTGAATATCTTTTTGCCTGTGCCTAATCCTGGAGTTTCAGTCTGGAGGCTTTGGGTTATTTGAGCTTCCTTACAACAATGTTGTTCATACTCTGAGGCTCTGTCCATTAAATTTTGATGTGTTAGGTCCTTAGCTGTTTTTCTGCCACCTTTGCGAGATGAATTAGAAAAGGTGAAAAAACTCCTTGGAGAATGGCTGTAAGTATGTACTGCTGTACCTTCTTCTGTATTTCTTGATTCTATTTCCAGAGCTTTATTATTTGCTCTCTCCCTTCTTCTGTCCTTCCACTCCCTAGCAAAGTAGGAATTGCTGTATGAGCAGAACTGTCTGTGGCTTATTGATGCCTCCATAAAGGCAGAAATTGAGTCTTTTGCCTGTTGCAACCCCTGCTGCAACACTGTACTAACATTGTCTAAGAGCATCTGCCTCATGAGGGTGGGGAATGGCTCTTGCCTATGTCATCTCCAGGATCAGGGGCTCACTCGTTATGCCCCCCTCCCCCCATTACTCTTGTCTGACTGAGCTTCACCACTGTGGCCACGCAGAATGCAAGATGAATATCTTAGCTGCTAGCTTACCTCACTGCTGTCCTTAGCCTTAACGCCCTTCCTGTTTCCTTGTAGCTCCTGCTCTAGTCTCATCTCCACTCGCTTGTTTTCTTCTGTTCCTAATGCTCTTGGTGGTTTTGAAAGTTGGTTAGTGGTTGGGGGAAATGTGTGATTTTGGGCAGGTCACTTCCTCTCTAAAGGCCTCAGTTTCCTCCTTTGTACAATCAGAGGGTTGGCACAGATCACTTTCATTCCAGTCCGTCTTGCATTTATTAATCACTGCTATGTGCCAGACAATGTGGGCAAACACTGGGAATACAGAGACAAAGTCCTCGTGACAACCGGTAATGTATATATAGGAGGATACTGAGTGTCAAAGATTAAGCCTGTGGTTACACAACTAATTAGTAAGTTTTCGGGACAGGACTAAATCCAATTTGCTCTGACTCTAAGGCCTCTACTACACTCCACTTCTGTAATGACACTTCCAAGTCCGTAGGTCTGATATAACTACTTGTTTGCCTTCCTTCTCCCATGTCCAGAGCTCCTTTCCTTTTAGCTCTAAGTACAACTGTAGAAATTCATGACTTACTGGAAAGACTTACATGAACTTGTGCAAAGTGAAGTGAGCAGAACCAGAAGAACATTATATACAGCAACAGCAATATTGTACGATGATCGACTGTGAGTGACCTAGCTATTCTCAGCAATACAACAATCCAAGACAATTCCAAAGGACTCATGATGAAAAATGCTGACCCCCTCCAGAGAAAGAACTGATGGAGTCTGAATGCAGATCAAACCATGCCTTTTTTCACTTTTTTTGTGGGGGGAGGGGTCTGTATTTTCTTTCACAACATGATTAATATGGAAATGTTTTGCATGATTGCACATGTATGAGCTATACCAAATTGTATCAGGGAGGGTGGAAGGGAGGGAAGAAGGGAAAGAATTTGGAACTCAAAATTTTTTTAAAATGAATGTTAAAAATTGTTTTTGCATGTGATTGGGAAAGAATAAAATGTTTTTTAAAAAATTCATAATTTAGTGGAACAAACATAAAACATGGAGCTAGTTGGCATGCATTCTGATCTTAATGTCACCACTTGTTAAATGTGGGATAGCTAGGTTGTGTAGTGAAGAGAGTACTGGACTTGGAGCCAGGTTGACATGATTTGAATCCTGCCTCAGACACTTTCTAGCTTTGTGAGTCTGCTGGACAAGTCCCATAACCTTGCAGCCTCAGTTTCCTCATCTCTAAAATAGGTTAATAGCAGCTACTTCATAGGGTTGTTGTGAGGGTCAAATAAGTTAAAAAAAAAATGCTTTGCATGCCTTAAGGCATTGTATAAATGTTAGCTGTAGCTTGTTGTTATACAAGTCATTTCACTGCTCTTAATTCGTTTCCTCATCTGTAAAATGAAGATAATACTTAACTCACCGACATCACCAGTTCTGTTGTGAAGGCAGTATTCTATGGCAAAGTGGACAAAGCTATGGGCTTGAAGGAAGATTGGGAATCCAGTCCCATCTCCAATCCTTCCTTTCTTGTACCACCTGGAAAAGTGGTTCTGATGAAACCATTTTGGAAACTGTCAAGTACTTTGTGAATGTGGACCAGGTAACAGACACAAGTCAGATTGGTTCTTGAAGAAGGTATTTGTTGGAGAGATACGATGGACCAGCATGTTCTTTAATTTTAAGACTTTTTGGAACACAATTGCTTTTCTTTCTTGGATTAGCTCAAATGAATACATATAAAAGTGTTTTGGAAACTAAAGGGCTCTAAAAAAGTACAAGGTAAGGGATTAAGGAGTAAGGGAAGGAAACAGAGTAGCTAAAGACACAGCTGTGAAATGTCTCAGGGAAATGAGATGGGACCAGCTTACATAATGCCAGATTTTGTCAGTTTGGGTGCTTTCTTTCTGCTGCTGCTGATTATGGAAAATGATAGGCTTAGGGTTGACCTACTCACTAGAAGGAAAATGGTCACAGGTTGTTGATAGAAAAAAATATAATAAAACTCAGGGGGCAGGTGATGAGCAGGGGCTCTGTACGTCTGTATCTACTGATATTGTACTGCTCTGCCTTCTTCTGGATCCAGTTCAAGTTATAGAAGTCCCTGGCATTTCATTTTTTGAGTAGAAACTCAACTAAAGAAGCTTGTACTTTTTTTCATCCAGACCTAAAGCCTGTAGTTCAAGACAACAGTTTAATGACTTTGTTTCCCTTTGGGGCGAGATGAAGGCATGAGATCTGGGTTTTTTTATATTAGGGTGGTTTGAGGATACACATATTGGTGAAGTTGGAAATAATAAGGCCAAGAGAAATAAAAGCAGACTGCTTGTTATATCTGTTATAGTTGCTAGATCCTCTCCACAGCACTTTAAAAAGTCTCCTCAGCCTCCTCAACTCTTAGGAATTGGAACTGAATGTTACCAACTCCCAAGCAGTTGAGGGGAAATCAAATGTTTTCTGCCCAGATTTTCTGATCTTATCTTTCTCTGTGCTTTTCCACCTCTGTACCTCGATGCATGCTATCCCCCTTGCCTGGAATGGTCTTTCCCCAACATCTTTCTGCCTATTGAAAGACATTCTTTCCTTTCAGGATCAACTCAGGTGCTATCTCTCCCATAATGCCTTCCCTGATCTAAGCCCTTTCCCGCCCCAACTTGTCCCCCACTGCATGTAATAATTTATGCTGACTTGCATTGTATTTTTTCTGTGTATATCTCATCCATGTGTTAGATTGTAAACTCCTTGAGGGTAGGAACTGTCTTGTTTCATCTTTATTATCCCCATTACCTAATGCACTATGTTTTGAACAAGGCATTGGATAAATGTTTATTAAATTGAGTAAGCGCCTCATTTTTCCATTTGGCTTAGCTTTGTTTTGCAAGGAAACACAGACCAGTTTCCTTTTGAAGTGTATTTCTATGTCCTGAAAAACTTCATGACTCACAACTGATCTGACTTTTTTTTTGTAGTGTTAGTGTATGAATGTACCATTTCAGAGCATTTGCATCAAAAATTCTGTAAGCGTATTCGCTGACTCCTCTGTAATGTTGATATGTATGTTGTGCAGGTTCCTGACACAGCATTTTCATCGCCAGACTTCTGCAGCTTCGTTTTCTAGTCTGACCTCAAATGTAGACCTGTGAATGCTTCAAGGAATTTTACTTCCCAGTGCTCCAGCCAAATGTTTCCAAAGTATCCCCATCTCCCACATTTTGTCAAAGAGACAGAAAGAATTTATAGGATTTGAAGCAAATTCATTATGGAAGATGGCAGGAGATGTAAGTTGGAGAACAGTAACATGATGTTTCCTGAAGATTCAGGGGGGTTGATTTGGTAGTAACTTAGTTTTTTATAACTCCCTCATGCTGCTTTGTTTGGGAAGGCAGACTCTTTCAGAGACTTAGAACTGTAGTGTTTCTGTCTTTCCCTTTTCTTTTTCCTTTTGTGTCAATCATCTAAGTCACCTGAGACATCTGATCGAAAAACTTAGCTCTAAGTCCTTTGGTATACTTTATTTCATCTATCCCATTGATGTGGATGGCGCGATTAAACCAGAGAGCTTTCTGAGGTATAAAACCTCATTATCACAACTTATTGACTAATAGTTGTAGTAATTGCTGCTAAAAATTGTGAATTGAATCTAATCCAGCTAAACAGCTCTCCAGGCTGATCTCATCTGTAGGGCCACGCGTGGTCTTGCATCTATGCCTGTCTTTATTTGTAAACCATTATGGCAGCTCTGAAATCTTTGTGGTTTGATGAGAAGGAAATTTCCTTCTACTTAAAACCAGTTTCATTGGCCATATTTTTTCAATTTTCCTACTGCCAAACTTGATTTCTTAGACTTTTTTTTTCATTCTTAACCTCATACTATTTTAATTTATTTTTTAAAATAAGTTTTTATTGATATTCTGTTAATTAGATCATCATAATTATCCTAGTATCTCTTTTCCTTCCACCCCTAGCAAACCATCTCATATAACAAATAGTATTTTTAAAGAGGAAAAAAGGTCAACACAACTGACTGACACTTTGAAGAGGTCTGAAAACATGTGCATTGTATAACACCTATTCCATCCCACTTCCCCCAAGGGTGTGGTGAGTTAGTATCCTATCCTATCTCTTCTTTTGAGTGCTACTTGATCTTTATGATTTTGTTAGATTCACTTTTGATTTTTGTGTGTATGTGTGGTTGTTCTTTCCATTAATGTTGTTACTGTTTTCTTGGCTCTACTTTCTTCACTCTGTCACTTCATATAGATCTTTCCATACTTCTCTGTATTCATCACACACATATCATTTACTCAGTTGCATTAATGTACCACAATATGTTCAGCCATTTCTCATTAGAGGACATCTACTTTAAGTGCTACTATAAATATTTTAGTGTATATGGGGACTTTCTTCTAATCAATGGCTTCCTTGGGGTGTAAGCCCAGTAACGGAGTCTCTAGTTTAAATAGTATCAAATTTTAGTCCCTTGAGTAATTCCAAATTGCTTTCCAAAATGGTTGTACCATTTCATAACTCCACCAACAATGTATTAGTGTGTCCATCATTCTATAACTTCTCCAACATTGACTATTGCCATTTTTTGTCATCTTTGCCAATTTAAAAGTTGGGAGGTGAAATCTCAGAGTTGTTGCTGGGGGCAGTTAGGTGGAACAGTGAGTAGAGCACCGGCCCTGGAGTCAGGAGGACCTGAGTTCAAATGCGGCCTCAGGCGCTTGACACATGTACTAGCTATGTGACCTTGGGCAACTCAGCCCCCTGCCAAAAAAACAAAAAACAAGAAATCTTAGAGTTGTTTTGACTTGCATTTATCTTATTATTAGTGATTTAGAAAATTCTATTGTATAGTCATGAATGCTTTGTAGTTCTTTTCAGAACTGTTTTTCATATCTTTTGACCACTTATCTTTGGGAGAATGGCTGTTAGTCTTATACATTTTTGTTAATTGCTTATATATCTTGGATATCAAACCCTTTTCAGAGAAATTTGACACAAAGATTTTTTTCCCCATTTAACCACTTCCCTTACTATCCTAGATGCATTAATGTCTGTGCAGAAGCTTTTCAGTTTCATATAATCTAAGTTATCTATTTTATCTCTTGTAATATATCTCCTACCCATAATTGTGAAATGTATATGATCTGCTTCTCTTCTAATTTTTTTATAGTATGATCTTTAATATTAAGGTCACAGATCCATTGGAATGTGGTATAAGGTGTTGGTCTAAGCCTAATTTCTCTGCTAGACTATTTTCTAGTTTTCCCAGCAGTTTTTATCAGATAAAGAGGTTTTCCCTAGGTAATTTGTTTTCCACTTTTATCAGCTTTTTCCACTGGGTTATTGAGTTCCATTGTTACTGATTCTCCCTTGTCTGCTTATTCCACTGATCTCTCTTTTAACCAATACCAGATGGTTTTGATGACTTTATAATATAATTGCTTTATAATATATAATTTATAATGTAGCTGCTTTATAATTGTTTGAGGTCTGGAAATGCTATTCTCCCTTGATCCCTACTTTTTGTTATTTCCCTTGATATTCTAGATCTTTTGTTTTTCAAAATGAATTTTGTTACTATTTTATAAAGTTCTGTGAAATATTCCCTTGGTAATTTAATGGTATAGCATTAAAAGTGGTAGTATTATGGCCTAGCTGTGAACATTTAATGTTCCTCCAGCTTTTTAAGTTGTCCTTTAAAGAGCACTTTGTAATTGAATATATACAAGTTTTTTGTGTGCTTGTGGTAGATTGATCCCCAGATATTTTATGCATTTTGTAGTTCTTTGGAATGAGATTTCCCTTTCTATTATTGCTTTTTGTGTTTTTGTTTTTATTATATAGAAATGCAATTGATTTTTGAGTTATAAAATAACTTGCAACTTTGCTGAAATTTTCTCAGTTGAGGAAAGGGAATAAACATTTATATGACATCTACTACATGCTGGGCACTGTGCTAAGCACTTTTTATGAATACGATCTCATTTGATATTCACAACTCTGAGAGGTAGGTACTGTTATTATACACATTTTACAATTGAGGAAACTGAGGCAAAGAGGTAAAGTGACTTGCCTTGGGTCACACAACTAGTAAGGTCTAAGGCCAGATTTGAACTCAGGTATTCCTGACTTCAGGTCCAGCACTCCATCCGTTGCACTGCCTAGCTGCATCGGTGGCATTAGTATTTTGCTGATTCCTTAGGATTTTCTGAATATGCATTCATATCATCAGCAAAAAGGGATAGTCTTATCTCATCTTTATTTATCTTTATGCCTTTAATTTCTTTCTCTTGTTTTATTACCATTGCTAGCATCTCCAAAACTGTATCAAATAATAATGAGGAGAGTAGACATTCTTATTTCATTCCTGTATTTACTGTAAAAGGTTCTGATTGTATCCCCATTTCATATGATGCTTGTTTTTGATTTTAGATAGCTGCTTTTTATGTTATGCCTATGCTTTCTAAGGTTTTTAGCATAAAAGAGTGCTATATTTTGTCAAAGATTTTTTCAGCATCTGTTGAGATAATCATGTGGTTTGGGATATTTTTGTCTTCAATATGATTAATTATGTTCACTGGTTACCTAATGTTGAACTTGCATTTCTGGTATAAATCCCATTTGGTCATAATGAGAAATTTCTTGGATAAATCATTTTTTGACAAGATTTTGAGTCAAATAAGAAAATATGTTTTGCATGACTGCACATGTGTAAGCCTATGTAAAATTGTTTGCCTTCTTAATGAGGGGGGACAGGATAGAGGAAGAGAAGTTGGAGCTCAGAATTTAAAAAAAGAACGTTAAAAATTATTTTTTATGTAATCGGGGAGAAACGAGATATTAAATGCAAAAAGAAAATAATAATAGTGGTATTGGCCTATTGTTTTCCTTTTGAGTTTTTTTCTTTCCCTGATTTGAGTGTTAGGACTATATTTGTCTCATAAAAGGATTTGGTTGGAGTGCTTTCTTTTTCAATTTCTTATGATAATCTGTGAAGTATGGGTACTAATTATTCTTTAAAAGTTTGATAGAATTCTTTTGTAAATTCGTCAGGAACAGAAGTTTTTTTCATTTGGTAGTTCCTTTACAGCTAATTCTATTTCTTTTTCTAAGATTGGGTTAAAATCTCTATGTGTCTCCTCATAGTTTGGGTATTTTATAATTTTGAAGGTAATCCTCTACTTCTTTTGTGTTCTCAATTTTGTTAGCATATAACTGTACATGATATGTTCTGAATATTTTTATTTCTTCTGGTTTTATTGAGATTTCACCTTACTTACTGTTTAATTTAATTTTCCGCCTTTTTAATCAGATTAACCAACAATTTATCAAATTTTCTAGTCTTTTCAATGAACCAGCTTTTACTTTTATTATTTCCATTTTTTAAATTTCTAGTTTATCTACTTCTGTACTTTCAAATAACTACTCTTTTGTGCCTGTTTTAGGTTTATTTGTTGGCTTTCTAATTTTTAAAATGCTTATTCAGTTCATTAATTCTCTCTTTTTTTAAATGTATGTTTGTAGGAATATAATTTTTTTCCCCCTGAGGACTGCTTTAGCTGCAACCCAGAAATTTTGGTATGTTGTTTCATCATTATAATTTTCTTTGACATAATTATTAGTCGTTTCTATGATTTGTTTTTTTACCCACCCATTATTAATATTTCATTTTTAAGTCTCCCCTTGCTTCTGTGTCTTTTGTCTGTGATCCCTGACTATTTTTTTAAAGAACATATTTACTGTTCCTGCTTTTTTACATCTGTTTGCAATCTCTGTGCCCTAATACATGGCCTTTTTTTTTTAGTTACATGTGGTGGTGAGAAATATGTATATTCTTTGCAATCCCATTTAGAAGATATCATAAGTCTTTTACCTCTAGTTTTGCCAGCAATTTGTGCAGTTCCATATTTTCCCTTTTCTTTATCTTACTGCTGGACTTAATCCAAAACTGAGAGCAGGATTGTCACTATTGTGTTTCTGTCTTTGTCTTCTTGTAGGTCAGTTAATGTTTGCTTTATGAATTTGGGTGCTAAGACATTTGGAACATAGAAGTTTTTGGTTTTTTTTTTTTTTTTACTGATGTTGGCTTATTGTCTGTGGTTCCTTTTAACATAATGTAGTTTCTTGTTTATACCTTCCAATTTTTTAATGTTTTTACTTTGTGACATAGCATGATTGCAATGCCTGCATTTTTTAATTCACTTGATGCATAGTAAATGTTTTTCCATCCCTTCAGTCTTACTTTGTTTATGTCTTTGTTTTTTAGATGTGTTTTTTATAAGCAGCAGATTTTAGGGTTTCCTTTTCTTACCCAATCTATTATTCTTTTTCATTTTATCAAATTGTTTAATCTAGTCACATTTAAAGTCACAAGGGTTAGGTTTATATTTTCCTCCATTTATCTCTGTTGTTGAGGGTTTTTTCAAGTTAAGATTTCTTCTCCTCTTTCATTGTAAGCACAGTCCTGTTTCTTCAGTTATTTTAGCTTAATCTTTTTTTATGATGGCCCTTTTCTCACTTACCCCCAATCCTCCCCTGTATTTTACTCTTTTTTCCTTTGGAATTTTGTTTCTTAATTCCTTTTCATTTCCTGTTTTTATCTAGTTATTTAATTCTTCCCTTTTTTCTCATTTAGTCAGGTAGATTTCTTTTTCTTCTCTTATCCTTTAATTCCTGTTCATTAGGGTTTTTTATTTCATTTTTTGCACCCCTTCCCAGAGATTTCTCTCACTTTATTATCCATTCTTTTATTCTGTCTATTCTAGAATCTCATTCTCTGGTTCATGACCCCTGTAATCATCTAATCCCTCTCTCCTCTCCATATCCTTCATGAAATCAAAACTTGCAGAGCTATCCATCCTGGGCTTTCCTCTTCGTGGAGTTTGTCACTGCCTTATAGAGCTTTTCCCTTGGATTTTCATTTTCATTGTTCTTCACTCTCCAAACAAAACCAGACTCACACACCCCATCCCCATCCCTGATTATACAGCACATCATTGATTTATACCTTGCCCTTGGTTACTTTTTTTCCCTATTTGTCTCAAAATCTTCTCCCTGGGTCCATGCCCTCCTACTCCCCCGGATGTCACTTGCTCCCAGAAGTTCTGACTCCCACTCTTCCAAGGTAGGACAAGTTGTCTTTTCAAGCACCAAATCTTCCAGACAACACCCAACACAAGGTCCACATCTCCTTTCACAGAATATCGTTCTTCTCCCATAGGAATACTCTTCAGTGGAATTCCTTCCTACCACCAAGCAAGTCCTTTTTCCCCTCTTTTCAGTCTTTCTCCCTTCCTCCTCTGCAGGCTTGTCTTTTCCTCAGAAACAACAGGGGTCACCTTCTCATTGATGGCCTTTAATTTGACCTGGGCACATTCACACCCTCCCGTCTATTCTCCTGTCTCCTTTATTTTTCGTATATACTCCCATTTTATAACATAGTTTTACCAAAAAACCATTGATTCTGTCTGTAGGCAGAATGTCACCAGATTCTGTGGACACAGTCTTCGCTGTTACTTCTGCCTGACTTCTACCTTCATCCTGTTCTCCTTGTGTACATTTAGAAAGAAGTCTCTTACTATTCTCTGCTGTTACTCTGCTGTTGCTGTCCTTGAATGCTGCATTAATCCACTCCTCCTACAGTTCTATTGTTTGGGGTATTCGAAAAACAACCTCTTCAGTTTTGGTTTTCTATCTAACAATGTTTCAAATGCCTCTATTATTAAATGTCCATCTTTTTTCATTTATGGTTCAGCTAAGATTTTCAGGGTAGATAACACTGGGCTTAGTTTGAAAGTAGTTATTCTTAGATGTCTGAACTCATTTACTGTATCTGGAGGCAATATTTCCTTCTGCTATTGATGTTTTCCCTATTGATTGAAGCAGTTCAAGGTCTTTGAGTTTTCTTCTTCCTAAGACCTTTGGTAATTTTAGTCTCCCCGCCCCTCCCTTATTTTTCCCTCTTGCTCACTTTCTGACTCCTTCCTCTCTGATGGTGGGTCACCAGGGGACTGGATGCAGAAGGTCTCAGCCTCCTCCAACACTGGGCAATTCATGGTTCACCAGTCTGAGTTTCTATCTCACCTGATTTATAGTAGGGTGGAAGGGGGCCCAAATTGGCCCCAGCTGGATGCTTGGCTCTTAACCTCAGGTTAGGTAGAGCACCATGCAGTCCCCTCTTACCCACTGTCCTGTTCCAGAGTCTTCTCCCACACCTTCTATTTCCCAGTTCTCTGACCTGTCACTGGCTAATAAGACTGCTTCCCTACTGGTTCTGTGGGGTTAGTTCCTATACTTTAGGTCTCATTGGCTTTAGTACAAAGGGGGTTGGGAAGTGGAGTTGGGCCCTATTTCACGTGCCCAGCCCCTTTCTCTCCACTGTCCTGAGGAGATTAGTTGCAGTGCAGAATGATGCTGTCACAGCTCTCATCCCAGATCTCCAAGGCCTTGGAAAGGAGGGGTGGGGGGGGCGGGGACAACATTGGGCCATAGGCATGGGTTTTGTTGCAAGCCTCTGGGTCTGATCTTTGGGTCACTTAGTGTGACCTCACTGTTCATCATATGCTGGGTGGTTGGATAGGGGATGTGGAGTGAACTCAAAGAGGGAATCTTTTTGTAACCTCCTTTTAATTCTGGGTATCCAGACCAGGAAGACAGCTGATATTGCTTTATTTTTGGCACATAATTTCTGTCTGAGAGAGGTTTGAGAGGTCATGGGCATCAGAGAAAATGTCTCATCCACCATCTTGTTGGTCACATGGCCAGGAGTCTCTTCCCCCCACTTCCTACAACACTTATGAAAACTGTGTATCTTCTTGTACTTCAACACAACCACAAATTATTACCATTTTATAATATGATTTCACATTCAAACTCTTACAGGAGATCAGTAAACACCATGCCTTGAATTCAACTACATCCTGGGAATCGACCTTGTTATGGTGTTGATTGCCAAGAGCTAATGAATAGGTTCCCAGGCTTCCTGTGTTCTCAGAGGTCTTGTGGGCACCATTTGCCAATTTCTCTTGCACCGACTTGCACACAGTGGGCCATGTAGCATTAGTGCATTTAAGCTGACAACTTAATAGTGAATACCATATGTTGCATGGTAGCTGAGGGAGCCGAATTTGGGCAGTTGCTTCACATTTCCTGTCTTCACGTTGCTTTCACATGATGGGTTGCATGCTTTTTAAGTGTTCTCCTTTGAAGATATTTTACCAATATTGTCCAGTTCATTTTCCCTACACATTTAAGAGCCTCAACGTGTTCTCACATCCTTATTGATCAGGTTAATGGGTGATAACAATCATTTAAAGCCACAAATAGTTCAGAAGCCTTCCTTTATCCCATAGTGTCATCTTTTTCTTTCTTCTGACTTCTTGGAGGCAGCAGATTGTGGAAGGAGCAGTAGTCTTGATGCCAGAATATTTGAATTCAGTCCAAGGTCCACCACCCAAAGCCGTATGACTAGTCAACTAAGTCCCTTAACACTCCCTGATCTTCAACTTTCTGGTCTGTAAAATGGTGAAAATAACATATTACATACATCCCAGGGGCATCAAATGAAGCACTTTATGAAGTGCTTTTAGGACTTTGAGACTGTTTTTTGCTTTTTTTACTTTCCAGGAGCAGAATTGATCATTTTAACTTTCAATTCTCTCCTCCCACTCCCAACCTTCTGGTAAAAATGGCAAGGAAATGATGACCAAAAGTGATGGAAAGAGCTAATAATAATAACATTTCTATCGCACCTTAAGATTTACAAAACACTTTGGAAAGAGTCTTGAGACATTCATAAACTGGATTGTGAATCCTGAGGCAACAGAAAATTGGCATTAGTTAGAAAGAAGGCTGGTAAAACTGGATCCTGTTGAAGAAAATGATTTGGCAGTCATAGGGATTAGGACTAGAACCTAGGTCTCCTGACTCCTGAAGTCAGTATATACACAGCACCAAACTTAGAACATGGCCCTTCCATTCCTTCATATAAGGATGCTCAGTTCTTTCAAGAAGGGCATGATGGAGAGGAAAGAGGATGGTTTTGGTGTTTTTCTTCTTTGCCCATTTTCTGCCTAACCTGAAATTGGCTCCTGGGAAGCAGGAATCTGAAAGGCAGTGGTTCTGTTTTAGAACTTCATAATCTATGGGGTTGACCACCAAGATCTTTTGTTTGACCACAAGAAGGGAAATGATGCTAGAAAAGTTCTATAATCAATAGTCCCTGTCCTTCCTGTTTTCATTTCATTTCTCTTGGGACTCTTCTGACCTTTGTGGGAATTGTGGGAAGGCCCCAAGAGCCACTGCTGTTTTTGCTGAGCTAATAGTTCCCAAGGCTTTTTATTATCCAAACATAAATCACATCTTCTACCCATGCTGGTAGGTTTTATGGTAGAATTTGGCTGTGATGACTGAGCATCCAATGGCCTACTCCAGAGGACTGGAGACCCCTTGTTCACAATTGATCTTGGCCACAGTTCCCAGGAAAATAAGTGATGTTCTTTGAAAATTTGGCATCTTCTTTGTGCTCTCCCCAGGAGATACTGAGTGCATTTTAAATTCAGTTTGATTAATATTTATTGAATGCCCTTGGGGCGCATAACATTTTACAATATTGGGCTATAGAAAAGGAAATCCAGTTTTAATTCTTAGCTAAAGAAGAGAAGGTTGCAAATCTAATTTTCCTTTAGTATAGAATCCAATGTTGTGGCTGGATTTTTTTGTTGTAAGAGGTATGCTTAAGAGGTTGAGACTTCCACCAAGAGATCAGAATGAGTTCTGCCCATGCCATGGCCCCAAGGGATTTCCCATGTCCATAAGCTGTACCAGGTAAAAGGTCTTTCAGGATTAATTGCTTTTTTATTTTATTTTTTGTCTGTAATGCTGAGAAAATTTATTGGCATTTAGGAAAATCATCCAGATAAAGTCCATGGAGAGTTATTCACTTAGGCCAGATGTATTTCTAGTTCAGTTCCAGATTAATAATGATGTTATTTCTGTAGGCATGGTCCAAAAGTAAATTGTTGAACTAACCAAATAGCACATTGTAGCATTTCAGCACTAGAGGCTTTTGCTACAATATAATAACAAAGACGTTAATGATTCTTCTTATTTGGGTAATTTGGTGATGAGAAAGTAGAACACCTTGAATGTAGAGGTCAAAACAAGATGTTGCATATTTCCCATGAGCCATAGCCATCTCTTCCCTGTTGAAGAGCTCAGGAGGGTCGTGGATTTGTATTGGGGTGAACTTATCTATGCAGTTTAATGTCAGAAAATATTTGATGTCCTTTTTCTGAGTCTTTTTGCTCTGCAGATTATTTCCTGATTTTAAGTGTTTTTGAGTGTTTCTCCTCTGAAGATTTTTTCCTGATTTTTTTCTCTTCTCTGTTTCCTCTTACCTTTTTGCTCATTTACTGAGTCACCAACCCACGTTCCAGAATGTATAGTAGAAAAGAGGGTGACTCAGAACTAGGGCATGAGGGATGCCAGGCCCATCCATAACTACCAATCCTACAAAGATCTTGGAGCCATAGCCTAGAAAAAGATTTGCACACCTGCCTCCCAGGACTTAAGTGCCAAGGAATGTATCTCGGCCTAATTGGGGATCCTGAAGTTTGGACATGGGGAGGTTTAATGACAGCTGGTGGTCTGTCAAAGCTATCCACTTCATTCTGGCCCCACACACAGTTCTGCCTCTATCCAATCTAGGTTTTCCCTATCCTCCCTTTGAGAGGATGGTAGTTACACTGAGTGAGGCCCAATAATGGTTTGCATAGTCTGCGTGCTGAAACTAGGGACCCAGAGACCTAGACACCAGAATGGTTGCTCTTCCTGTTGTATCTTAGGCTTCAGCAAAAAAGAGATTATCACAGAGGTTTGGTCTGGAGCTCTGGGAAATAATAGAGTGTTGCTTGAGGGAAAAGCAAGTGAGATTTTTTTTTTTAAAGAGACAAGTTTTCTTCCTTTGTGAACCAGGCTGGAATGTATTGTGTTAGACAATTCAGTCTTCATACCTTGTTAAGAAGAACATTTGATTTTTCCACCAGAGAGAGTGACTACAACAGATTTAAAGGATTTTTTGAGGTATGGAAGGCCTTTTTCTCCCCTTGTTCCTCCTCTCCCTATCCTCTTACCTGGATTTTGCCATAGAAAATAACACAGAGAATAATCTAGCAAAGTCTGCTTTGCTCTAGGCAACCACACATTTTGATATTAAAGGTGGGAATCCCCTGATTTTGGATTCCCTCCACCCACCCCCGCCCCTGCAGTTCTTTCATGGTTTACCCTTTTCTCATTCTGGTTATAAAGCTAATATCCTGTGAAAATCTATCATGTTCCATATTTGCTTTGGCAAAAAGTGTATTTGGCCACCTGGTCTCCCTATATAAATTGTCCTTATCTATAAAGAAGTCATGCAGTGTGAAGCTCCAGCCCTAGGGGAGAACTTTGCTCTCAGGTCCTAGTGGGTGAAGATGGCATGAGTAAAGGAAAACCATGCTTCTTGCTTAGGAAAGAGAAATCAACTCTACCTTTTCTTCTCTCTGAAACAAGAAAAGCAAAATTCCTAGGAGCTGGACCAAAAGGTATAGCATGCCCCCTAACTCTGCCCACCGCTCTATTTTTCCAGACATTTGAGACCCACTGGAGCCAGCCTGAAGGTCTTAATTAAAAATTATGGTATGCTTGTGATGAGTCCCTGTTAGCAATACAGCTGAGTTTAATATTATTTTCTTTTCCCTTGGGAGATGAAACCAGGTCTGCCCCTCTATTGCTTTACTCCTGGCACCACCTCATCCTGTCCTCTCACATGGAGGCAGTCTGTTTCAATTGAGCCAAGGGGTATTTGCGGGTCTTAACTTGATTTCTGTTTTTGTACTATTTTTTTTCTCTCCTCCCCCATCTCCTACTTTTGTTAGGTATTCCTGATGTGTGGCAAGGCTCTAGAATTGGGTGGCATTCATGTTGAAATCTACATCTTAGCTTGTCATTTCCCTACACTGGTAATTGTTTTAGTCAAAATAAAGTTACCTTCTGAAATTTCTGTAGAGTCTTAAGCCAGAATGACCAGGACAACTCTCAGCCAGAGATCCAGGAGTATCTAAGAGAGAATGTGGGCTTAGCTAGATTGAGTTGTTTGTTGTCATATCATAATATTATTTCATTCACTCTAGGACATGGCCCCCATTGAGGCTCTGTCTTTCTTTGTTTACTCAAAAGCTTCTCTGATTATAGTACACTAACACTAGCCTGGATCTCTCATGACCTATGAGACCACAAGGAAGAAATATAGTCTTGGGGAAATTTAATCTTAATTCTCCAGAAAATTCACTCTAGCCCCATCTTTCATTGGATCAGTATAAGCAGAGAGGTCTTGTTCCTTCTCGTTTTCTCGTGCTTCCTAAGTGACTTTTATAACCAAGTGCTTAGGGCCTAAGCAAGCAGTAGTTTCATTCAAAGAAAGGGATAGTTTGAGCTGTGGACACCTTCTGGAGTTGTATTGAAGCCGTAATACATGGTTTCATGGCTCCCACCCATAAATCTGCAGTGTGTTCCTTCAACATCTTCCCTTCTGCATCCCCAGCCTTCTCATTGCCTCAGAACCAGAATGTCTTTATAGCCTCTTGGGCACAGCTTCAAAGACCTATGTAATTCAGAAAATATTGGCAAATTAGACTGGCTCCTTGGGCCCTCGAAACTAGCTGACCTGTAAGGTGAGAAGTAGACATTAGCCATATAGTGTTCACCCCAGTGCCTTCTTTCAGACTGAAGCCCTATGAGGAAAAGAGGGATGTGGCTTCGTAGAGTGGCAGCCAGACATAAAACATTCCAAAGCCGGCTACTGATTTCCTGTGAGACCTTGAACAAATGATTTGATTTCTCATGGTTTCAGTTTCTTCCCATGTAAAATGAGGCTAATAATCCCCATATTACTTGCAGAAGTGTTATATCCAGTGGCTCTTTGACTTCATCAGTTTGCAGTTCTTTCACAGGTTCATATTGTAGCTCATCCATGCCTTCTATCATGTGACTCTTGTCTTGTGTGGTTTCATAGATCCTGCAGTGAGGAACCACCTAATAGGTTAGAGGCTTTCCTCTACATCTTTTTTCATTTTGAGAATTCCAGTGGAGCACTTGAGCTAGACATCTGTTATCCTTCACTTGTATCTCATGACTATATCACCTCCTTTTCTAACAGTACATTTCTTAGATGATACCACTTAGACATGAGAGAAGGTAGATAGAGAATAGGCCTCAAAGTCAAGAAGACCCAGGTTTGAGGTCATCTCCAACATATGGTGTTTCTGTGACTTGGAGCAAGTCATTCAACCTCTCAGTGACCCCTAGGTAATTCCATTAAGGCTACAAACTGCAGAACAGTTGCTTCAACTCCATTGGTAGCGGAAGTTTCCTCTTCAGGTGCTCTCTTCATCAATGAAATTATAGATCCAAGAGGAAAAAAAAATCTCTTATTCTATTTGTGGAGTATAGGTAATAACTGAAAATATTTTGTAGGATAATATTTTACACATGCACACATAATTATTATAAGTACTGTGCAGTTTCCTAAATGCTAGCTCACTCTTTCTGCTATTCGGTTCCTTGACTGTCTGTAGTGCATCTATCTGCTGCCCAACTGTGTACTGATGTCTTGATTCAACAAGCTGACCACTCGTAGGTATGTCACAATTTAGCCAAGAGGCATTTTACATCCATTTAGTTGGTTCTACATAGATTATCAGGTAATCTTATATCTCATCATGGGGATCTTTTCATATTCTGGAGCTCACTGCCATCAGAACAATATTCACAAACAAGAAGATCTAAAAGTCATCCAAGATTCATCATCCTCTTCCTTTTGGATCTTTGTAAGACATTATTCATGACAGAAGTAAACACCTTTGGTAAACATACGTATCTCCATTTTATACCTTCTTGATGTTAAAAAGGGCCACTGAACAGAGGTTGTTGTGATCTTCCTCTCTGTCCTGTACTAGTCAAGATGTTCCAGGGACCTTGAGAGGGAATGAAATTTCTTGTGAGGCTGGATAACCATTTTTCAAGGATGTGGTAGAGGACACGTACTCTCCTCCTTTCCAATTCATCCTGCTAACCACTGCTAGGTGATAGGCAAGTCTGGTTTCCCTCACAGTAATTCTCTTTTAATTTTCCAATAGATCTAATATCTCTAAGGGTTCCTGCCTCATCATATATCTCTGGGCTTTCGTGTCTGTCTGCCACTTGTAGCCACCCCTTGACCCTAGGACCATAATAGTTCCCTACCCTTTCCCCCATAGCTTTTTCAACTCATTCCCCCATATCCTCAACTCCACTGACCTTACCTTTCTTGCCAACCCATTCTTTTCATATTCCATTTCAGCCTTCTCTCTGGTGGGAAAGGTGGAAAGTGGGAGAACCTTTTCTACATCTTTGACAGTGGTAATTCTCCCACCCCACAGCTTCATCAGAGTTCATTCATCATTAGCCTAGAGTTGTGATTTAGATTAGAATTTTTACAAGAGACTGTATATATTGTTTATTGTGTAAGTGGCCAATATCTCAAGTCACAAAGGCACATAAAAAGCCAGCATCCAAAGTAATCACAGTAACAACACTGGTCACTGGCCAGGGGATTTTCTTTACTTTAAATATTTGTGTCAAGTGCCAAGAAATAAAGGAAATTCTTTGGTTCCAGAAACCAGAAGTACTTGAAGTGAGTAGCCTTCTTATTGGATTGCTAAGCAGCAAATTTGTGTTCTTGGAGAGAATAGAAGTGGTGTATTTTATTTTCCCTCATTCTGTCCTGAAGAGGAAGGATACTAATCAGTTTTTCCAAGTTTACCCAATTGAGAAACACTCTTGAAATACATATGCTCAGTAAATGGGCTCATATAAGGAACCGAGTCTTAAAGCATTTTTATATTTCCACAAGGAGTGAACCCTCATTTATCTCTCTTCATTTCTCTCTAAAGAAATGCATGTTATTGAAGAATTAAAAATCCATTTTGTCACTCCCATCCATTAAAGTCATGTTCCATTGCTTCATCATGGTTATAAAGGTGATCGTGGCTTCTTGAAGTCTATGCCAATGGTACACTAATTCTTGAAAAGCTTCGGGCATAGACTGAGCAGTAGACAGCGTGTCTGTCATTTGGCAACGTCTGAGTTCATTCCGAAAAGTATCACTAGGATGATGAGATACTTGTGCCACAATATTATCAAAAACCATCTACAGCATTGTAGATAGCTTTACATTCTGCACAAGTTCAGGCAGTACCCACATCAATGAAATCCTGGATCCCTAAATTACTGAAATTTCCACATACTTTGTGGTAAGGGTCAGAATGGAACCATACAAACTGTGTCCATTGCATTCCAGGTTTGGACAGAGGACGAGATATGCTCTCTTTGTTTGTTATGATGTAACCAGTACTGATACCACACTGGACATGTCTATTTTTGTTCAAATAGTCATACCACTGGTTCATTCCATCAAGTCTTTTCCCTACTCCTAATTAGCTGTTTGTGGTCTTATGGGATCCAGTCTGTAGGTTGAACATTCTATCATTCTTTTTACATACCCCACTCTACCTCTTTTTGAATGAAAGGCTGTCTGAAATATCTCTGACACCCCTGGCCTAGGATGTACCTCACTCGTAGGTGGTCATATATGTCATTTTTTTCTGCTGTGTGTTTGCTCCCTGACTTCAGGATTTTGTGTTTCCTGTTTTGTAAAAGTGGATATGGAGCAAGGTACCTTAGACTCTTAACTTTTAGAGCTGTCAATAACCTTTGACTGTAGAATGTCAGAGCTGGCCATTACTGTAGAAGTTCAGAGTGAGAAGGGACCTTAGAAATCATCTAGTTCAACTTCCTCGTTTTACAGATGAGAAAACTGAGTCACAGAGAGGGGAAAGGATCGTGTTGAGAGCTTAGTTCTTTGGGACAGTGCAGCGACAGTTGGGTTTTGTTGTCTTGGCTCAACAGCAATACCCTGCTAAGAAAAGCATAACTACCCAGGAGGTCATTATTATTGCTGTTGTGTTATTATTGTTTATGGTTAAGCATTTATCTATTATCAGTAGTCAGCTCACTGCTGTGTGGAATACAGAACAGACATAGCCCCTGCCCAGGGGGGCGTCGATAGAACATATCGTTGATGAGTACCTCAGAATTCATCTAGTCCAATATACGTATTTTACAGGGAAAGTGAAACCCAGAGACGTTAAATAACTTTCCCAATGTCACACAGGCAATAAGTAATTGAGTCAGGATTCAAACCCACATCCAGTGCTCCTTCCACTCTGCCGTGCCAGTGGGAAGATCCAGGGAAAGAAAATGAAAGGAAGAGGAGATAGGCTGAATGGGACACCAGGAGGATCCAAAAACGGCAGCATGATTGGATGCAGAGAGCACCAAATGTGGAGTTAGAAGACCTAGGTTTGAGCTCTAGCTCCACCATTTACTTGTTGTATGACCTCGGGCACATTATTTTACCTCACTGAGTCTCAGTTTCTTTATTTGTAAAATGGGGGGAAATATTTTTGCTTTTCCTACTTCATCGGTTTGTTCTGAGGAAATCAGTTTATAAACATAAAATTATTGATGTTATCTTTGTGACTCTGGGATTGAATGTGACAGCGTAGTCACCCAGCTCACCCAGCTCAAAGCCTTGAAGCCATCCCCTGGGCCAAGGGTTTGAGTAAAGAAGAGCTGGGAAAAGGCCAAGTTAGAAACCTCCTGGCCCTGGGAGCAAGAATATATGTGTAGGAATGGGAGCAGATTGGCCTGGGCTTCTTACAGCGGCAGCTAGGGCACATCTAACTCTTCTTCTTTTCCCTTTTTTTTCCCTTTTTCCTTTCTTGTTCCCTCACTTTAGGTTTCTCTAGCTGTACTCTTTCATGTCTCCCCCTTTCTTTGCCTATTCCTTTCCAAACTTACTTTCTCATCTCTTCAACATGCTTTGGTCTGTGAGCCAGTCACAGGACCTTCCTTTTCCTATGCCTGTCACCTCTTGAAAAACATCCTAGACGTTTCAAAATTGTTTTTACATGCAGCTGGGAAATAAGATACACAGGTAATGGGGTATAGAAATCTATCTGGTCCTACAAGAAAGTAAGGGGGAGGGGAGTGAGGTGATAGAAGGGAGAGCACACTGGGGAAAGGGGCAATCAGAACACATGCCATCTTGGGGTGGGGGGGAGGATAGAGATGGGGAGAAAATTTTAACTCAAAACTTGGAGAAAGGAATGTTGAAAACTAAAAATAAATTTAAAAAAACATAAAGAAATATATCCTAGGACCCACAGTGAGGGCATCATAGACTCTCTTCAGGGGCAAGGTGAGTGAGGATACTGAGAGAAGGAGCAAGTGACTGTAAATTTAGAGAGGCTATTGGGCCTCAGGTGAGAGTATGGAAGCTTTCTTCAGCCCCTGGTAGCTTTAGAAAAATTATTTGACTTCCTAAGAGTGGAAGAATTGTAGTTTTATAGCTGGAAAGGACCGTAGAGGCCATCATATCCAGCTCTCTCATTTTACAAATGATGAAACCGAGGGCACAGAGAGGTTGTGACTTGTTCGTGTTCAAATAGCTAGTAAGTGTCTGAGGTGGGGGAAAGCAGGTGGTTGAATTGGTTCTTAGTAGAGTCAGACAGTTTAATCACAAAGTTGGAAGGGACCTTAGAAATAATTTAATCAGTAATCTCCCTTGCCTCCCCTTATACCTGGGAAATGATCGTTCATCTTTTCAACAATCCAGCTATCTAGTAAGCACTTAATAAATGCTTGATTCTTAAAGACCTCCAACGACCAGGGAAATCACAGTCTCATCAAAGCAGCTTGTTCTGCTTTTGGATAGTTCTGATGGTTAAGAAGTTTGTCCTTGGGCTGACCTGCCTCTCCCCTGACCACCCTCCCCCAAAAAACCTTCAATTTGTTGATCTTAGAGTTTCCCTCTGGTACCGTGAAGCACAAGGGCAGACTTCCCCCAAGGCTGTAGTCTCTTCATCTTATTGGTCCCTTTCTTCCTCTTGATGGGAATCATGTCTCCTCAACTTTCCCATTCCTACAGCATGAATCGAGTTGGATACAGCCCTAGGACAGCTTGGACACATCTGGATTCCTAAACCCTCAGAATCTTGTGATTGGAAGGCAGCAATAGGCCGGGGACCCAAGTCCATCATATTCACGCCAGACACTTATGCGCTGGAAATGACACCTGTCCCTTCTTTTGCAGCCACACTCATTCTCCTGGTTCTATGGCAGCAGTCCGGGAGTGGTCCTGTACCCGGTGCACTTTCCTGAACCCTGCCGGCCAACGCCAGTGTTCCATCTGTGAGGCCCCCCGACAGAAACCTGACCTTAACCACATACTGAGACTCAGTATGGAAGAGCAGAAATGGCCCTGTGCCCGCTGCACCTTCAGAAACTTTCTGGGCAAAGAGAACTGTGAGGTATGCGGCTTTACTCCAGACCCACTGCCAGGGACGTCCCCACTACCCATCATTAATGGGGTACTCCCCAAGCCCCCCACAATCTTAGTGGAGCCCAAGGGGAGCTGCAAAGAGGAGGCCGTGCTAAAGGTGAAGGCCGGGGAATCAGGAGGAAAAAGCCCTGAGGAAGTGGAGCCACAGAATGGGTGGGCCTGCCAGCGATGCACCCTTCACAACACTCCTGTCGCCAATTCCTGCTCTGCTTGTGGAGGCCCACGAAAACTCTCGCTTCCCAAGATCCCCCCAGAGGCCTTGGTGGTCCCTGAGGTCATCACTCCTGCTGGCTTCCATGTTGCCCCTTCCACTCCGCAACCCAGCCTGCCCGCGGATCTCTCTGAGTCTGACTCCACCTCAGCTAACCAAGATCCAGCTGCTATAGAGCAAGAGCTCCCCAAAATGCCGTCATTCAGTCCCTTTTCCCCTACCCTGCAGAACAACCCAGTCCCTAGAAGCCGCCGGGAAGTACCTCCCCAGCTACAGCCACTGGTGCCTGAGGCTTCCCAGCCCACAACTACCCCTGGCCCCAAGGGATCCCCCCAGGGGCAGGTCCGAGCACCCACCACCACCCGCTTCCAAGAGATCCTATCTACCAAGAGGCTGAGCATGCTGGAGGAGGAGGCAGAAGCCAGCCCACCTCTATGGAGGTGCAGCTCCTGCTCTCAGCATAATCCTTTAGGCACCTCTAGGTGCGAGAACTGTGGTGTCCTACAGGGCAATGATGTCATTGACCTGACTGGTGACAGCGTCCGGTTCACCCCTGCTAGTCCCTCCAGCCCAGACTTCACCACCTGGTCATGTGCCAGATGCACCCTTAAGAACCCCACTGTGGCTCAGAAGTGCAAAGTCTGTGGCTCCTCTAAGCTGCATGGCTTCCAAGAGCATGGCAGCGGGGCCTCCACAGGGGAGCTGGCTGCCCGCTGCCTAGACTGCAGTGCCGACAAGCCTGGGGACTGCTGCTGTAGCCGGGCCCCCTCTGCTCGTAAGGCTGCCCGTCTCTTTGCCTCACAGCCCACTCCACTCCCTGAATGGGCCTGCCCAGCCTGCACCCTACTCAATGAGTTGAAGGCCAAGAACTGTGCTGCCTGCCACACCCCACAGGGCTATGTGACCCAGCGCAAAGGAGCCAAGCCCCTGACTCGCAGGGAGAGCATGCACGTGGAGAAGCGGAGACAGACTGATGAAGGCGAGGCAAAGGCTCTGTGGGAAAACATCGTTACCTTCTGCCAGGAGGCAAGTATGGCCGGGGGTGGGGCAGGGCAGCAAGTGGGCTGTGGGCTAGACAGAGGGAGGGGAGCTTCTGCAGAGGGGACTCCAGGCCCCTTGTTCCATTAGAGTCTGTCAGATCTCCTGTCTCCCTAGAGATAGGGCATAGTTTGGTCTGATCTTCTCTTTTTTAGATCTGATCTACCCTTTTTTTTTCAGTCTTTCAGCTTTGCCTCTGACATTACCCTGCTTATTTCCTTGTACTTAAGCTTTTCCATTCTTTGTCCTTCCTGCGTCCTCTTTCCTTCCTCTGACTCTTTTCTTTCTCTTGCTTCTTCTGCCCCTTATTCTTCCCTCACTTTCCTCATTACTTCCTCAGCCCTTGCTTCTTCCATCTTTGCCACTTCTGCCCCTTCCTCACCTTCCTTACTCTTCTCTCATTGTCTTCCTGGGCTCTGGCATTTGATGCTATAGGATGGGACTTTGCCTTCTCATTTCGCCACATTCTAGCTTCAGTAGGTGTCCATCTTTTCTTCCTTTGGCTCAGGGCTTTTTACAGAGAAAGGCCTGAGGTGCTGGGCTAGGTCAGGTGCCACTTTCCAAAAGGCAAAGCAATTCTGCATGTCAGGGAAGCTGAGAGACAAACCCTCATGTTATTCATACTAGATACAGGCAGCATGTTTACTTTTTATCTGGACTGAATGTCCAGTGTTGATTTCCATGTATGAAAAGTAAGCTTTGAGTTTCTCTGAGGCTTTTCCCTTTAGGTACCCACAACTTACATCAGGCATGTAATAAATTCCTTCCCTCACTCCCTGGGTATAGTGGGAGAAAGCTGACTTAGTCCCCTAATCTCCCCAATCTCCAGTCACATGGAATCAGAAACAGCATCATGGAATCAAAGGAAATTTAGGGTGGAGTGGCCTCAAGGTCATTTTAGCCAACCAACCCTCAGCCTTCAAGGTGAGAGTCTTTAAATTTCCCTTAAAGTCAGCCCTTGTAACAACTGCCAAACCCTGCCAATCGTTCATTTTCAAGTCATACATCTGCAGCAGAGTTATTTGACTGCAGAGTCTGCATTGGATTCTGCTCTCCCCATCCTGGTCACCACTCCTACCTCTTACGGGGATGAATCTAAGAGAACGGAAGCATCTGTCGGTAATGTACATGCTCAGAATCCCTCCCCACACCCTGACTCACATTTCCATGGAAACAAAACCAAAGGGGAGTAGAAGGGAGATGCAGAGTATGTTTTTCATGAAGTCCAGTGACTGATTTTTCATAAGCCTGGCTGCTTAATTTCCACTGGAAATTAAGGACTTAAACCAGCTGACCCCTTAGGCCCTGAGCATGTCAGTGTAATGGCTGGTCTGTTCTCTGGGTGAAGTCCCCTGTGAGTCCCCAGGGTCTATCCCTGGAGAAGTGACCTGATTGCCAGAGTCACTGGGAAGTTGTGTTTAACAGGAACCTCCAGTGACAAAGTCTGCCCTGCTCCTCTGACTGGCCGCCTTCAGTGTTTGGCAGGTGCAGTTTTGCTCATCTGCAGCCTAAACATCATTCCCTAAAAAGCCGATCATTACAGAGACTGCACCAGGTAGGGCTTGTTTCAGAAAGAGTTGTGGGATTTAACACTAATAGCTGTTGGAGTCAGTGAACCACTAAGCCTGGTTATTCTTTCCTCACCATCGCTCAAACATCAAAAGGCTTTTTTGTTTTGTTTTATATTCGGGGGTTTTTTCTGATGCTACTTAATGGTTTAATTGCAAATTAGTCGTATTGCCACCCCATTGGTAAGTCAAAATCAGTGCCAAGAAAAAGAGACTTGAGGAATCAGGATACAGTGTCAGGCAAAGCCCCAAGGGGAGAACATAGGCACCTAGTATGACCGAAGGGCTTTGGCCAAGGTAGAAACCACTTAGGAAGCCTGGCAGGAAAGCAATTAGAATCCTCTCAGTCTGCCTATGACTTTATTATTGTGCTAAGAAGGGAGTCTGGAGAGATAACTTGACTTATGAAACCTGTGCATATGGGCAGTTTCACTCTCCTCCTGACTCAAGACCAACCTAACTTGGCTCTTGTGCATCTTGGGCATTCATGGCTGACTTGAAATGAGGCCTGGAATGGGCTCAACTTTGACAAAAGGTAGGTTTGGTTTGGTTTTGTTTTAAAACTGTATTGGAGAAGAGAGGAAAATCAAAGAAAGAGATTGTGGTTCAACAAGATGAGATTATGATAGCAGAAAAAAGGCAGACTTTTTCACTTCTTGCTTTGCTTATGTTTTCTATGTCAGGGACGATGATCTTTGGACTGGAAAGGTTAAAACAAAGATGGCTAATAGGAGATTGACCCCAAAATAAGTATAGATTAAGGCCCAAAGGAACTATATCTCAGGGGATGGAAAAAACTGGAGGATGTGATCAGTGACTCCATCTTGAAAAGATCATGAGAGGGAAGTACTACAGGACTGAAAGAAGGCACATGATAGGCCAGTTTTCAAAAAAAAAAAAAAAAGGAAGAGCTCTATCTGCAAACTATAGGTTATTGAGGCTGACTTTAATTCCTGACATAATTCTAGTATATTTTATTGAGGGGATGGTTAGGGAACTTAGGGAAAAGTAAATGGTAATTCCTGAGTCACCGTAACTTCATCAAGGACAGATTGCGTGCCAGACATCTCCTTTACTTTTTTTTTTAAACAAGGTTACTACACTGGACTTAGCAAAGAATTTGACACAGACTCCAGGGAAAAGGCTGGAGAAATGTGGGCTAGACGATAGTACCATTAGGGAGATTTAGAATTGACTGAAGGATTGAACCAAATGTCATTTTGAAAAGGGGGTCTCTGGTGAAGTGCCTCAAGGATTTATGGTTGGCCTGCAGTTGAAAATGTTTATCACTGATTTGGATAAAGGGATTCCATTTGGCATGTTTATCAAATGTGTACAATAGTTCAAAGCTAGGAGGGAAAGCTATCACATACTGGATGGTAGTAGTCAGAATCTAAAAGGGCTTCTTAGACTAGAACATGATAGAATAAAAGCAGCTTGAAAGTGTTTGACTTGGAGGAGTCCCAAAGACCAGGCTTCAGATTCTTAACTGTGCTGTGTGACCTCAGGCAAGTCCTTGACCTTGAACAGGTCAGCCTCAGTTTTCCTCTTCTGTAAATGGCAATAATATTAATAGCACCACTCATAGGGGTTGTCATGAAGGTCAGATAAGTGTATAAATTGCTTTGTGCACCATAAAGCGCTATATAAATGTCAACTAATTTAAATTAATAGCAGTAAATATACAGTGTTACACTTAGGTTCAAAAAAAAGCAACTTTACAAGATGGAAAGGCTTGGCTAGAAAATAGTCCATTTAGAAAAATTGGGGTTAGTTGACTGTAAGTCTACAGTGTAATAAAACATCCAGAAAAAGTGAATGCAATCTTAGACTGCCTTGAGGAGAGGTGATCACTGGGGAGGGGATGGTTCTGCTGGTCTCTCTGGTCTGACTATATCTGGTGTGTTGTGCTAAGTTCTATATACCTGTTGTAACATTTTGGCTAGCAGCAACCAGCTCACAGAACACTGCAAGCCCAGGTCCTTTTGATCTGCTTTACTAAGGAAAGCAACGTTAAGGGGTTAACAATCTTACTTTAATCCAGTATTCAAATATCATTCACTTAGTTCAGGGGGAAAAGCCAGCACCCTGAGCTTCAGAGCAAATACAAACAAATTACAAACATATATTTATAAACAGACCAAGTACAATTCATAGTTAACAACATCTGAGTTCAGCCAGCTCGACAACAGCTGGCTCAGAGTCATGCATCGCTACTGCTGCAGCTCAGGGCTCCGAAAAAAGAAAGCCAACCTCTGGTTTTATATATCTTGTTCAGGGTCAAAGGTGAGTCACACATGCGACTCATCCACGTGACCTAAAATCGTCACAAAAATGTGACTTAAACTCATGTGGTCTAAAAGCCTCTGATGTCACAAGCTTCTCACTCAAACCCATGTAAACTAGGCTTTCCCTTGAGGCAAGAAGGTCATTGAAGACTTCTAATTTAATCAAGGAAACAAAGGCCAAGCTCTTCAAGGGCACTTGGTTGAATAAGTGCGAAGAGCCCATCTTGATTCCCAATACAGTATCCCATTTGAGAGGATGTCCAGAAGAGAGGGATCATGCTGGTAAGCGGCCTAGAGATCCTGTCATATGAGAATCCACTGAAGGACTTGAGAAAAGAGAAGACTTAGCTAGGGATAGGATAGCTGTCTTCAAGTGTCAGAAGAAAGGGCTGTGATATACAAAAGGTATTAAATGTGTTCTCCTTGGCCCCAGAAGGCAGAATTAGGAGCATTAGTTGGAAGTTACTAAGAGGCAAATTTAGGCTTGATGTGAGGTAAACTTTCCCAACAATTAAACCTGTTATAAAATGGAACAGGCTGTTTTGGGAGGTTGTGGGTTCCCCCTCATTAGAGGTGTTCAAACAAAGATCAGATGACCACTTACCATGTATGTTGTACAGAGGATTCATGTTCAGACACAGTTTCAGCTAGATTGCCTGCTGAGTCCCTTCCAGCTTTGAAATTGTGTTTTTTTTGGAATACCACATCTGAGATTCTGTTGTTCTCAGAAGAAAGTGGATGGTAGGTTTTGCTTGAGAGTATGGGGAAGCCAGAACTCATCAAGCTACAGAATATTGATGACCCAAGTGTGGCAAGATCACCTAGACTTTGAGGTTCATTTCTCAGCTGTAATGCCAGGCATGAAGTGCTGGGCATGTAAAGGGCCCATCTATGGAATGATTCTCTCATCCTCTAAAGAACCTATTGAAAGAGGATCCTAGCATTACCAGTTCGATTTTTGCCAAGGCACCCTTTCCTCTGCTCCCAGGCAGCTGCCCATGTGGCATGTGCCCTTGCTTTGGGAAGTGGAAGGGCAGTAATAAAGCCCTTCACTTATTCTGCTCTGTAATGGAGAGGAGATATTTACCTCAATCAGTGGAACAAGGAGGATAGGGAATGGTTTGTAATGGCTAGCTGGTGGTGAGGAGATGCCTAAAAGATTTCTCAGCTTCTCGTGTCTCACTGTTTGCTCAATCTTATTGGAATCATATTGGATTATTGGAATCATTGGGATGATTCTGGGCATGGCATTGCACGCCCAGGGTGCAACAGCCCCTTTAGCTCTCAGAACCTCTAGTGAGGCGAAGCCATACCCATGGGGACCAGTGCGATGAGGATGTCCTAGGCAGGGAAAGAGAGAGAGCAGAGGGAAACAGCAGAGAAGCAGGAGACATAAAGATTCGCAGAGAGAAGAGGAAAGGAAAGGAGGAGACTGGGAAAGGGGAAGGTGGAAGGACAGAAGAGGCATGTAGGAGGGAATACAAGTGCTAATCACCTCAGAGGCCTCAAGTGGGTTATTTATTCAATCTAGTAAACATTTATTAGATGCCTACTGTATTCAAGTTGTGCTAAACAATTGAGCATAAAAAGACAAAAATGACACAGTCCCTATTCTTCTTTCAAGGAGCTTATTTTCTGCAGGAGATGCTATACTTATACAGATTAATTTCAGAAGAGGAGATTGTGCAACAGTTAGCTATAACTTTGCTATCCACCCTGGCTAAAGGGCAGCTTTCCAAGATCCTGCAGCTTCCGACGATCAACTGGGAAAAGAACCACAGAATAATGCCCACGATAGCAGTCCTTGTTGGGGGAAAGAAACGAAGGGGCTCCTGTTTGTTTGTGATCTTGCGCTATATGAATGACAATAAAATGTCCCAGATAAGAGAAAAAAAATTTTTAAGCTTTATCTGGGTAGTGGCACCCAGTCTGTGCTTGGGGGAAGCTAGAAATTGTTTAAGAGGCGAGAGGAAAGGAAGCAGTACATTCCAGATATGGGGAGCCACTGCTGCAAAGAGAATAAATAGAGGCAAGAAACAGACTTATGTAAATTAAGGACTACCTGGCAGGCCTGTTTGACTGGATGGAGAGCAGACTAATAATATTAGTGATGGTGATGATAGCTGACATACAGTGCTTCCTGTGTACCAAGCGCTGTGCTAAGTGCTTGTCAGTGTCTCCTTTGACACTGACAACCACCCAGCACGGCAGGTGCTATTATTTGTCCCATTTTACAACTAAGGTAAACAGAGATAAAGTGACTTGCCCGTAGTCACACAGCTCATAAGTTTCTGAGGCCAGATTTGAACTCAGATCTTCCTGACTCCAGGCCCAGCACTCTATCTGCTGCACCACATAGCTGCCCCATCAAGAAGAATCATATGGCATAAGACTGGAATTGGTAGTTGGGTGCCAGATTACGAAAGGCTTTAAATGCCAGGCTAAGAATTGTGTATTGTATACTAGAGATAATAAGGAACCATTGAATATTTTTGTGTAGGGAAGATGAAATGGCAATATTTATGATTTAGGATTATTGATTTGGCAGCTGTGTAAAGGATTAAGTGGAGAAAGATAAGGCTAGATGCAAAGAGGTCAGGCAGTTGGCTAACGCAGTAGTCCAAGCTTAGGGTAATAAGGTCTTTGCCTGGATGAAGACAATCTGAGTGGAGAGAAGGGGAAGATATGTGAGAGATGTCATGGAGATGGATCGTTAAGACTGGGCAACTGCTTGGATATGGGCTATGAGATTGAAGGAAGAACCCAAGATAATTCCAAGGTTGGGATGAATAGGATCAAGTTTAGTTTTAGACCTGCTGAATTTGAGATTTCTTCGTGATATTCAGATGTAGATGTCCAACAGGCAGTTGGACTGAAGGAGGACTGAAGTTCAGAAGTGAAATTAGGGCTTGTTTGGGGTGTCATCTGCATGGAGGTGATCATTGAATCCACGAGAGCTGATGAGCTCACCAAGAAAGAGAATATATAGAGAGAAGAATGCCCAGGACAGAGACTTGGGAAAGCCTTAGTCAGGAGGGGACACAAAGAAGGCCGGAAGAGGAGCAGTCAGTCAGGTAGGAGGAGAACCACTGGAGAAATAACACAAAAGTATCACAAAAACCCAGAGAGGCTATTCAGGAGGAAGGTATAGTTAGCAATGTCAAATGCTACAGGGCGTTCAAGAAAGATGAGGACAGAGAAGAATTGTCATTGGATTTGACATGTAAAAGAACCTTGGTAACCTTGGTAAAAGTGGTTTCAATTGAGTGGTGGGGTTGGAAACTAGATTGCATGTCTGTGTTAAACCATTTCCTTGTGCCTCTGCTATAGGTGATAAAAGTCAAACCTTTATTAAAGGTATGTCCAGGTAGAGCACAGGTTCAAGTAAGTGGTGGTGGGAAGTTGGGGACAGATATTTGGTACCTGAAAAGGGCTTACCAGATATCCTTTCAACAAAGACTAAGGAAGAGCACCAGCATTGCTGGAGCTACAGAACCTGGATTCAGACCCTGTTCTGCTCCTTAATATATTACTATATTACTGCTGCCCCTCACAACCTAAAACAAGCCACTTTACTTTTCTAGGCCTCCATTTCCTAAATCGTGGAGGGTTGAACTAGATAAGCTCTACAGTTTTGTCTCACACTTGAGACAGATGAAAAACCCTGGGTAATTAATAATTTTATTAATGAGGCTAGCTTGTAATCACTAAATTGATGATCAGTGGTTTCAGTAACCAAAGACAAAACCATGGAGATCACTGAATGCTTTGGAAAAGGAGGTAACAGGTGAAAATCAGCTCTGATTGGTGAACAGTTAATGAGGAGGTAGGCTGAAAGTCTTCAGCTCCTCCTACTGAGAACTTGGTCTTGAGACGCAGCTGTCTCCAGCAATTGGGACAAAAGAATCCATCTCTACCAGACCACTCTGTTTGGTGTTTTCCTCCTTAAGCTGAGTAAACTTCCAAAGGAGAGGGGATAGTGATGTGAGTTTATTTCCTAAGGACAAGAATTCACCTAGATTAGCTTCCGTTTACACTCTAAATAGTTGTGACAGCTTCTAGTTGGGTAGGTTCACACACAAGATTTGGAGAGCTTGTACCCAGGGGATTTGGGCTGTGTCTTCTGTCAGCAATGTCCTTCAGACCAACTGGCCTACAGGGGCTGGTCCCTGAATGGGGAAAAAAAGGGGGAAAGCCTTAATCCTAATTTAATAATTGGTTATTAATATGACAGAAAATAATAATTTCACTCTAAATCCCATTAACAATCTTGAAGTGTGGGAGCCACCCAGATTCACTCAGTTATTGAAATAACGTTGTGAGGAGAACTTGGAAAGTCTTCATCAGACTTACACAAGAATATTTGAGTTCCATTTAAAGCGGGAAGATTGACAGTCTTTGTTCTTGCTCATCTTTTAATTCTCCCAGCTCTGGGGCTGTATTCCATTGGTCAGTCTCCTTGTGCTTCACCTTTTCTCCACTTGCAGAGTGCAGCTGATGACACACAGGAGGGTTGTGAGGAATTATCAGTAATAAGAGGGCTAAGGCCCTTTGCAGTCACCGAGTGCTCTAGATGTGCTGAAAAAATAACAACATCTCCGTTTTCAAGAGGCGCTTCTGCACAAGTGGCTGCTAGAGACTGCAGGAAGTGCTCCCTAGTAGGGTGGGGAAGAGCTCTCTGCCAATATTGTCCCACACGTGACAAACACAGACTAATCCAAGGAGTTTCAGCAACATGGCTCCCTTGAGACTTCTGTCTCTTGGAGGAGCTCTCTTGTGAAACTGAGTACTCCACCCTTATTTACCCCCAGAATCCTGACAGGAAGCTGCACATTCATCATTACACCCCCGTGAGCCTAGGGGTGACTCATGTTTCAAGGCCTGTTTTACATGTAAGTAACCTGAAACCTGATGAGGGAATGTGACTGACTCTAGAAGAGACAGTGACAGGGGTTGAAATGGAACATAGGTATCCCAACTCTGAGACCCACAAACTTAAACCCTGAGGTCACTCCCCCACCTAGCTAGTGTCCCTTGTGGGGCTCTGATCTGACTATAAGAAGTTCCTGATCAACCAAACACAAGCTAGGAAGATGGGTCATGTTCTAACCTCTTCTGGATAACTAGTCATATGGTTGGTCTCTTAACACCACCACACCTGTTCTTTTCTCCCCTGTACTTCCTTACTCACCCCCTCCCTCCACTATATAAGTTCTCAACCTTCCCACTTATGAACCAGTAGTTGGCCCCTCAGGACAGTTGCAGTCTGACCACAACAGCAGCTGCTCAGGTGCCATTAAGAAAATCCCTCCCCACCGTAGCAGAACTGTCCCCGGCCTCCCAGGATAAGGATAAGCAGACATGGATATGTTACAGTAGACATTGCAGTTCTTACTACATTATCTTTAAATTTTTCTTCCAGACTTCTCTATTTCTATAGAGGACATCACCATCCTTGTAGCACCCAGGTTCTCGAGGTGCCATCTTCAATTCCCCAGTCTCCTTCATATCTTACATGTGATCAGTTGCTAAATCTTGTCATTTCAACTTTCATGGCATCTTCTACATCCATCCTCTTTTCTGCACTCACACAGCCATGGTTCCAGTTCAGGCCTCATCACTTCTCATATGGACTATTACAATAGCCTCCTAATTGTTCCTCCTGCCTCAAGTCTCTCCCCTTCACGTGGCTACCAAAGTCATTTTCCTAAAACACAAGTCTGTCTTTGTCCTACTCCTTAAATTCTACTTATTGTTGAGTTGTTTCAGTCCTGTTTGACTCTTCCTGACCCCATTTGGGGCAAAGGCAGCGGAGTGGTTTGCCATTTCCTTCTCCAGCAGCTCATTTTACAGATGAGAAACTGAGGCAGAGTTAAATGACTTGCCCAGGATCATACAGCTAGTAAGTGTCTGAGGCCCAATTACAACTCAGGTCATCCCGACTCCAGGCTGGGCACTCTATCCCCTGCAACACCTAGCTGCCTCATTAAACTCTAGTGGCTCCCTATTAACTCCAGAATCATCTTTTTTCATATGTATGCCATCCTTTTATAATTTCTATTTTTAAAGTTTTATATGTACATAACTACCAGAACGGTAGTATATGTCTGTAAGTTATAAACAAGTAAATATACACATTGGGAGTTTGTACTAAAAAAAATTTTTTATTGATAGGAGTATGCAGTCAACCAGTTTGGAGACCCCTGCCCCAAAGCATCAGCTAAAGTTCTAGTGACCATCATCTCCTGCTCTAGTCCCTTTCTTACATAAAATAAAGGCCATCCAGCTCTGTGTGAAGGCAGCCACATGCCAGAGTAGGTTGCAGTGTGACAAAACAGCGTGGTATCACAGAACAAGGGCTGGTTTGGAGCTGTCTGGGATCATAACTTGTCACCATTCCTACCAGTGTGACTTAACCTCTCTGGGCCTCCATCTCTAAATGGAGATTGAGGCCTTCTAGAGACAAGGGCTTACTCAGAATCCACCAACATGATCCTAGAGGGCCCAGCGTGAGACACAGCGAACCCGGCACTGACCCATAAAACTAAAACTGAAAACAGAAAAAAGAAAACAGTCCTTGAAGTCCTCATAGTATAGGAAACACTTTCTTTCCAGTCCCTGAAGAAGCTGTAAAGGCTTCTTTAGAAGAGATGAGGATTGGGAAATGTTTGGGAGGGGCAGGTACCTGTGTGTGCTCACACATACACACTCACTTGGATGTATGTGTCACTGTTTGAGATGAGAAACTCTTTAGCTCCGGCAGACCCCAGAGGGAGTCTGGAAAGTCTGATAGAGAGAGAGACATTTCCTTGCAATATTGAAAAAATAAATGATGAAAACAGATTCAAAGGTTTGCTTTTCAGTGCCAAGTTCCTCTAGTGTGTTGGCAATAAGGGACAGTGAGATTTAAGAAAAATCAAGCAATGTCCCTGTCCCCTAAATCAGACCAAATCCAGCTTCCAAACTCCTGTGATTTCTTTAGCTGCAGATTGACCTCATATGCAGACTCTCAAGGGCAGGAGGAATGGAGCAACAGCTCCAAGGGCAATTATCTTAATATTAATAGCCAGTGTTTGTACATACCTAACATTTAGATATCACTGCAAGGTTTGCAGAATGCTCTCTAATGATCTCATGTTATCCTCACAACCCCATGGGAAGTAGGTGCTATTGTTGTTCTCATTTACAGATGAGGAAACTGAGGCACACAGAGGATAAGTTATTTGCCCAGGATGACACAGCTAGTAAGCGTCTGAGGTCAAATTTGAACTCAGGTCTTCTTGATTCCAGGCCCTGAGCTCTCTCCACTGCACCACCAGCTGAAAGTGTTCTATCCTCCCAGGAGGATATAAGTTCCTTCCTGTTTTTGTTTCTATCCCCAGGATCTAGCTTAGTGCTCAGCACATAGTAAGTATATAACAAGTAGGTGCCAAATTGAATTGAAAGGGAGTATAACTGAATCTTTTTCCCTATTTGGACCATATGACATGTTTAAATTATTGAGAGTATTTGGCCTGCTAAAGAGAATATTCAAGCAGTAGATGAGCTAATGAAAAAGCATTTATTAGGCACTTAATATATCCTAGCCAGGGCAACTAGGTGGTGCAGTGGATAGAGCAATAGGCCTAGAATTAGGAAGACCTGAGTTCAAATCTGGCCTCAGACATGTACTGGGCAAATCATTTAACCCTGTGTGCCTCAGTTTCCTCATCTGCAAAATGAGCTAGAGAAGGAAATGGCAAACAACTCCAGCATCTTTTCCAAGAAATCCCCAGATGGGGTCATGGAGAGTTGGACGTGACTGAAACAACTCAACAGCAACAAAATACTCTAGCCATTAGGCTAAGTGCTGGGGATACAGACATATTAAAAAAAAAGACGTTCTTCATATTCAAGGAGCTCACGTTCTACTGGGGAAGACAATATATATGGAGGAGCAGTGGCCAGGGAAGGGAGTTTCGATCTTGGGAGCTCTCGGAGATGGTCAGTTTATTTATATGACAGAATAATAGTACTATTGATTTAATTACTGTTCCCAGAACCAGAAGTAGAAGGGGCAGGGGGGAGTGGTAGGATGATGCATATGTGATGATGGGGCCACTCTGTGTGGCTGAATGAGATTGAAGATAAAATGTGGGCTAGTAACCAGAGCCAGCCATGAGATACAATTGGCTGAAAGGGCTAGCTCACATTTTTCACCAGTCACCTGGATTAGAACTCCAGAGATGAATGGGTCATTTCCTTAGGGACTGGGGACATGGATTCTGGAGGGTCAGGGTGTTGTGTCCAGATCCACATGGAAGATGCTGGTCCAGATAGGGAGATTCAGAGGAGCAGAGACAGGCAACATGGTAGGGTGGCCTGAGTGAGTGGGAGGTGGAATCTTTGTCTTCAAATATCTGAAAAGTTATTATAATAGCCCATGTGTTTATCACACTTTATGAATTGCAATTCAGTTTAGCAAGGGAAAGAGAAAAATAAGTACATGTTAACTGAAAAAAAATTTAAGCGTTCCTATGTGCCAAGGCGCTGTACACTGCAGTGGGGATACAAGAACAATTAGGATGACTCTTGCTCTCAGGGAACTTCCCTCTGCTCGTGAAGTGATCTGAGGAGGGAAAGAGCACTAATCACTTGGAGGATCTGAGAGCCAGGAGGTGGCCCCTGACCTGATCCTTGAAGGAATTGAGGGATTCCAAAGGAGAGGTAGGCAAAGAAGTGGATGCTGGGGATGGGCACAGCCCCACAAAATGTTCTGCATATTTGATATCTGTTGTCAGAAGAATATGACTTGGTCTGCTTTCCCCTGAAAGGCAGAACTAGAGTTGCAGTTAGAACAAGAAGTAGTTTTTTGCTTATTCTAAGGAAGAACTTGGAATGATGTCCAAAAATAGTATGGCCTGCCTCAGGAGGAGAATAGTAAGTTCCCTGTGTCTGGAAGTATTCAGACAGAGGCCCGATGACTGCTTTCAGGAGACAATTTAGACCTTATTTGGTCAAGATGACCTTCCATGTCATCTTACAACTCTAAGATTCAGTGATTTTAAGTAAGTTTTTGAGTGTATCTAGCTTTATAGGCAAGCTTTTTTTTTTCTTGCCCGAGGACAGAACAAGAGGACAGGTTTAGATTGTAGTAGTGTAGGGATTAGAATTAAACATTAAAAACATTGTTATGAAGAGGCGGACACCAGAATGTATTCCTAAGGAAGGTTGTGGTGATTCTGGGAAGTGTTAAGGGCAGACAGCTTGCTTGAGATGTTTTCAGAGGGCTTTTGCCTTAAGTTTGAGGGATAGTCTAGATGACTTCCCAAGTCTAAATTTTACTTTATCCCTTTCCCTATTCCATGCTCTCAGGCGCTTTGTCCTTGTTCTTTGCACTAAAGGTTGAAGAGGCAGGTTAACCAAGGGTAGGTAGAGTTCAGACCAAATTCCCTAGGGCAAGCAAAGCCTCCTTTAAGCCCTGAATCTTATACTTTTCTCTGCCTCTCGCAGTAGAGCAGCCATCATCCCTGCTGCAGCTTTGCTCCCCTCTGGATGAGGGAAGACTCAGCAAAGCTAAGGCTATTATTCTAACTATGAATCAGCTTTCACCAGGGAGCAGCCAACCCCTGTCATCTCAGAGAGTTCTCTTTGAACAACATCAGGCAGCAAAGGGAAGAATGTCCTCACAGTCAGAGTTGGTAGCTGCTGGAACCAAAGACCAAAGAAAAGTATGTAAGTCCCTTTGCAAATCTATACAAAACAAGAATGATTTTCATCTCTTTTAAGTATGGCTTTGCTAAAAGGCAAGTGATGTTAAATTACTTTAAAAGGTCCTTCTAAGGATCTTGAATCTATGACCCTTACCCTGAGTTCTTTGAAGGAGAAGCTTCCTTGGAAGCCAGAAGATTAGGGGATAAGTGGGTAGGATGGAGTGAGGCCCAGGGACCCCTTCTTCCTTGTCAGTAGGAAGAAGCCTATATAGTTGGAGTCCCCTAGCTCAGGGTAGGAAAGCAGGATGTGACCTCGACAATTGTTATGCCCCTAGTAGGCTCTAGCCAGTGTTGAAGCTATTGGTCAAGCCGCGGGAAATGAAACTATTTTCATAGTGACAGATTTGGAAATTCTCATTTGGATGTCATCCAGAAATACTGTCTTCCTTTCTCTGCCTGTCATTTGATTTCAGGCTCCCATCTTAGTTCTGATCGCCCCTCGAGTCACACATTTGCAGCTACAAGGAGAACTCATCTTCATCTGATCACTTGTGTCCAAATTCTGATTTTTTGGCTTATGATATTGTGGCATAAAGGATAGAGAGCTGGCCTTGGAGCCATGAAACCCGTGGTTTGAGTCGTACTTCTGGCAGCTACTGGCTGTGTGACCCAAACAAATCACTTAACCTCTCAGTGCCTTTTTAAAAATAGAGTTTGCAGAGAAATTGCTGGCCTACCCTGAGGGTTTCCTTGTCAGTAAAATCACAGGTCCCATCCCTGTCCCCATCCCGTACTTTCTGACTTCCATTCTTTTACCCAGGCCTCCTACTTAGTGCTTAGAATGCGTTATGGGGAGTAGAATCTGTAGCATTGAGAAACAGGCCTTAATGAAAGTAAGGTGAAATGAGCCTGGGAAAACAGGTTGGTGCCAGTTGAATGGCTTTAAAAACTAAACAGAGAGGGGGGCGGAGCCAAGATGGCGGCTGGAAAGCAGGGACTATCGTGAGCTCCCCACCAAGTCCCTCCAAAAACCTATAAAAAATGGCTCTGAACCAATTCTAGAACAGCAGAACCCATAAAGTGGCGGAGGGAAGCAGGGCTCCAGCCCAGGACATCCTGGATGGTCTCTGGGTAAGGTCTACCCCGCATGGAGCTGGGAGCTGAGGGGAGCGGAGCTGAGCCAAGCAGAGCCCATCGTGGGCAGCGCAGAGCGACCAGACCAGGAGCTGGGCGGAGTGTGCACTAGCACCCTGAATTAGTGAGCTGTGGCATTTACCAGACCTCTCAACCCACAAACAGCAAAGACAACACAGAAGGTTAGTGGGAAAAGCTGCAGGAACTGAGTTTGCGGTTGGCTACCGCCCCTGGGGCAGCGAAGGTGGGGCAGCTACAGAACTACAGCTGCAGTTGCTTCTGGCCCCAGGCCCACCTGGTGGGAGGAATTAAGTGGCTGATCAGAGCAGGAGTGAAGAGCCTGATGAAGATCTAAGCCCAGTCTGGATAGGGGGTTCTTGGGGAAGGAGGAGTGCTGGCGAGGCAGTGCATCCACCCAAGCTTGGAACATAGAACTCTTTAGTCTACAAGCAGGCATACCCTGCTGAAAAACTCAAGGGTCAAGTAAGTTGGCTGGGAACATGGCCAGGCAGCGAAAACACACCCAGATTCAGTCTCAGACTCTGGCATCCTTCTTTGGAGACAAAGAAGACCAAAACATACAGTCAGAAGAAGTCAATAAAGTCATAGAGCCTACAACAAAAACCTCCAAGAAAAACATGAACTGGTCTCAGGCTGTGGAAGAACTCAAAAAGGATTTGGAAAAGCAAGTTAGAGAAGCAGAGGAAAAATTGGGAAG